>OX104060.1:37846601-37974377 GCA_944474145.2 Dicrocoelium dendriticum
TTATCACCCGATGGAGTTGTACAGAATTATTTTCTACTTGCTCCAAAATACAGTATTCAGTATTCCAACACCCTGTCGTGTTTTAGCCACCGTATACTCAACGTGTTCTTTTACATTCAACGCACCTGAGTAACAAAGGCCTAAGTCACATAAAAGGAGTGGGATTCCATGCGAAAACAAAAATTTATGTGGAACTATGCACCCATAGCACATGCTGCTATATTTAATTGTTGAAAATTTCATGGAAGATCACACACCGTTCTTCCAGTGAAGTTAGGTCATCTTGGGTCGCATATATGAGGTACACATGCTTGGACTCGGTGGCATACCAAATTTTTATATCATCAACGAACAAATAAGGTATATTACTTGAAAGTGTTTGTGAGTAGCGTAAGGTTCGTAGAAATACGTCGCAATACGTCGCGCACCAAGCAGAAGTCATGTATTAAATTGCACACCTAATCGTCAGCCCTCGGTAGCTCAGTGATAGAGCAGCGGACCGAAAATTCATTGGACCGGGGTTCGATTCCCCGTCGAGGAAGATTATTGTGCGCGGTTTAATCGTGACTTCTACTTTCTACGAAATAAGGTATACCTCACCTCATTGCAGGGAAAAAGTCACTTACATATATCAGAAAAGGAAGAGGGCCGAGGACACTATTTTATAGCAATTCACTAGTAATATCTCTTGTCTCCGACAGATACTGAATACTGAGAATAGAGAGCGCGAAGATAAATATCTGTGTCGCTCTATCCTGGGTGGATGGGACACATGCGCGGAATCACGTCGCTGATTCCCGCGCGGTGGCAGAATGTTGCAGCTGCACTACTTCTTATCCGGGTGCGATACCCTCTCTATACCTGTTGTCCGCAAAGTGGGCATCTAGGACTCTCTTAAATTCCGACACACCGCTTTCGCCTCGACTAGCGTCTCCGACAACTTGTTTCAATATTTCACCACTCGACGCTCCAAGCATAGAGGGTGAGCGATGCGCCTTAAACTCGCTACCACTAGTTTGTACCGGTTTCCGCGTGTGCTGCTTGGTGCGCGAACGTGCAGCAGCGGTCTCAACATAGGGAAGTGGTGCAAGTGCAGGATTCGGTTTGTCATAATGAGATCAACTCTAAGCCGACGATATGACAGGGTATAAAGCCCTGGTCTCCTACATCAGTCCCCGTATGACATACTCCGTAAACGGGATGAGCCAGGTAGCAACATGCTGGATCCGTTCCTGTCTCTGCACCTAAACTATTGTGATCAGACAATAGACGTGTGAGCCGTACTCAAGCACCAGTCTTATCATGGAAATGAACAGACAGGTGGCCATCTCTTCAGACCAAGTGCAGAAGCTGCGTCTAAGTGCCCAAAGCACTCGTAGTCCGTTTGCGGATAGTCTGTTCTTGTTGTCAGCAGACTTCAGATCACAGCGTACGAGTACGTTTAGATCCATTACTGAACTGGTGGGATGCAGCAGGTGGTGGGCCAGGGTGTACGCACGCCTATTATCACCCCTCCCCAGGCTCATAAATGAGGATTTGGCCGGGTTGACCGGTCAACTTCTGCAAGTCACCGAGATAGGCGGTCGAGGTCCTACTACAGAACGTCACAGTCTTCGGGAAAATCAATAACTCTCCACATCTTCCCTTCGTCTATAAACAATGCACAAGGCGATGGAAGAAGCTGAGGTGCTACGTTTATGTGGATCAGAAATAAAATGGGCCCCTTGAGGTACACCGCTCGTGGAGGGGTACCAGTCCATTAGGTGGTCATCCACCTGCACCCGCCATCTTCACCCACTAAGGAAGTCACTGACCCAATGGTGCAGTGCGCCACCAACGCCACACATCATTAGCTTTTGGAGCAGGACTTCATGGTTCACTTTATCGGAAGCTTTACTGAAATCAATGTAGGTAACATTCACTAATTTCCCCCGGTTCAACGCTTGCAACCATTCCTGCCTTGTTGACAACAGGTTGGTGATGCACGAGCGGCCCTTCATGAAGTCGTGCTGTGCCATCGTTAGTAGCTCTTTCGACTCCAGCAGCTCGTGAAGACCCTTTTTCACAATCTTCTCGAGTACCTTCGCCAAAATAGAGGTAAGACAAATCGTCCGGTAATTACTCTCATTGCTTAGGTCACCGCCTTTTAGTATCGGTTTCACTACCGAGCATTTCCAGTCGCTCGGCAATGCATTCTCGGACAGCGACCTGTTGAACAGATTCGTCACGACAGGCGAGATAATGGTCGACAAGGTCTTTAAAATTAGCGGCTGAAGTCCATCGGGTCCGGCAGTTTTCGTGTCGTCAAGACTGGCGAGTAGACTGCGTACATCTTCTACACCGCAATCTAGGCCCTCGAGTTCAATAGAGGCTACACACGTGGAGCACGGTATATCTTAACTGTCTATTTTCGACGTGATATTAGTGTGCCTGCGATTCCATTAAAGCGAAATTTGTGTATAAGCGTTCTCTGTGAAACTGTCGAATGCGTTTTGAGGGTCTAAGTAAAGTACGATACGGTCCTTATCAGAATCTCTCGATTTCGTTAATTGATTAAAAAATATAGTTGTTAAGTGGCATTTGAACGCTTTTGAAGAACTCCGTACCGTAAATGTGACAAAAGGCTGTTTGATTCTAAGAATTTAACGATTTCATTTTTACCCAGGTGCTCAGGGATTTTGGACACTAAAGCAGTGTTATTGACAGGCCGATGTCGGCCAGTAACCGAGTGGTGTTCACGCCTGGCTTGCAATCATAAAGCCACCGGTTTGAATCCGCGTAGTGGCGGGCGTCCTCGCAGTATACTCAGCCCACGCGCGACTGGTGTTGGTTGCGCGGCAGCGAAGCGCCGTCATGCCGTACAGCTGACACATTTTTATTATTATTATAGGCCGATAGTTTTGTTGCCATGTCGAGGCCCGGTTTTGGGGCGGGGTGTCACTATCGTCAGTTTCCACTGATTGGGATAACACCCAGACGTCATTGATGTAGTAGACAAATTCGGCGGTAAGCAGGGGATATTTTTCTCACTGTACTTTAGAAGTACTGGAGGTGTTCCTTCTGGATTTGTATGAAATATAGTCTTTAATGCGTTAATCTGACTCTTGATAGAACCATCGGCAAAATTGACGTTAGACCTACATGGCCCACAGTACGGTATGGGGTGATCCCATTGTATATCGTTCACTATATATATATGTATATATATGTGCCCCTTGCTGAGGCTGATTTGCATTCATGATGCTTCTTCACAGCAGTTAAGCTAAACCAACTTACACTTAAACTAGGTCTCTTTAAGCTGCATAAATTTCATCACATGTTATTTGGTTTGCTCTGCGTACTTGATAATCTTCTCCTTACTTGCACACGTCGCTCACGCAAATTGTGGTAAACTTGCGTAATTTTATCGCGTGGTATTTTTAAATGACTTCGGACATTTTGTACTTATCACGGATTCACTTATAACCAATTTCTTCTATATGCCCATTTAGCGAGTATTTATGTCGTCCTATGCGTTTACTTTAATCGATATCGGCATTTCGAATGATTGGCTGTTGTTTGATATCCCAGGTGTGGCTGCGCTTGATGTGCATGTTGACAAGGTGCCTACCTGTCTATTACCCACTACCTCGTCCATACTGGCTCCAGGAGACAGTTGGTCGTTGCTGGAGGGGACGGGGGTGCACGGTCCTTGTGGTCGTGCTAGGCTCGAAGAGTGGTTCCATGCACTCAGTGTAAAATAGACTACGGTCCAGGCACCGCCTTGTGTGCGCTTGATTCCCCAAATACAGCGTGCTTGTGTTTGCCTGTGAAGGAGTGTGGGCCGGCTCCGTTGATGAAACGTGGTTCCCATCCACATGCCTCCCGGTCTTATTCCTTCGGGTTTACACTGGATATGGGGTGTGTGGTTGGAGCTGTGGGTGGTGCAGCGCAAGCCATCCATGGTCCCTCTGTAGGCGCAGGCGTCCTGTGGCTGACCACAGTGACAGGCTAATCCGAAACCGGATGCCGCCAACCATATTATAATTATATATATATATGTATATATATGTATATGCACCAGTCTATAAATAGACGTTGAGCCATCGAAAAACCACGAGAAACGAAATATAAATAAGTGTCAGGAACAGATAACGAATATTTTTGGCTTTTTGATTTTGTTTGTTCGTTTTCACACGCCACTTTGTTTTTTTGGCATTTTGAATGGAATTGTTCAAATCACATAGTTCAAAGGATTCCAATATACAGTCCTTCCATTGATTCCGGTTTCGCGTCATATCTCCAAGTGTGTCGAGCCATTTATAGCCCTCATCCTTGGGGCCCCAACCGGGAAGACGTACTGGGCCGACGATTGCGAGACAGACAGGTCAGCGCTTTCGTGGTTCGCCGCCAGGTGGTTGGCTGACCTTCATGTTTGCGAACCCGGTGCTACCACCATACACGGGCTATCCGCCGCAAACGTGTGTTGTCGAAGCCTGAGAGTCTACGCATGTTATCCACAAGAATCGGCCAGGACTCACTTCCGTACAGCAGAACCGCGCAGACACAAGCGTTATAGACCCTCCCCTTTAGGGAGAGATATGTCCCGACGACGCCACAAATGACTCAGGTTGATAAATGCCGACCGGGCTTTAGCGATGAGAAGAGATACTTCTTTCCCAATAGTGCCATCAGCAGAAATACAGCTTCCGAGGTATATAAAGTTGTCCACAAGCTCTGGCTGTGTTACTTCAATGGTAAATGAGAGGGCAGACGACCTCCAGTCCTGGAAAAAGCACATACCATACTTAGACGCTTCAATCGCCAGACGGTTCAAAATGAGCTGTACAACCTGTGAATTGTCACCGAGCAGAGCGATGTCATCAGCATAATCTAAGTTGGTCACGTGGTTTCCAGGAAGAAACTCAACAACAAGATTTTGAGTCTTCCAGAAATCTCAACCGAACATCCTCAATTGCAAAGTTGGAAAGGAAGGAAGACAAAGGGCATCTTTGTCGCACACCACTAGAGATAGCAAATGGTGAAGAAAGTTTGCCAGAGACCCTCACTCTACCTGACAAGTGGAAGTAAAGCGGCGAAATGATAGAAGTGTACTTTTCTGTGACTCCATTTCTTAGCAAACAGTGTCACAAAGCAGGCCGATCGACCGAGTCAAATGCAGCTTTAATGCCCAGGAAACCAACAGTGGTGGGCTTGTGGTAGAGATGGCGGTGTTCAAGGAGTTGGCTTAGCGTGAAGATCTGGCCCACGCACCCTCGACCGGGGCGAAGGCCAACTTATTCTTCTCGTTAAACAAATCACGGATCGGTGATAATCTGCAAGCAGAATGGATGCCAGCAGTTTGGAAGTAACCGGCATGAGACTGATTCCCCTGAACTTTGCACAGGATGTGCGAGCACGTATTCGTGTTTACGATGTTTGCGGCTGATGATTTTTTGCAGTGGATGAACAGAGTAATAGAATCGGAATCCGCTGACACTTACAGGGTAACATTTAAAGTTCTGCCCCAAGTTTCCAAGAGGGAAGTAGGGAAGCGTTTTACTCCTAACCCGAGGGTGGCGCATATGGTACGGGACAGTACTCGACTCGCCCCAAAAAGATGGAACATTTTTCCACACTAACTTTTAGAGAACAGAATCTTTAACTAGTTGACAATTCTCTCCTTACCGTACTTGTGCAGCTCCGGAGAAAGACCGTTTGAGACAGCAAGCCTGAATCTAAGTGGCGAAGCTAAAGACAGACTTACACTTTTGTGAATGTTTCCAATGGAACGTTCCAAAGCACGCAATTGGACCTACTTGTTAGACAAGCAGAAGGAAGAGACCGGCTGAATTGAGAGTGGAAATGCTCAGCGCAGTGATTCGTGCGCCTGCGCAAATTGGGGATTGGTGATCCATCAACTTCGTTAATAGCCTCACTGTCCCCAGATCTTCTTTGGCCAGTGTTCAGAATGACCTGGTAAGCTTGAAAATCTATCCAAAGAGAGAAACTGCATCCATTTCTGAAACGCACTGGGACCACCAAGTTCCTCGATCACTACGGAAGCTCTGCAAAAGTTGTTGGCTGAGGTTACGGCTTACTTCACCGCTATTTGAGTTTGCTGGGAACGAGCGAAGATCCAGCCTCTCAGATGGTGCCTAATGATTTCACAGAATTATTGACCGGAAGAGAGCATCCGTTTCTTCAAGTGAATCCAGAGATGTTCGACATCTTAAGATGGAGTATTAGCGAACGCATCTGATAGGGAAGATTAATAAGCCAGTTGAATGGAGAGGTTAGCTAGCCTGTTGATGTCCTCCTCACAGTTCTCTGGTTCCGATGAATCCCCGAATCGCATGTAGATGCCCGCGCAGACCAGAATGGGATCTGAGTCGGGGTAGGTGGATCAAATCGGTCTGCAACTCCGAGCATTGCGCTGCCATCCGAAGCTGATTGCAGTATAATTAATTTGCGGCAATTCTTGCCTTATTGAAGGGAGACGCCAGATAGCGGCGCGTCTCCTAGAATGCCTAAAATTCGTGCTCAAGAGAATGAAGCGGTTGTCATCATATGACGGTAGAAGACTATCTCTGTTATCAGAATAACTCTCATCAAATGCATGATAACCACTAAAATGATGTTCGCATGACAGTTAGTGATCGACCCATGTATTGAAGTCCCTGGTAAGGACAACGACATCTGACTCTTCGCTTTTACTCAAAAATTGATCTAGTCTGCGATCAAAGTTCTCCTTAGTCGCAGTAGGTTGGGGCGTAGGCTGATGTGATAAAGAAATTACGTTTCTCTCTACGATCTCTGCAAATCATACATGGTCTTGAAATTAAACCTCACATGGTTGGCAGTCGAGAACCAATCTAGCAGCGAGGCCTCAGCTCTTTCACTCAATGCAATACCAACACCAGTCAAGCCAGCTGCCGCTGCTTCTGTGTTACGAGGCAGGCGCAGGAGATGGTTGTTTCCGAGATCAGCATGTGACGTCAGTTTAAAAATGGAATCCTGTTATCGAATCTCAGAAAGCAACACATCGATAGCAACAGTCTTTATGGTGCGCGCTAGGCCAACCTTCTGCCCAATCTGCGTGATGATTCGAACCTTAATAGCTGTCAGTCTAAACAGGCATGTCGGAGACCGGTATCGGAAGTAGATTCAAATGAACGGGAATTGTTAACGAAGGTGCGTTTATCGTGTGATGGAGGTGTGTAAGTAGTAAAAAAGGCATGGTAAGGAGAGAGCAACCTAGTAGTATTTGCGAAATCCACGGTTTTTTCAGAGGGGCGAGATACTACCCGGTTGCCCAAACCGAAGTAGGGAGTCATTTTACGGGACATCACCCCTAGCCTTTGACTGAATAGCTTGTCCTTAAGGATGCTGTATTTTGTATGGACTTCGTTGGATAAGCCTCTTATTGTATTTAAGACTTATCCCGCCCAAGCCCCACCGGGATGGATGAGACTTGCGAGTGAATATATCGCCGTCGATCCGGTCCGCTCTGTGTCGGATCGGTCCGGTCCATCGGCTTGTGCTCCACAAATCACCAGTTCGAGCCTGCACAAGGGCGCATAATCTCAGCGTCCCAGGTCGTTCGCAGCTTCTCAGTGACTTATGGCATCGATTCGGCGTGCCCTCTACTCCTTTACTGGCTTAGTTGTAGATATCGATGTGTATCCGTTGTACTCCGTGCATTTGATTTATTGGAGAAGAGCGTGTTTTAACAATCTTTTCTGGCAATTATAAATGCATCCACTTCAAACTATATGCATTTCCCACTTTTTGTCACGTTTTCTACAAGTAGTCTGCTTTTATCCTTGTCTTTATTTTCGCTGTCCTTTCATGCGCATCGTTTAAAATAAATTCGCTTCACAGGGCCCCCAAATCGCATTTTCCGAACAGAAACGTATTTGTTCGTCACTCGGCTTTGCTTATCAAGCATTCGCCTATTTCTGTGAAGTAGTAGGGGCTTGTATTCCACCAGTCTTCATTGGGCTGTGGCACCCAACCACATCGTTTGGTCCACTGAATATTTACTCTTCTACTTAAATCCTACCCATATACATCTCCGTTGAGAACAAGGACTCGGGCACATGATCTGCTTACGTTTGAACCGTCCTGCCATAATCTTCGTATTTCAAAACCTAATTTGTCTACTAGTTTGATCGTCACGGGTAAAACATTGCGATGTATGCTGTATGGCCTATCCTCTATAAAACCACGGTCCTTGTTTTTCGATGAAACTTGCCACATCTGCTCTGGATAATGTTCCGCACGAATGCAGCCGTCCGGCGCGAGTCCCATGCGCCTCTGCCAAACCGCATTACGATCAATAGATTCCCTGGGGAGTTGCAATTCTTGCCCCTGGGTTTCCGTTCTGTTATCATGTGGCATAAGTGTGTTTAATCAAACTTTGCCTACTTCCGCTACTTCCCTCTGTTGCAGTCGTTCTAAATTCATACGGATATTCTGCCAACTTTCTTTTACTTTTTTACCCTGCAAATTCATGTGTTCTGTCTCTAGCGCCAGGGAGTAGTAAACAGTATCGATTTGTTGCTAAATCGGAGCATTTGCGGGCATGAATTTGCAATAACCCGGAAATCAACCTCTCAGTACCCTTCCGAAAAACCTGATTTTCTTTTATTTATATACTACTCGTACAAACCAGTAGTACGTTTTACAGTTGTTACCCAGGCGCAGTGGTCAGCTCTTTCGCGCGAACCAATGTGTCCAACAGGAAGGGAATAGGTGGAAATGGCTTTTCTTGTAAACAAAAATACCCGTCACCTTTCACTCCAAAGCACACAACAGCCTCTCTTGGTCTCTGATGCAGTGATGCGTTTGATGTTCCTGCTGGAACAGCTCTGGCCTGTGGTTGTAGCACTTGAGTCGCACAAGGAAGTCCGAACTAAGTTACCGTGCATTTTTACGGATTAACCCCGGCCGTGTGTATCCATAGGGACATACGTTTCGCCTTTCCAGATCTTCATTTCATTTTCCCCACAGATTACTGTATTTTCTTACTGTTTGCCGGTATGATTATGTCTCTAAAGCAGTGGTCCCCAACCTTTTTGAGGCTCTTACCCCGAAGCGGTTAGTATTGCTTAATGTCAATAATTTCGTTAACGTTTGGTGCAGTTTCGGTTACTTCACATCGTAAGTTGTGCTCAAAATTAACTCGGTTCTTTGCTTTGGTTTTCAACGTCACCACGGTGGAACATCCACTTTATATCTGTAAGTTGTGGCGTATGGGATCAGCATTTTTAATCATTTCAGCGATAATATTAATAGATACTCGCCAACAATGTTTGCCCAAAATGTTGTTGGTGGTGCGTTTTCGAAGTAAAGTTCCAGTGAGCTGTCTTCGCGAAGCCCAAGTAATCGTACTTTGATTTCAGTTTCAGTAACTGGAAATATCCTTTCATCCACTGTAAAATAGGCCGTAGCATTCATTCATTTATTTGGCGGTTTTCATAATCAGGAAAATATTTCCATACGGTTAATTCACCCACTTGATTTTGCTTCACGTATATATATATGCTCTGACGTTTAAAATCTTGCGAATCAATCTAAGATGCGGAGATTGGTCCTAAAGTGGCGAACAACTGCCATGCTAAACGAGCAGCAATCGACGAGCGAGCCGATAGACACGCCATTTAGCTGCGCTGCATTGCAACCGTGCAACCATAATTTAGGTAATGACACAACCTGAAATGATCTGATTCACTAAAATATCACTGATAATTCTTCGCTTATGACTATCCATTAGTGATTAGGTAGCCAGCTGCTTTGACACAGATGATTTTGTTAATAATCCCTTTTCGCGACTGAACGATAATCCAATTCTTGTTGTTACCTTTATCCCTCATAAAATCTCATTGTACCCCTTTCGGAACCACTGCTCTAATGGGTGACATGCGTGTAGTTGGCGCGTTTGATTGTTGGTCTCATGTTGTACCCAGTTAATATTCAACCATGACATAGGTATACAATCATTCGGCGATGAATCACGCCGTTTACTTAAGAGTTATCAGATCTTAACTACTTCATCTATCTTCATCACTTGTGCTGTGTCCCAGCTTGTCTTCTACTAATGCACTAGAGCAAACCGGTATTTTGCATTAAAATGCTCTCCTTTTCAACTAAAGAACCGTTTATACTAACTCCTTCTGGTACTGCGGCTGACATGTCGCCGGCAAGGTAAACGTCATGCGTCCGGTCGCACTTAACCCATCGAACGTATGTTACACGTTGGAGATTCCTTCCAGCCTGCTATGTGCGATATATCTGCACATGATGTGAATTTCAACAGAATGATTGCGCATACACTGCCGTCCTGTCAACTATTGACTCCAAGAAGCTGATAGTCGTTGCTCAGTTATTGGCGTCTTCCGTCTTCTTGACTCGCAAACTCTATTCTTGGCGCTAATTATGACGGATTGCGACCAGGTCACCACTCTGTACCCATATGGCGTGTCTTCTTCTCACTCACAACTTCACGTTGGTTGGTAATTGGCAGGCACCAATCCTGATCACGGGATGCACAGTTATCATCCCGATGCATCAACAATCTATAGACATCGTCATTACCCAGGAGTACGGTTGCGCAAGTTGGCTTACCTTACTTTTACGATCGTTTATCTCGCAGAACTTTCAAATGATACAGTGATATTGTCTCCATTTGAAGTGGCTCCTGAAATATTTTCACCAAATTCCACGGATTCGTCACAGATTGAATAAACACATAAGATTCTGCATCTGATGTTGTAAACGCTCTGTAGTACTCAAACGGTCCCACTTGATTTTTACTTCCGAGCTCACTACTTAGCTCATTATTTCTGTTATGCAGTTGGCGCCTACTTCCACAATGTTTTCCTCATTGTGTTTCGTTTATAGCAGGGACAGAACCTTTCGATTCACTCGGTGAAGCGAGACTCACGAGTGTCCCCGTGCTACGCAACCCCGGCACAGTAATTCAACCGACCTCCACTCTTGTAACTCCCCGGTTGTCTGATCGCCCTTGCTTTAAGCTCGTGACTGAGAGCACCCCCCTACCCCCCGCCACTCCGACGACAGCAGTCTCATCCACCCCATTTGACGCCAACCCTGACGCAGCCACAACCACTCCGTTGGCTTGTGACTCGGAGCCCGGTTTCTCCAGCAAGCGCGACTCAGTGGGATCCGGAGCTTACGGTATGGAATTCCCTGAAACCCAACCAGATAATATTGAGGCAATCAGCTATTCTCCAATGTTGGTGGAAGAAAGTGCATGTGTTCCCCGCGTCATGAGGTAGGTCATCTCATTATCATGGTTTTCTCATCATTGTCTATTGATACTTTGACGGACCCCTCTATTTCACGGTTTATACTGTTACATAGTGTTGTCTATAGCTAAAGAGGGTATGATATCTCACTGCATATTCGACGGATGCCTGCCTATCCACGATCCCCTTGGGGGTCAAACAGGGACGTGTACTATCGTTTTCAGTCCTTAGCCTGACACATGCCGTACCCGTGCACCGAGTGCTGGAGCATAAGACCAGCCAGGTGCACTGTTGTCAATCCACACTGAGACACAACACGGTCTCGTCCACTTTCACTGACCGTTTACTGCGCAGCACAATGACATGTTGTTTCGATTGGCTGTCACGGGTCTTGATGTAGCGATGGAACATGGCTTCCCACCGAAACCGAGTGGCTCTGCTTGGATGGCTTCAATAATACCGAAAATGAGCATGAAGTGTGATGTTTAGTGCGAGTACCATAAAAATCTCTCCGCTTGGAGTACACTCCCAGTGATCGAATGGCAAAGGTTTGCTGTACTGTAAACTGCTCATCGCTGTCCAAACACGCAGCGAGAACTCCGAACCTGACGAGTAAACAAACATTTCTTTCATGTCAACCCTTATTTTGCAGTTAGAAAAAAACTGTGTTATTGGTACAGATTGCGTCACTCATATTTACCGGTACACCCGGGCGAATGATTACTCTACGGGGCTTCCTTTCGTACTGTCTTGTGTTTCTACTTCTGTTCACAAATTCTGAACCAATTAGCCACCACGGTCCAGCCATCTGTTGATGTCGCTCTGTTGCTATGTGAACACACTTTTGTCCTCCTTTTATTTGCCTCAGGCATCACCACATTAAACCTCACGTTTCCTTTCGAACGATGAGCTGTCCTTGAGCTTGACAAAATCGCATTTCTTGTATGCCATTTCGCCTTCCTTTTATGTAAAATCTCTACTATTTGAATAAATTGTGATTTGTACTATTTCCGATGTGCGCACCAATCACCCATTCTGTCGCACGTGCGCGTCTTTCGTTCTTCTGGGCTTCCGACATACACAGACTTAACTTGTCTGCTCCGTCGCCGATTTTTCCCCTCACAAAAGTTTTTGTCGGCGAGGACAAGGCCCGACAAGTAACAAGTAACCTTGTGAACCTCTAGGTATTCTCTAGTCACTTAAATGCTCGTGTGGCATACCAGTTTCCACTGTTAACTTACCAGCTCTCAGACCCAACACCTAAGTCGTCAACTAATTCACGCTGGCTATTTTTGACGGAGAGCTCGTTGCTGATTGTATAAAACTATGGTGAGAACAAAGGTGTAATATCATCGTCACGCATACGTAGTTTGTATTTTGCACTCAGCAGCAGCACAAGTTAGTTTGAGGGTGAAAAACACCTCAACTAATGTGCCGAAATACAATTAGATAAGCGACTAAAAAATTACACTAAAAGAAGATTCCAGGTAATGTGATGTCAAATAGTATTTTATGCGTTTTGTGTGAGATCGGGATTGGAGGGGGAATCTAAAGGGAAGGGTATGGACAAAGAACCTCACAACTCACGTCATTGGGGCCAGCTCTTCGTCATTTCAGCAAGTGTGTCCAACCAAACCTATTCCTCCCCCTTAGGACCCCAGTCAAACAGTCAGGATGCAACAACTGACACCAGTTTCAAACTGAGGGTTTTCATTTCTCTCCACCAAGTCATCGCTTGGCCTCCTCTTCCAACCGCGCCCCTGAAGCGCAAACAATGCACGTCGCAAGAGTCGGTGTGCGGGCATGCGCATATTTCGCACTGCGAATAATTCATCTCCTTTTTTCAAGTTCAGACGTTTCCTCAGGAATTTTCAGATGCTTATGTTCCGTTACTTGCTTCTATGGATGGCTAGCCGAACAACCTCCACGTGGTGTCAGCTGGGTGGTTCGAGTTAATCTCGTTCCAGCGAATAATTCGTCGGCAGTGTTCCAGGACGTGGTAGGTTTTTGACTGGCAAGCGTCCTCCCTACAACAAATCACAAACGTCCGTTTAACAACACTGCGACGTGGCGGATGTGACTCGCTACTAAATAAAGTCACTGCCTTTTCCCCTTCCGGAGGATCCGCACTTCACGAACGTCATCCAGTTCGAAGAGTACCTTTAATCTTTACATACGATGGCGAACACAGCAAACAAACTCGCGTATTCAGTCACACTTCACAAGTTCACTCACCATGCCCACTAACACATGTACTTGGATTGACGACATCCGTATTCGGATTTGCCTATCACTGTGGCCTCCATGGGACAGCCACATGACGCCTGTGCCTACAAAGGTACTATGGATGGTTTGCGCAGCACCACTCACAGTTCGGTGTAAACCCGAAGGAATAAGACCGGGAGACATGTGGATGGGAGCCACGTTTCATCAACGGAGCCGGCTCACACTCCTTCAACAAGCAGAACAGAAGCATTCCGGCCTAATGGGGAAATCATGCACACCAGACGTACACATGGCGGTGGCTGGACCGTAGCCCGCTCCACACAGGATGAAACCACTCTTTGAGCCTAGCATCGTCACGAGGACGACGCACGCTGTCCCCTCCAGCAACGACCAACTGTCTCCTGGAGCCAGTATGTATGAGATAGTGGATAATAGACAGGTAGGCACCTTGTCAACATTCACATCAGGCGCAGCCACACCGGGGAGCTCAAACAACATCTACTTCTGAAATGCAAGAATACTCATCAGGCAGGCAAACGTACCACATACGCCGCCTTATTGGCCTGGATTAGTAAATCGAATGAGCATACGCATCGTGCAATAGTGCCTTCTGCACCTGGGCAACCGTCCTTTTGATCAGTCCACGGAATTCGCATCGATCAACTTTGCCTTGAATTCGCAACACCTGAAACTAAAATTAGTTTGTCACAAACTCACGTTCTTTATGCGCTGGTAATGTTCTTTTCGGTTTGCTCCCCCCCCCCTTTGTCGCATTCTCGCACTAAGTTGGCCTTACAAAAGCGGTATGGATGTCCTCGTCGAATTCATTCGGTACACATATGTACATGGATTGACGTCATCCGTGTCCAATAGCAGTTCGAATGCAACATATGCACATGCGCTTGTCCAGACTTAAATATGAACTGCCACAAACTGGATAGAGACACATTCGACCTCATGAACAATAGTACTAAAATCGTGTATGGGTATCGTTTGGAGGCCAGGCTAACAACCAATTGCACAGACGTGAGAATAAATATTCAAGACGAACTGTTGGTGTTTTCTTGAACATTTAGACGTGACAGCCTTAACTCTTAGGTATCCATATTTGAACGAAGTCGATGTTGGAATAGGGACGCAATTGCCATCAGTACGGTTACCAGGTAGAATGAGTAATAAACAAGTGGTACAGTAAAACGGTGTGTACTTAGGTGTTGCCTCCTATATACACAATCTGGTTTGCGTACTTGAGGTGGGAGATCGCACAGCATGCGAATGCGATTGGACGTTCACTTCAATCACTCCATGTCGCCGATCGGTCCCATCATCTGCTGCCCGAGGTACGATTGTTGTGCAATCTTAAGCATTGACAGGTGTCAATACCACATCTTCGCCGCTTACGGTCTCATTGGAGAGACAACTACCGCCATTCTACATCAACTAAGTACCGCTGCTCACTGTCAAACATGTGGCTTTCTAAACAGTGTGCGCACTGTTTTGCAAATGTTCAAGACGTAGCATGACTGTCATCCAAGTACTCAACCGTTTGTACATACCGCTGTTTACTCTGCGGTGGCCATAAGCTATTTGGTAACGATCTCCATCGTACGTCTCGGGTACAGCCATTCAGTGCTCGTAAAACGATTGTCGCTATGCGCCGATTCATTTCCAATGTAATCTACTAAGAGACTGACGTACCTTTACCATTGGCATTACCTTTTTCTTTGTCTATCCAGAAGATTGACCATGTCCAATTCAACTTCTGATTAGCGTCTCTGCGCTTCCTTCTTCAATCCGTTTGGTAGTTGCGTTTTCACAAGCTCCGGGTAATTTCGTTATGGCTGATGAACAACGGGAAATAAACCTATGCTCACTCTCATCATTCATTGCCGGGCTTGTTCACTTGCCACGGATTTGCCCCGGGTAAATTCTCTTCGTGGTCACACGAGGGACAATCGTTGAGCATTGTGTGCTCCAGATGTCAAACTGTACACTTTATGCGTACTGTGAGCGGCCAAGCGCTGGTAACCCTTGGGTTCACACGTATCTACCGAACTGGAAACATACTCAATAATTTGCCAGCCTAGCATTGTTCCGTGTCAAGAGCACGGTTTGCTCGGAAACTCCGCGGGCACGTCAGATACGAATGAGCACATGGATAGACTGAACCATTATCCGGCGATACATCGACTCTCTAAGCGTCGTGCTAGTTAACATTGGGCTGCTGGTCAAGCTAGGGTCATGTAATCTATAAATCGATTTCAAGGAGCAGAATGTAGGCAGCATAGTCTGGTGAGCAATAGCATAGAGCCTACATAGTGATGTGAATCGCGGCCGAATATTACGAAGAGGAAAGATGCCTTAGCTCACGGTCTCGGTATGTCACCGTACTAGGCTCCACTTGAGAAGGTAGCAAGGGTATCATAGATCATGATGAGTACAACAGTGTAGTGGGCAACACGTGCAAAGTCGCGAAACACAACCGAGTTGTGTAAGCAGTCGCGGATGGGTGACATGAACAGGACTGTTCTGTTTCAGGGAGCCGAGACTGGATGTCTTCCAAACGGTTATACACATGCCATTTCAGCGACTTCGTTTTTGGCCTAATATATATTCGTCTAAGTGATTTTCAATAAACCTTCGGATACTGGTTACGCTCTATGCACTCCTGACTAGTCTGCATCGCAGTCTTCGCATCTGCACGTCTTGCGTTAAAACTCAAACACTTATTGTGTTCACTAAACGCCATGGGCTGCTTGCACTTCTTTAACTCGTGAATAACTCACATGAATCGTTTACTACATTTCCATTACTACATTTCCAAATATATGCGCTAAAACAATGGAAAGGCGATACTCCAAATTGCACAAAGGGTTGGAACAACGTTCCCCAGAGTCTAAGTTTCCGACCAACTCTGAGAACTATGTGCACAACTTGTCTGGCATGCAGTGAAACCAGCTGCATCTAGAAGCTTTATCCCTTGGACCAGAGTTTTGCTTCTCCCAACCCAAAACTGGACAAGTTCATCTAGAGGCTCAGTTTGCGAACATTATGCACCAAATAGTGGAATTAACAACTTTATCTCGACTTATAAACGACACAATTAAGGTCACACTGGTACATGTCTCACATCAGTATCGGGACTCTAAGTCCCAAACATCTGGCATCCTAACGCGAAAACATCGAGATACGAGTAATGAACTACTGTCCAACACAGAGCTTGTCATTTCTCGACCAGGTAAAGGGTTTGGCTAGGTACTGATAAAAATGTCGGACCATGTCTCCAAGTTGCAGACGATTCTGAGTGAGGACAGTAACTTTCGTCGAGATGCATGACAGGAAGAGACAAGTTCGCGGGAAGAAACTAAAATCACTAGCATTCAGAAGGCGCTTAAAGAGGCAAAACAGATAGAGAATTGGCTTTTAACAAGGCTGGTTCCATGTGACTCACATCCTCCACGACTATACTGACTATCTAAGGTGTATAAAGCCAACTTTCCCATGCGTCTAATAATAGACATATCCTCTTCCGCCTTTCATTCAGTATCCAAGTGGACAACGGATTTGTTTGAACCGGTACGTAAAGAATTATCTATTCATACTGTGACAGATACATTCGATTTTATTAAGCGAGTAAAAAAATTTTGGTGTGTGGGGTAAACTGATGTTTGCCATTGATGTAAAATCACTCTTCACTATCGTACCACTGTTAGAAACGGTGAATTTCATTTGTGGTTATCTCACTGAAAGGAACTTGAACGTTGGTATACCTGTGTAAAGAATTTATCTTACGATACACTCTCAACGTACAGATCTTATGCGATGAAATTTACTATCGCCAGATAGATGGGGTTGCAACGGGCTCTCCCATACGCTCTCTCTTGGCAGATGTCTTCTTCGCATAACTTGAGTGTGGACCCGTTAGCAACCTGGCCGCGCAGTATGATTCATGTTACCGATGTGTAGACGACAAATTCATTGTCTGTGACGCTTCCAATGATAGCAAAGATTTATTAGACGAATTTACCAGTGTACACCTGTCATTACAATTTATCATTGAAAATGATGAGGACAGGAAGCTAGCCTTCCTAAACATGTTATTGCGCCGTCGAGAGAATGGGTCAGTTGAAAGAAGAGTATTGCGAAAAGTGACGTGGGTAGGCCAGTACACTCACTTTCTCTGCTCTGAGGTACAAGCGAAACTTTGTTCGATGTCTCTTTTATGGCGTCAGAGCCATCTAGTCCTGAAAAGATAGACAGTGAGACAGCTCATCCGCAGCACATTACAGGAGAATGGATATCTTCCCCAATTCATTAAAAAGCTCTCCACACTGACCCATTCTACCAATGCTGTCACTAAAATACGGAAAAGGAACCTCTTCTTTACGCTTCCTTTTAAAGGGGATATTACTTTTGAGCTGTTGAGAAGGAACCTGTCAACCGCGATGGCTCAAACACTCCCAACAGCCAACCCTCAATTGCTTGCGTAAACTTGACCGTTGATTTCTCAGCGCCTGAAGGATAGACTCCCGGTCTGGTCCGAATCTTTCATCCTTCATCAATTCACTTGCACCTGTGGTGCAAGATACCGTGGACATACGACCAGACGCCTGTTCAAAAGGATCGCTGAACACTGCCCGGCTTCGCTACGTAAAGGCACTGTAAGGAACATCAACAGTGTGATGCTTGAGTGTTCGGTTAACACATGACACCGGACTCAGGCAACTAACTCATTCAAGCTCATATATACTATCCCGAAACGATGCTCTAAAGGACTTAAGAAACACTTGTTAACAACAACTGAGGCCATTGCAATTAGGGTTTTTTAATCAGAACTGTGCAGACAACGGACTCTGGTGCAAACCTTCCTCCTATTGTGGCCATGAACGCACTCCGGCTAGAGATTATCACCTCAAACATGACAGGCGACCGGCATTTGTCGTCGCTGATCTGTCTGCCCTCACCTACTGTGTGTGTTTTGTCCGAGCAACGTACTTCGACTGACGGTGGCCAGCCATGCCAGACCAATAGACTGTGTGGATTTCGTGGTTCTTTCTAATTTAAACCTAGCTTTCATTAACCTATTAGTTTTCTAATTTTGCGCTATAATTATAAATGCCTGATGAGATTTATCGAAAAGTATGTTCTTCGCGCAACTGTGCACAGATTTCATGGGAATTATTCACGATTAACACATGCATTGATTTATTTACTCGTAGCACCAGTGGATGAGGATGTTGTATCATCATCTGTGGTTGTTGCATTTCGATAGGTGGTAATTACGAACAATAGGCTCGTATATCGATCGCATTTCGTTATGCTCATCCGTGACGACAGTATGTGGTTCTTCATCGATGTAGCTAACCTAGTCTACATATGCTTTGAGTCCTCTATAGTCTTTGTCAACCGATTTCATTTATTCGTTTCTCATTATACCTTTGTAGCAACTCCGACGGTTCTTCGATCGCTGAATTACTTCTGCAAGACTCGGATCCTCGGCCAAACTCCAGTACCCATTGTGAACAGCCTTTAGCTGTCGTCCAGGAGGCTGTTATGATTGCTTCTGTTGTCTCCCCTGTGAGTTGCACTCCACATTTACTACGTTCTGATTGTAGCATTTTATCCATCGAACTGGACCCAACGTTGCTCGTTACATCCTCTTACTTAATATCGCCTCTCGGTGCCTAGTTGTCTTGCACTTCGATTTAGCTCAATGCTTACTCACCATAATCTTTAATCATACAATCCTTTGTTATTTGTCACTTGACCATATCTTAAACACATAGAAGTGTGTATTCAAACTGTGCGAGAAGACGATCCATTGAAGTGTCAGACTAATAACGTCTTGCTCGTGCATGAATAACGGAGACAAGCGATGATGGCTAATGGCCCAAAAGAACAAGACGAAATCAAAAATACCAGGCGGTGTACCAACAGCGCGTGATGCACTTTCATATATATATATATATATATATATATGCTCGTATATATGCTCGTATATATTCCCCAGTGCTGAGGCTGATGTTGCATTCTTGATGCTTCTTCACCGCAGTTGGGCTAAACCAACTTACACTTAAACTAGGTCTTTTTAAGCTGGATAAATTTCATTCCGCTTTATTTGGTTTGTTCTGCCTCCCTGAATTATGTTCTATTAACTGGCCACGTTGCTTACACTAATTGCGCTTATCTTCGGTAATTTTGTTGCGTTTGTAGCATTTTAAGTAACTTGTGGACATTTCTTACTTATCACGGATTTGTTGCTAACCAACTTACTTCATATGGTAATTTAGCGAAGAGTTATGCCACCGTATCTGTATGCATTATTGGATTTATTTAATTTCAGCTTGTCGTTTAAAGTGAATGGCTGTTGTTTGATATCCCTGGTATGGTTGCGCTTGATGTGTATGTTGACAAGGTGCCTACCTGTCTATTACCCACTACATCGTTCATACTGGCTCCAGGAGACAGTTGGTCATTGCTGGAGGGGACGGGGTGCACGGTTCTTGTGGCCGTGCTAGGCTCAAAGAGCGGTTCCATGCACTCAGTGTGGAGCGGACTACGGTCCAGCCACCGCCTTGTGTGCGGTTGATTCCCCAAATACAGCGTGCTTGTGTTTGCCTGTGAAGGAGTGTGGGCCGGCTCCGTTGATGAAACGTGGTTCCCATCCGCATGCCTCCCGGTCTTATTCCTTCGGGTTTACACTGGATATGGGGTATGTGGTTGGAGCTGTGGGTGGTGCAGCGCAAGCCATCCATGGTCTCTCTGTAGGCGCAGGCGTCCTGTGGCTTGCCACAGTGACAGGCAAATCGGAAACCGGATGCCGCCAACCATGTATGTATGTGTGCCCCATGCTGAGGCTGATGTTGCATTCTTGATGCTTCTTCACCGCAGTTGGGCTAAACCAACTTACACTTAAACTAGGTCTTTTTAAGCTGGCTAAATTTCATTCCGCTTTATTTGGTTTGTTCTGCCTCCCTGAATAATGTTCTAATAACTGGCCACGTTGCTTACACTAATTGCGCTTATCTTCGGTAATTTTGTTGCGTTTGTAGCATTTTAAGTAACTTGTGGACATTTCTTACTTATCACGGATTTGTTGCTAACCAACTTACTTCATATGGTAATTTAGCGAAGAGTTATGCCACCGTATCTGTATGCATTATTGGATTTATTTAATTTCAGCTTGTCGTTTAAAGTGAATGGCTGTTGTTTGATATCCCTGGTATGGTTGCGCTTGATGTGTATGTTGACAAGGTGCCTACCTGTCTATTACCCACTACATCGTTCATACTGGCTCCAGGAGACAGTTGGTCATTGCTGGAGGGGACGGGGTGCACGGTTCTTGTGGCCGTGCTAGGCTCAAAGAGCGGTTCCATGCACTCAGTGTGGAGCGGACTACGGTCCAGCCACCGCCTTGTGTGCGGTTGATTCCCCAAATACAGCGTGCTTGTGTTTGCCTGTGAAGGAGTGTGGGCCGGCTCCGTTGATGAAACGTGGTTCCCATCCGCATGCCTCCCGGTCTTATTCCTTCGGGTTTACACTGGATATGGGGTATGTGGTTGGAGCTGTGGGTGGTGCAGCGCAAGCCATCCATGGTCTCTCTGTAGGCGCAGGCGTCCTGTGGCTTGCCACAGTGACAGGCAAATCGGAAACCGGATGCCGCCAACCATGTATGTATGTGTGCCCCATGCTGAGGCTGATGTTGCATTCTTGATGCTTCTTCACCGCAGTTGGGCTAAACCAACTTACACTTAAACTAGGTCTTTTTAAGCTGGCTAAATTTCATTCCGCTTTATTTGGTTTGTTCTGCCTCCCTGAATAATGTTCTAATAACTGGCCACGTTGCTTACACTAATTGCGCTTATCTTCGGTAATTTTGTTGCGTTTGTAGCATTTTAAGTAACTTGTGGACATTTCTTACTTATCACGGATTTGTTGCTAACCAACTTACTTCATATGGTAATTTAGCGAAGAGTTATGCCACCGTATCTGTATTCTTTAACAGATATGCTTTATTCGATAATGTCATTTGAAGTGATTGGCTGTTGTTTGACATCCCCGGTGTGGCTGCGCTTGATGTGCATGTTGACAAGGTGCCTACCTGTCTATTACCCACTACCTCGTTCATACTGGCTCCAGGAGACAGTTGGTCATTGCTGGAGGGGACGGGGTGCACGGTCCTTGTGGCCGTGCTAGGCTCGAGGAGCGGTTCCATGCACTCAGTGTGGAGCGGACTACGGTCCAGCCACCGCCTTGTGTGCGCTTGATTCCCAAATACAGCGTGCTTGTGTTTGTCTGTGAAGGAGTGTGGGCCGGCTCCGTTGATGAAACGTGGCTCCCATCTGCATGCCTCCCGGTCTTATTCCTTCGGGTTTACACTGGATATGGGGTATGTGGTTGAGCTGTGGGTGGTGCAGCGCAAGCCATCCATGGTCCCTCTGTAGGCGCAGGCGTCCTGTGGCTGGCCACAGTGACATTCAAATCCGAAACTGGACACTGTCAACCATATATATATATATATATATATATATATATATATATATATATATCGCTGGAGGCATCCGGTTTCAGATTTGTCCGTCAATGTGGCCAGCCCAAGACGCCTGAGCCTACAGCGGGACCATGGGTGGCTTGCACTGCACCTCCGTATGTTGACCACTTGGGCTATGACAATCAGCAATAATTCAACCTCCATAAGTTAACCATTTGAGGGATTACCATCCAGTGGTTCCCGAATGGCTCGTTTGTTCTGATAACACAGAGTGCAGCGGAACTGCTATACGTAGATTTCTGACCGTCAAATCAGCAAATTTTGCGTTTGAAGATACGGTATGTTCTCTGTGTGTATGTGCGTGTTTATCGCGGCCGTCAACGTTTCCGCGCACCCGTATTACTCAGATCAATGTGGGTCCACACAGGTTCGCGCCCACGGAATGACTCAGAATGATTGGTGTTCAACCTTCCTCACCTGTCCACATACACAGGCAAACCTTCGTCTACCCCTAATGACATATGTCCACTCATCGCACAGGTCGCAATCAGGAGTAACGTGGAAGTCAGTGAATAGTGAGCGGCACTATATCAAAACTAGTGACTAATTCACGATGGTTGTTACCGTCCCCCGTAGCTCAGTGGTCTCAACCACGGACTGGCAACAGTCGAGTTGCGGATTCGAGCCCTACCAGGGTCTGATCGAATGCGCACTGCTGACGATTCTCGAAAGGACGAAACGCGCGTACAGTGCTTTCCCGGGCGTGTGACGACTGTCTGAGTATCTAGATGTGACTAATTCCTGACTATACCATTCAACTCCCCCTACTACTCCGTAACCAGGACTTTGAGTGACTGTCAAACCCTTGATTAATCACCAGGTCTAAGCACCAGTTCATTAGCATCTTAAATTGTAGCGAGATTGACGTCTACACCTACTTTATTTGTTCAGCGTTTATCCTGCTCTGTTTGGTGTTGGCCGGAGGGTGAAACCAATTCAGGTTACTTATTGTTGTAATTACTATGACGCAAATAGAACTGTAGACCTTAGACTTTTGTTCAAAGACAAATTAGGATCGGTCATTACGAGTAATTCCACATTATGACCCAAAGAAAAGACCTCAGAGAGTTGACCTTGAAGGAAAAGACTAGTCTACTACATTTTCTGGAAAGCAGTGGCCAAAGAAAGACGGCAGAGAATTTTGCTTAGCAATATCCAAAAACGAACACGAGTACTTGGAGAGATCCGATAATGAAAGAGGAAAGCAACAGTGGAAGAGGCGGAAAACTTCACACAATGAAGTCAATGAGGCTGCGCTGCACTGGTTCAAACAAATGAGGACAGCTAACGCTCGAATAACTGAGCCGAGGATTCCTGAAATTGCTAAAAGTTTCTCACAAGAATTTGGGGTCGCAGATTTCCAGGCATCCAATAGTTGGATAGAGAAGTTTAAGCGCCCACATGAACTTTCCCAAAGGGACTTGTATAGTGAATGCAATGAAGTGCCTGAGGAGTTTGTTCAAGGCTTTATCGAATAATCTTCTAACCAGCATGAGCTTCAACAATGTCGACATTTTTAACGCTGACGAGTGTGCTCTGTTTTACTAGGCGATGTCTAACAGAAGCGTTGTTATAAAAAGAGTGAATGTAAGAGTGGGAAACATTCCAAAGAACGTTTCACAGTTCTGCTGTGCGCTAGCTCAAGTGGGGAGAAGCTAAAGCCTTTAGTCATTGGTTAATCAGCTCGACCACGTGCGTTCAAAAGCCTAAATCCTGAGGACCTTTCACTTACCTGGAGATCAAACCCATCTGCGTGGATGACTGCTGCCATAGTTGAAAAGTGGATAAGAAACATCGATAAGGAAATGATGAAGAAACGCTTCGTTATCCTAACACACTAGCCGCACCCATGTAAAAATCCTCACAAATATTCTACTTAGGTTTCTGCACCCAAGCATGACCTCGCAAATTCAATCTCTAGACAACAGTATCATCAAAATGTGCAAAGTGCACTACCGAGCCCAGCTCATGGAATGGGCTATGGCAAAATTGCCTACTAATGATTCACTTGCGGAAGGTACTTCATCTGTTACTTCAGTTACTGCTTCGGATGTTGTGCTTTGGATAAGTTCCGCATGGTTAAAAGTTCAACAATAACCAAAACAAAAGTGATTCAGAAAAGCCTGATTGGTTCAATCTGTCGAGCGGGACGCCGTCGCCTTACTAAACATTATATTTCCATTAACGGAATTGGGCGGAATAGATTTTAAAGAGTTCGTTGAAATGGATGATGACTTGGTAACTTGCACTAAACCAAACCCAGATAGCATTTTTCAAGATACCGGCTGCGGTACTCCATTGCGTAAACAAAGAACAAACACCTGCTAGCACTGATGAAGAAGAAGGACTGAGTGACGATGATCTGGAAATCACAGAAACTCCAAACGAAGATGAAGTCAGACATTTTTAATGCAACCGAAATACGTTGCCGTGGAAAAGTTATAGCATGCTTAGTAGTTTGGCTTTTGCTGACAGAGCTTTTAAAGGTACCATTGTGATAAAAGAAACAAAGATTGACTTTTTCTTCAAAAATGGTCTAACTTCGAAATGCACAGTATGTTTTGATTTGTTATAACGCTGTATGATTGAACTGCGTTTGCCGTTACGTGAGCGTCTATGTGTTTGAAACCGGTTTGTGTGAAAATAACTTTTCTGCTATACTACTCACAACGGGAAAGTAGGGCACGCAATTTTGGCATAGAACCGGATGTTGACCACTTCTCTGTGTTGACCACTTTGGTCCAGTCCCTTGGGTGGTCAACTTAGAGGTTTTACTGTAATAGTATGGGGATAGTATTAGTAACGTTAATCCAGGGAGAGTGGGTAACAGCTTGAATCGTCAGGCGGGAGTAGTTGAGGTGGTACGATTGCGAGAACGCGTCCGATTTCCTGATCAGATGTCTAACCAGTGGTGGGACTGTAGGTGCTCTTCTTAGTTGCTGTTTGCTAATGTAATGCCCCGTCGCTTTTGGATGCCTTGAAGAAGTAGAAGGATGCATTCCCGTTCATGTATTTTAATACTCCCACGAATTAATAATGGAAGAAAAGAAGGGAACTTACGAAGGAAGGCTGCGAGGTTTTGTTATGTCTTTGTGTCACTTGTTCAAAGTTGTTATCGATTATGTGCTGACTGAACTTTAAAAAATGGTCGATACAGCTGGTAAAAATGTCCGCTGACTAAGCGTGATGTCTTACCAAGGCTTGTGTGGCCAATTGATGAAGTTACTGCTGGGCTGTTCCTCGGCATTCGTTCCAGGAAAGCAACAAGCACTGTTATTGTGTTTAGCCTTTCGGTGAGTTTCTTCATTTAATTGTGCCATGTCATTGACGGGTCACGTCGGAGGTTCGCTCAATTGGGTTTAGTACTGAGAAATAACATGTGCCGAGGCAACCAGCTGAAGGTGTGCGAATTATACGACCGAACTAATGACAGCGATTCGAGTTCACCGAGCACCCCACTGCGACGCCGGCGAGTTTGTTACCAAGCACCGAATGAACAACTTCCGTATCATTGGCTCAGTTTTTCCCAAGAGATATGATTCATATTTTACAAACACCTGTGATAAAGCGCTATCCCCACCACATCGTCCTTGGCACACAGCGGCCAAATCCCTGATCCATACTGTAACACTCTTCATACATCGGCAGTACACCGGCGCACTGTGCCGACGTTTCACTGCCACCAGTTGCGTGTAAGCTAGGGATATTGCGAGATCGGGCACACCAACGCATGAAGCGTTGTAAACCCTTCTCTTAATCAATACGCTGACTTCGATAACCTGCACGAGTTTTATCTATGCATGCAGTGACCTGTTCAGTGTTATGTTCACCAGGTGTTGCACGTGAGCAATCATATTAGCAACTTCGAGCAGTTATTCGCTGTTAAGGCAAAGTGGTAATGAGCCGGTCCAGTTTTGCAGTCTTTGCACACTGCCAAAGTGTGCAATACTACACGTCAGCTTACTCAGTCCCGCTAGCCTAACAACTGAGTCTGACCTTAAGAGAGCAATGTTGTTTGTTTGACAGTTTGCCGTCAACTCCGGATATTTTCGTTCACCCCTTTGGAACCACTGTTCGGGGGTCTAAGGCTAGTTGAACAAACAATCTAGAGCAGGCTTTGCATCACACATTGTAGGCGGTTTGATTCCGTGCTCTTAATAGTCAATCCATCATCCTCAGTATTTCAGGAACTCTGCATCCACGTGCTTTTGTGTGCGTTTTTACTAAACCTTTTGGTACACTATAGCCAGTTACGCTAACCACATAGCAGGTGTTCTGATGAGATGCATTGTCTGTCATCATGCGCAAGCTTTGCGTTTCTCTTACCCTAACTTTGTTAGCGCATCCAACAGTGCGAATAGTTGCGTAATTTTGCCCCTCGACGAGCATGCTACCATAGATGTTGCACTAACTGCATGCATCTACGTCTCAAGAGTCGTCTGTGAACGCGCTGGTTATGACGCTTAGAGCCACAATTGATCCAATTCTGTAGGTATATTCCTAGTACTGTTCTCCAAGCGTCACTTACTTTCCTCGTGCGATCGTTCGAGCATACTTTGCACGTGCATTGCCTAGTAGGTTTAGTCGATTCCAAATTGGTGTACACTAAGAAGGGGAACACACTGGGCTGTACTCGAGTCCTTTGCAATATCTCAGCCGGTAGCGACGCATCATCGCAATGCGCTGGTGTGTCTCACCAACATCTCGTTGCGTAAAGGAAAGTGACCGTTAAAATTATCCTCTAGTGTCCGACCTCTAAGTGGCTTGATGGCTTCCACAAACTTGGCTCATGCTGGTTAGATCATGTTCTTCTTCGCATGACTACTCCGATCGTCTGCCTCGGTCGGTGTACATTGTTTGTCACTACGACTTTTCTAATTACATGAACCCTCCATGTGTACATCCGATGATCATACTATGGAAGAGGGGCGTGAGGAAACCGACGGAAAGACCGAGTCGGTGCTTGTTACATGCCGTCATCCGCATTGACTAGTGCCTCAATATCGTCCCCACCAATATTCGAATGCTGTACCGAACACAGCGTGGTCATGTGAAGTCGGTGACACTTTTTCATCTGAACCCTTGTTTCCTTTATCCAACCATCCGGTTTGTTTTTGTCAACCTTTTTCATTTGTATTTTAGTCTTTTTTCTCATACTCTCCTTTTTCCCTAATTTTTGTTATCGCGCCGACGCGAATCAGGGCGATCTGACCCACGGCATCTTGCAACACAAACCACAATTGTTCAACTGAACTGTTTAAAACAAGGGAAACAGGCGCAACCCACTCAATCCTGATCATTTAGTTTTTCTGTGATGCGCTCTTGACAATGGCTTCTCAAGGCCATGTCATATGATCTGTAGTGTTTTGAGCTTGGGCTGGATTATGCTCAGTTTGTTACGTTATTCACATGCACTAATCGTTATTCGTCATGATTTACTTTGCTGGCTTGTGGATGCTACCGAACATTTTAGCAATTGTTTGCTTATCTCCTGTGTGGGATGTGCATTTTCGTTGTCTCAAAACTGTGTGCATTGACTTAATCATGTAAACGTTGTTTTCCTCACTGTCCCTACAACATTGGGCTTATTGCTCAAATTGTCACCCCTAGTCATGCACCCCAAACAAGCCTATACCTCCTTTGCTCCGGTGAATCTTATCTATCGATATTTTCCTCATCTCTGTGAGCAAAAAATTCCAAATTGATTCATTCGGTTCAGTGGAAATGTTATTGCCACTTTACGTGCTTTTTCTCTCCGAGTTTCACGTACATCTAACCGCAAGGCTTGATTGCCGCTGTGCTCCCCAACATCTCGCGAGCCATACAGCCGAGTCGACACTGTACACCACGGCTGCTTGTCTCTCAGTACAATAAGTGTCATTATACAATCAAACCTGTCTAAGGCGACCACTCAAGGGACCGAAAAAACTGGTTGCCATGACCAGGTTCATGCATAGGAACATTACTCACAGGATAAAACGTTGGGGATGTTTCTGTATGGTCGTCATAGCAGGTTAGACTGTAGCTGAGAAAGGTGTACTTCCTTTGCTGGTCAATTCTGTGCTTCGTTTCCTTCCTGACTGGCTTAAAACGTGCTACCATGATCATCTGTACATCCGGATAGTGTCCTCGTAATGAAGATATGCTTCGTCTGTCTTGTGCGCTTTTGAATTCTCTCGATCGACGCCTTTCACATGCCCCCAGCCGCACTCACACTAGGTAACGTATCCCAACTCGAACTTTTCGTCCCCCATATTGGAAATATGGGAAGACGCGGTCACCTTCTCACTTAAATATAATCATAGGTAACGATCGTTTAAGTCTGAGCTTGGCTGCTGTTGATTAACAGCTCCACGAATTGCCCCACCCACTGGAATGGCGCTTACCTGTTGCTCATTGATCGCTACTCTCCACTTCTGCTCAGTCCCCTTAACGAAGGAACCGGCCAACTTCACTTCCGATCTATGGTGTTCGCTTCGCATTTTGTCTATTCTGTCCTAAGCCTATCTCTCCCATCATGTTTCCAAATCTGATCAAGCTTTCATTGTTTTGTATGACAGACATCATTTACTATCTCATTTGTGTCTCTTAAGCTGACTTTTATTGTTTCCTATTACTTGCATTTAGGTCTAGTATTGACGATCCGTACCCTCGAACTCTATTCCTCCATTGGTGTGAGAATAGGAACTGTCCCCACAACGGAAGATATTACCTGACTTCATGACTTGTACTAGCTAGAAAAACTCCACAAATGCTGTTTCAGCATCAGCTTTTCCGACTTGGAGCTCCTTATCAGATGGATCATTATACTGCCCTCGTTGTTGTTTTACACACACACTCTCTCTCTTTGGAATCAAGACGTGCTTTATCCGAGATGCTTGCATGCAACCTCGACGCGTGTTGTCGCATCCCGTGATACAAGCAAGCTTACACTCTGTTTTCTCTTCCAGATGATTGGCAATGAAAGTATTTCTTAGGCGAATCTGGAAACCACGTTAGAAACCACATTTGGTTGCCTCGAGTGTTTTGAAACTTTCGCCAATCGTTGGGACTCTTAGTGGGACCTCGGTATTTTATCAGATCAAACTGCTGTTTCTAAGCAGGCTTGTTAGCACCAGTTGGTGACAGATCTATCCAGGGTGTCTTCGGCATGTTTGCCGATCTTTCTCACCTTGTTCACGCCTAGAATAATTTCTCGGTGATTTAATCACCTTGAACGGTGAACGGAGTTATGTCCACTTTGTTCTTGTGCCACAAGCATAGGGTCACGGAAACTACCTTATCCACCCTACCTTCGGCCTCCTGAAAGCCGCACTAGACAGGCGCAATAAACAGTTCAGCGACCAACCTACTCCATTTGGACATCGTGGTTTTTGTCTCTTTTCTACGTTACTCGACACAACCGAGTGATAAATGGTGTCGACTGTTATGTCTGACACTCAGTTGCATAACAACACCACGCTGATCTCACACTCACCTCTCCGGTAACTTACCGACATCTTACTCTTGTGTGCGATTTATTCTGGGTGCAGTGTCCAGTGATCCCATGTTCACCATATGTTTGGACCTACTCCCAAACGTCTGGAACTGTGAAGGTGTCTCCTTTTGGCACTGCTATCATGTCACGGGTGTCCTACTCGATTGGTCCTCATCTATTTTGTCGAATCTCAGTAGGACACCACACAAGACCGCTCACACTATCTTAGTTCGTTTAAAAAGTACATTTATTCTACCTTTGTTGATTCAGTGGACTACCAGCATACGGACGTAACCATATCCACCCCTCCCCCCATTCATCACGACTTTTGCTCTGCTCTCCAAGGCTCGAAGTGCCTTGATCGCATTTCTCATCCTCTGTTTTTTTTAATCTTGCACTTTCTACATACGCTTCGAGTCCCACACGATATTTTTTTGAACGATACGTCATACCCGATAGACACTTTCTTATCATCGGTGTACTTGTGTGTTTTTTCTTCAGTGGACCACCACGATTTACTGCCGAGTGCTTCACGGTTTTTGCGCACCCCATAATTCATCTTTCACGAAAAGATCTGGCCTTGTTGTAGTGCATATGTTTGCGCACCTTTGGAACCTATCAGTCTATTAAGCCTAGTCCCTTTTTATTACCTTCTTTGCTGTTCATGCCATGCTGGGAAATTGTGATGCAGTTCAGAATTCTACTTTTTCATTCTCAGCACTACTCAGAAGTGTCTCCTACAAAGGAACACAGTCCAACTCCGCTTGCGTCATCTCCAGTAGACAAGAGTATTTTGTTCACCGGAACGAGACATCCAGCGACGCCTTTTGATGATATTGTCACACCTTTGATGCGCAGATCAGTCAGGCTGAGCCGGCCGGTTGATCTGGACGACTCGCAGAGTAGTTTGAAGGAGCGAAACGTTTCCACACCTCACTCAAAAGTATGCAACCCTATTTATGATTTAACTTTTGCACTCGTCGCCTATGTGGTACATATATGTGTACCGTATGGTTAGAATCTTCCAAATTTTCCTTGCTATTTCGAGTTAACCACGCACAAAATTCCCCACTAAACTTCTAGTCCAGTCGAAGAGAAATCAAAACTACAGCGAATTTGGCCAAGAATAACGTGTTAGTCAAACGTCGCCAAAACGATGTACCACTGTCCTAGACTTTCGTCACATTTGTAGGTCGCTCAATGACCTTCAGCTTCTAAAAAACGAAGCTCAACTGATAAAGCTGGTAGCTTCATTGTCAACCCTCCGTAGCTTGGCGGCCACGTGAACAAATGGTAGGTTACTGAATCTTCGAAATCAATGCACACTGGAAGTTAATCGATTACTTGCTGAAGTAATGAGTTATTCTTGATGTTTTTACCTCTCGCATATCTCCTCTTCTGAGACGGCTGTCGCGGTGTATGATGATAGCCCGGCGTTAACTTGAAGCCTCCTGAACGTTGTTTAATACCTGTCGGTCCATCGCCTTGGCTGGACTCCTCTGGAATCGTGTTCCGTGCTCTGCGATCTGGCAGCATTCTTCGGCTGACAGTATTCTTCCACGGGCGCTTCAGGCAAGTTGAAACTGTCTGCCAACAGGTCAAATGGGAGCTCGGGGGATTCTGTTGTTTCTAACTGACACAGCGTTGATCACAGTTGCTTTGCATGGTGTACCCAGACTGGAGTTCCAATCAGCACGTCGTATATGACGTTCTCGCGCCTGTCTGTAATCGTGCCAGGCGTCCATTTTTCGTGTCCTCCCCGGTAATCACGTACAAGTACTGACTGCCCCTGTTTAAACGGCCTTTGCTTCGCATCATACCGCCGATTGAAATCACATTCCATCTTGAGGTTCCTTTTACCAGCTGTGGGCTCTGAGGGCGGTCGAACTGCATCGAGGGGCATGCGGAGCTTTATGTTCATCATTGCTTCTGTTGCTGGTACTCTGTCCGGCGTTTGTGGATTCTGCGTTGATCAGTACAGAAGGAGGAACCAGTCGATCACCTCATGCCTCCTTGGTTTGTGGACGGCGCGTTTGAACGTATCCATAAACTGCTTGGCCGTTCTATTGTGGGTGAAATGGTGGAGACCGCACGTGTTTTTTGGCGCAGCATTCACAGAACACTGTGAATATGGCCGAAATAAATTGTGATCCTTTGTCCGTCATTAATGTTTCAAAACAGCCGAACCTGCTAAAGATTTGTCGCAACCCTGAGACCGTTGCGCCGGTTGTCGTGCTGCTCACAAGGGATACTTCGGGCCATTTGCTGTAAGCGAAGACCACAATTAGAGAGTTCTGGACGTCGATTGGTCCTTCCCAATCCACATGAACACGACTCCAAGGTTTTGTTGGTTTTGGCCACGAATGGAGTTCGGACTTCGGTGGTGCCCTTGAAGCGTCGCATTTGTGCTAAGTGCCATAAACGCGACAACAAGGAAGATTTTCACAATCAATCCCGGCCAAAGAATGTGAAGCAGTCCTACCGAAAGAAGGACCTCCGAAATCCCGACGCAGAATGTCCGTCGACGATTGCCGCTTTTCACAGTGATTCTGGACCACGCTGCCGATTCATCACTATGCTCATCAACGGGATCCCAACCAGGCTGCAGTCCGATATGACCTCAAACAACGATCATTTCCAAGAACTCTTGGAATCACATAATGAGACCGAAGAGGGTTGAATCCAATAACGTCGCCCACAATGCATCCGGTGGCGTGCTGAACTGGTTAGAGAAATAAGCTGCAAAATTGCTTTCAACGGAGTAGAAGAGACCGGAACCTGTTACTTGTCGGATCGACCAAATTGGTACCTCCTCGGGCCTGACTGAATGGAAAAACTAAAACTGTTTGACGTTCCAATGAGTCAGATTTGCAATCGAGTCCGAACCGATGCAGTCCATGCGTCAGTGTTAATTGAAAACATGACGAGAATGCTGAAGCAGAAGTCTGCCTCCTTGTTTAAAGCTGACCTCGGTCACTGCACCAAATTCAAAGCAAAGTTGTGCCTTCCCGAAGAAACCAACCCAGTCTTCAGGGCAAAAGACCGGTACCGTGTGCAGCTATGGCGACGGTTGATCAGGGGTTCGACCGATTGGAGCACGTTGGTATTATCACACCAGTGAACTACTCTTCATGGGCTGCGCCGATTGTTGCTGTGTGTAAGGCGAACGCTAAAGTGTTTGTCTGTGCCGATTGTTCAACTCCTGAACACCGCACTCGACGATCACCAGTACTCGCTTCCGATACCACAGGGTATCTTTGCCAATCTCGACTTGTCCTATACGTAAAGTGGCGTTTGTCAACTTGCAGCGTGTCATTTGCATTATCATCTTTGATGGTAAGTTTACCACTTTACTGCGGTTCTCATCGACACGGAAACACCGAATCCCATGTTGACATGTTGAGAACGCAACGAAGGGGGGACAGGCTGTTTATTGAAGAACTTATGCCTGGTTAACATAATAACTCGAACATAGGAACGCGAGTCCAATTTGCGCATGACATTTGCGGCACCTTTCCGGAGCGATGCGCCGTTGCAACTTTTCATTCACCGAGCATCTGTTTAGATTGCCTCGTGTACGTCGTCCGGTTGATTTTCCACCACAATCGTCTGCCGGCGTCTCATGATTTACCTGTTTCCCTTGTGCGTCCTCGTTGATATCCATACTACTCAAAGTAGTGTACCACACTCCCCTCCAAAGTGTTCGCGACAGACGACCTCGCACGTAGTCTCTCCGATCTTCGAGGCTGTTCCATGCATGTTGTCGTTTCCTCTGCTCGTTTATACCATTTCCGCAATTCACTAGCGTGGACTCGCCGCCTATCTCCTTGCCGGGCGATGGTGTATACGGCCCTCTTCGGCTGATTACTTCATAATGTCCTTTCCACTTCGACTGAAGTTTCCTCTCACCGGAACCACCTGCGGTCACACGTTGCTGGTCTCTGTATTTCACCTTCGAACCGATTGTGAAATCCATGGACGGTTTTTTCATGTTGACTCGGGAGCTTACCGTCCTGCGGTTCTGAGGTGCGTTCAGATTTCAGTTGGCTAACTTTCTGTCGTTCTGTGCTTCCCTTGGCGGTACCTGGCAAGTCGGCCAAACTCCTATCTCCAGATCTACCGGACGTCGTGGTCTGCGGCCGTACACTAACTGGAATGAGGATCTCTTGGACGCTCGATGCGCTAGCAACAGTAGTGGTAAGGCTTCTTCCCAATCCCCTTTCGCTGCCAACCATCCTTTAATCGTTCCTTTCCCTTAATCCGTTTGTCTGAGGTTGCTAGGAAGTGGTCCGTATTTTCTTGATGCCCAGTTTCTCCAAACATGTCCGAAATTCGTCACTTTCAAAGCATGGGCCCTGGTCTGTCAGTATGGCTTTCGGATTCCCGTGACTCGCTATCATGTGTTTCATCATGGTAGGTGTTATCGTGCCAGCGCGTTGATCAGAAGTCGCCGCCGCCTCAATCCATCGGGCAAAGTGCTCCGTCATCACGACTATGTACTGATTGCCTCGTCTGGTTAACGGGAACGGCCCCATCACGTCGATTGACCACAGCTCACCGATCTCGGACACTGGAATCGACAACATAGGTTGTGGTGCCCCTTGATTGTCTCCTTTCAGAAGCTGACACGAGCGGACGTACGCATCGACGTCTTTCTTCATGTTCGACCAGTAAGCTCACTGTCTAAGCAAGTCATATATCCTGCTGCACCCGGTGTGAGCCATCTCGTGACACGAAATAACCAACCTCTTCCTCAATTTGAGGGGATCACTGGCAAAGGCGTAGCTTCGCGTCCTTGTGTCCACATCAGAATTCCGGCTTCGTTGACATGCAGCTTTTCCAGACTCCTTACGAATGACCCGAATTGGTGGCTCTGGTTTTTGATTGCAGCAGTTTGCTTTGTTATTCGTACTGTTATCACTCTGTTCAAAAGTCTGTCCTTCCGTTGTCCAGCCGCTAACTTACTCGGGTCCTGCTCCGGCACCAGACCACCGACACCGAAGGCAACTCTCGGCAAATCCTCATCGTTCGTCATGCGTGATAGAAAATCTGCCGTCTCGTTGTTTTTCCCCGGTATGTGGTGTATCGTAAAGTCGTATTCTTGTAGGCGCAGCGCGCAACGCGCCAACTTGCCTCTGGGGTCTCTGGAGGACCTAATCCATTCCAATGGTTTGTGATCAGTTTCGGTGTGAAACCATTGACCCAACAAACGCGGTCGCCACCTGTCTAGAGCCGACACAATTGCAAGACACTCCTTCCCCACTGTCGAATACTTGAGTTCTGATAGGGTCGAAATTCTACTAGCGTATTCCACCGTGCCTTGCTTCTGCTTCAGCACCGCACCGATTCCGACGTCGCTTGCGTCTGTGGCCACAGTGAACGTTTCCCCGGACATCGGCAATTTTAAAATCAGTTCCTGTCTACCGATCTTCTTCTGAATGTCATCAAAGGCTCGCTGAGTCTGGTGTTCAAGTGAACTTCTTTCCTTCGCCTAACAGTTCATACAAAGATAACGCCAAGCTCTTAAAATTCTTGAAAAATTTTCTGTAATCTCCAGCGCGGCCCAAAAATGCCCCGAGACTGCGCTTTGAGGTCGGAACTGGGGTGCCTCGAATTGCCAATGCTTTCTCCGGAAATGGCTTGAATTCACCCTAATTTTCCACCACACCTCTTTCGTCTGCCGACGTCTCATGTTTTACCTGTTTCCCTTGTGCACCCTTGTTGATATCCATACTACTCATAAGTAGTGCACCACAGGCACATCATTATCATTACCGGTATGGTATATTGAGATCGGATTGTGTTCCCGATCGAACTACATCGTGGTTGTTACTCCCTCACTACTCCTATCTTGTTCTCATATCGAGCAGCATGTCAGACGATGACTTGATGATGTGGAACAACCGGACTACGTTCTCGTTTCAAGTGTTACATCGTTGTCCTATAATCGACCGTTGGCTGACTGTGGAATGGTCGCATCCTTATGCCACCAACGCACAAATTGTATAGCATGACGCGTTAGCCTTAGGTGAGCAACACCACAGCTACCTTGCCACAATACATACAAATAAGAACTATGAAAAAAAACAAAATACAAACTAAAAATCACGAGCATGAGCATCGAGTGTGAGGTCGAGGTTGGAGGGGAAAGCTTAGTGGAAGGGGTAGGGACTGACAAACCAGTTCCACTGAAGACGGTTCTTTTCCGGTTCAATAAGTGTATCCAATAAAACGTATTTATCGTCCTTCTGGCCCCCGGCAGAAAGTCGGGCGACACCAACCGACGCCAAGTTCGAAGTGAGGCTCTTCTTTTTTTGACTAGGCCATCGGTTGACTTCCATCCAGACTCTGGTCAAGCAAATAGTGCACCGCGCGAGAGTCGATGTTCTGACATGCGCAACACATGACCAGGCCATTGGCATAACGGTGCTGAGCGGCCCACTCCCTCTTCTTGCACCAAATGCACGACGCCGAACACACACATTGTTCGCGCGGTGCTCCCACCAGACATGAGGTAAACCGCGAATGTAACGCTTGTCGAAAGTAACAGGCCTTTTTAAGTTTGTTGATCTGATTGGCCAGGTTTCGCAACCGTACATGAGGGTTGAATGATTGGCTACTCTGTAAACTCTGCCCTCCAGGGCGAGAGGGGTGTCACGCCGATGCGACGGGTGGCAGATGTTGGTAAAACTCTTCGTGATCTCTTATTTCGCAGGTGTTAATATAGCTGCTCGACTGCTTGAATTTTTGACGACTTCTAGCGGTTCACTACCAATGGTCAGCGCAGAGCTGGGTCCCTGTCAATCTTGGAGAAGGAATTACAATTTCGAGGGTGTAAAGCATAGCCCGAAACGACTGACATCCATTGCTAATTTGTCCAGTGCGGCTTGGTATATTTGGAAGCTGTCACATCTAAGGGTTATGCGTCGGTGTACTCCAAGTCAAGAGCTCGATCGCCTGGGAGATACTTCACCTCTTGTACGTTGTGCCCAATGAACACAGTTTCTTGACCCTTGACAATGAGGTTACAACAAAAAGGTGACAGTGGGCATCTTTGTTTCTCACCACTGGAGATGTTGGAGGTTGGCAACAGTTTGTCATAAGACAGACAGTCAGAACTACACACGTAAAGCGCCCTAGAATTGTTTACGTATTTATCGGGCACATATTTCCTGAGCAACCAGTTCTAAAGGACACATCGTTCCACCGAATCGATGTCAAGAAACACGACTACGATGGGTTCCAAATAAATGCGGCGGTATTCCAACGATTGACGTATAGCGAAAATGTGATCAAAGCAGCCTCGATTTCGACGATAACCGGCTTTCTCATTGCGAACTTGATCTTCGCAGGTGTCCGGCCATCTATGCAGAATGACAAGCAAGTAGCTTAGAGGCAGTTAAGATTGATACTTATATGGTTGCTGCATTCCGACCGTGAGCTTCCCATGAAAATTGCGACTATAACAGTCGGTTGGGATAGTCTTTTTCTCTCACCACTTCACCGCTCAGTTGCACAAATTCTCCACAAGCGCTGCCTCCTTGAACCTGAGGAAAGCTTGAGGAGGCCTATCTGATCCTGCTACCCTATTCAATTTAAATATTCTGATCTCACGTTCAACTTCTTCGTGTGAAGGCGCATCTAGAGAGACGGCCCAAGAAGAAGGGCGATCACTGACAAGGCAGCTGGTAACTCTGGCTGATTAAACAGCTTTTTCAAATGTTCGACCCAGCGCTTTAAACGTTTTAACAAGTGAATAGACTGCCCACTCTCATCCAATAAACTGGCTAACAGCAGGTCTCCTGCACGTTTCGCGCATCAGACGGAATAACTTCCGACGGTTACCGATGCACGGTGAGACCAACAAGCTTTGCGGTCTCTCTCCAGGCTAGCACGCATATTTTCCCCGAGATCTTTGCGAGTCTCGTTGTGTTCAGTTCCAGCTGGAACGTGTTGGTGAGCATTCAGTATTTCTAGGGACTGTTTGGAGACCCACTGTCCAGATTTAAAATCAGACTCACCACAATTAGCCATACTTGCTGCTAATAATGTCTGGCGGATTTGAAACCAGTGCCCCACAACTGTTCAGTGGACACTTACTCAGCCCAGATGTCAGTGCAGTTTGATATACGTTCAAAGCATCTGACTTCACCAGCTGGCTGGTGCGTATGCGATCACAGCCTCACCCTAGGCGTTTGCCGAAGCCATTTTGGAGATCGGCACAAATTGCGGTTGCAAGATGACTGCAACCTGACTATTTCTGACCAACTCACCTGTTTTCTTTGCCGCATTGGTAGTAACGAGCGTGTGGCTGCTGAAGTTAAATGATATAAAAGCTAAAACTGCCTTCACATATGCGCGGCACTTTTAGCATCAGAAGTGGAATTTTCCCCGGTCTCAATGGCCGTATGTACATAACCACAGGGAGAGCCGTTCTCACTTGCGGTAGTGAATGCTGACCTCTAGTTGGTAGCCCTCGGCTATTTTCAGGTGTTCAACTATCGTTAACTACAGAGTGTTAATGTCGAGTGGCACACAGTGCGCTCGCAGTTCCGCAGGCGGACATCATACGGCAGGGATCAGATTAGGTGACTAGCTCAACTGATAAGAACGAATAAGCTGCGTTGGTTCCGGCACATGCTACGTATAACTTTTGCTCCCCTTCTGTAATGAGTTGTTTTGCTTACCGGCCTCGAGTGGGTAGATGGGACGACCATTACTCTGGCAGTGGGAATACAGTTTTTTACAGTTATCTTGTGTGCTTTTTTCCATCTCATCTTTCGGGCTGGGAGACATACTACCGATTCACAGTGCTTTACTCAAAACCTGTTAGCATCTGCTCGGTAACCGGTACCAATGGCGTGTTTGTCCTCATTTAATTAATTGGTATATTCTCAACTAGGTGAGGCACAGCCCAGCTAAGCTGGTCCGATCATAAAGTACAAAGGAAATGTAGGATGGTTTTACAAAATTGCTTGTGGTTCCAATTCCATTGATTTTTGTGCCATTCATATCTCGTTTCAAAATTCGTCGGAATCCACGATAATTGCAAAACGTTCAGATACGTGTAGGCGGATGGTTGGGGGAAAAAGCAAAATAACAAAGTTTTAGATAAATGACAATGTGTACATGGAAAATGTAAGTTAAGGATTCATAACATCGGTATCTAGCAACAATTTATAAATAGTGAAGGTGTGTACGCAGTGATAACACGGCAAACTGTTACACTTATATCTGCATTCATCATGAGACATAAATTAATTGTAATTAATGACGTAGCTGACACAAGAGGTAAGATATGATAACAAAGGGCAAATGGAATTGCGTATATAAATTTGGTGGGATAGTTGCAGCCATCAACAATTCACCCTTTCAGTGGGCCAATGTCATGCAGCCACTTATGCCTTTCACTTAGCTGTGTATTGGAAAGGAAACACTATGTGAAGACTAAGGAAAGTACTTGCTTATCCAACCCATCAACGTGCACGTTTTTCAAGTACCATCTGTGGGTCTTCAAGCTAAGTAAGAGCACAGTGAGAAACTGTTTAGGTGAAGGAAAAATCACGGATAAATACCATTTATCCAACTCATCGAAGTGCGCATGTTTTCATAGGTCACCAACCGTCTCCCTGTAGGATTGAAATTGTTTATGATGCAGCATTGTGAGGCCGTAAGTTAAGTGTGCTGCCATTACAGCACCCAGCTTTTTGTGAGCATGTACTATTGGTGCCCCGATCCTTAACGTTTACTCATGACACTCAACTGCTTCTCGATCTACTACGAGTACACCAACTTCTTACAGACGCTAAGTTTGTAAATCTGTCCCCCCATTCTGCCTTTTTCTTACCCCTGGGCAACTGGGTACTTACGGTCGAATCGCGACCAAGCACCATTGAAGACGCTGATGCACCGCCGTTCATGACAAGAATGTGGAGTACAGGAATTGGTGAGAGTCACACCGAAACCCTCCACTTCGGTGACGATCCCATCGAGTACATTGGCAGAGGCTGACTTCAAACTCAATCGAAACCACAATTGAGATTGCGTGTCGCAATTCTTGACACACGGCAGATGCTCCGATACCCGAAAATGTTGATTGTGCCTTACTCTGCGCATCCCTGTGGTTTGTGGTTGCTCTCATTTCTTCTCCAGCATGAATGATTTTCTTCTGGCCCAGGTCGAGTCACCCCATTCGATCATTTTCCCACAACTGGCCAACCTAACATTTCAGCTTTCCACTTATTCTTTTTTGATCCATTAAAACAAAGGCAATGTACGCCACGATCTGGTCGGCATTCTAGCTGACGCTCACTGCAAAGCCATGTACTAACCGCCCACTTGCTAGCCAGTCTTGAGTGCGATTATGCGTTGCTCGCCGGATCGAATATACAACCATCGTCCAGTGTGAACCTGGCCATGCATTTGCGTGCCTCCACTTCGACGTGCCTTCTTTTGTCTACTCCGGAATTCTTTGCGAGCAAATAACCGTCAAGCAAGTGGCAGAGTCAGGTGGGCCAAACTGTTTTCCGAACGAAATACTGGTGTACGATATGTTGGAGACTTTAGCACTTGAACTGATTGGTTATTAGCTTTGAAAAGATCCCCGAGACACATGATTTAGAGTTGCCGCTGGTCGACCGCCTCCAGTGGCCTCAACACCGTCCCACTGCACAGTAATCCGCTTCACGTTGTCCTTTCAACAGACAGTAGGTGTTTTGGGCTCAGATTAACCATATATTTCCGTCGGTTGCATGTGTTGCACGCCGGTCAAATGTTTTGGCGGATCTTTAGCACCAATCTGAATTCCATTCGTGCGCTATTTCGCGGGTCACAATTAGTCGCCCACCTTTGTGGTTGCTTACTCGTTGCGCACTGCCACGACACGCGAGCAACACCGGATTGCAATGGTATTTGGTATCTACCAACTGAATTGCTGAACCGGCATCATTTTTGCACCGTCGGTTGTGTTATGCAAACGACAGTTAGTTCGCGCAACTTATGCCGGCCCGTAGACTTAAGGATCACAACCTGCTTTGTAATCCGAGGGCGCGGATTCAAGCAGCATGCTTAGCCCACGTGCGACTGGTGATGATTGCGCGGCAGCAAAGCTTCGATACTGTGTACCGGCGTACTGCTGATACCTTTTCCCCCTCTGTCAACTGCAGGCTAACAACACTGCAATCCAGGGATTTATCTTTTGCATGACAGATAAACCAGAGCACCGCTTTTAACATACGTTGCAGCCAACTTTAACCAAACTTGCTCCGCTCATCCGTAAAGTCCCCGGATAGTTGTTTCGCTCCATTTGGATCGTCAGCAATGCGCATCTCATGTGACCCGGACACATTGAACCATGGGTGACGGTTATGAATCAATCTGACGGATTACCATCTTCTGTGTGGTGCGGGTCGTCCTCCACTGCCAAGTGCGTTAGCGCCATGAACGGCACCGGTTTTGTCTTCATAGTTACGTTACGATTATCCGCTAATCACATAATCCGGCTCATCTGATTTTTAACTGTTCATGGATCAAGTCTTAGTGTTCCATTGACCGTTTTCCTTCTGCTCTCCACTTTATCGTTATCGCATCTCTGTGGTGATGCTCTCCTCTAATAATTTGGTCACCTATTATTTTAACTTGTTTTTCTACGACCCTGTCGTTGACTACATGTGATCTCTTTGTTTTTGGCGCTTACTAAATGCCGGCTTCATCTGCTGGGGCTGTCAACCGAGACTTCGGCCGTTGATCGAAGAAATGAGGCGCCTGCCCTGTAAACCCAATGAGCGCCGGTTCGAGTCAGCGTAAGGGGCCGGTGACCTCGCAGTATATTTAGTGCTGGTACAATTGGTGATAATTGTGTGTTAACGAGGCGTCAGTACAGTGTGTCGACAAATTACTGATGCCTTTTTTCTTGTTTTCAACCGAGCAGCACCGAACTCCGCTTGTGGGCTTTTGTGTCACGTTCGCATCTATCCTGCAACTGTCAGGACTATGGAACACGCAGAATCTGGGCGAAAGACACTTATCCTGAACTTTACCATGTTTTAAGTAAACAGTGACTTCAAATCCCTACTTACATCGCTCGGTCAGGGAACCAACTGCAATACCGCACCCACTCCCCTTCAGGCTCCAATACGATTTTTGTATGTCGTCTGCATGAAAAGTTTCTTTCGATTCTTTTACCATTTTCTCTTTTGTTTCCTCTCTTACTTTTTCTCCTCAAAGTAACGACTGGCAAATTAAATTGCATTTAATAAAACTACCACCTTATCACGTCGTAGCATTTTCATACATCGCCCTTATAAGCCAACGCTTGAGTACTGTATTGTGTGAGCAAATATTTATATATGTGCACCTCCGTCGTTACATGGTTAAAATTGCTGGGAAAAGAGTACTTGTCACCTGTCTATACCCTAATCGTTCTTCAAGTTCTTATGTGGCATTTTAAAATGTTTAGTCAGACAGTATCCATGGGCTCACAAATGTGAGCTGTTCTTTTCAGTGTGCAGTCATTTCCTAATTGAATGGTGGCGAAATCGAAATCCAACAAAGTTTTGAAATGCTGCACAAGTGTGGACTTTACATTTTCTGGCAGACTGTTCCAAACAGTTTTCACTATTTGTTCGACGCACGAGGGGTGGGCAACTTGATTCATCTCTGGCAGCACACGCTTGTACCTACCTTCGCAGACCAAGCAGCGGTTTCAACGTGGGGACGTCACCCAAATGTGATCTGCGGTAGGTCACGATGAGATCGAGTCGCAACCAACGACAGGACAATGTGTAGATGGCTAGTTTTTCCCATCGGCCTTCGTACGGCAATCCCTGTAGACTCGGAATGGACCTGCTCAACACGCGTTGGACCCATTCAGTCTCTTGCGCCTCGCCTCGATTAATCAGGCAGTAAGCTGGCGAACCGTATTCTAACATTTGCCCATGATGGAAGACGTGCTAGTGGCGACCTCTTCAAACCAAGTACCTAGGCCCTATTTGAGCATCCAGAGCGTTTACAGTCCATTTAGGACTAACCGGTTCGTATTGTTCAGACTTAAGATCTCAGCGCTCGAGTACACCTGAGACCTTCACGGAAGGCATGGGATGTAGCGGTTGGTCCTCAATTGTGTAAGTTCAGGAGTCACATCCCTTGCTCAGGTTCACGAACACCGACTTGCTTGGGTTTACTAAAATTTACGCAAACCATGTGGAGAGGCGGTTGAGATCTTGCTAAAGTAGCCCACAGTTATCGGGCGTGCTGATTACCCTATAACTTTTCAGGTCGTTCACAAACAAAGCACATGGCGACCGAGAAAGGTATGGTAAATTGTGGATGTCGTTTTGGAACAGTACGGATCCCAGCACACCGTGCCTTGGAGTACGCCACTAGTAGAGGGGCATCAGTCATTTAGGTGTTCGTCGACTTGTACTCTCCACTTCTGTCCGACGAAAAAGTCTTCGGGCAGTGATCCACTGAAATTACACACACACACACCGCGTGTGGAAGAGAACCTCATAGTTCACTTCGTCGAAAGCCTCAATGAGGTCGATGTTGCTCACGTAGACAGACTTTTCTTGATTCACTGCCTGCAATCCTTCATGCCTCTTCACACTAGGCTATCATGGTCTATCATGAAACCGTGCTGTACAGTCGTCAAGGTATCTTGTTTGAAGTTGCTGTGGTATATCCTTCTTTGCATTCTCGCCAACGTAACCAAAATAGGTCTCTGACAAATCGCCCTGTAATTGTCCACTTTGTTAGAGTTGTCGCCCCTCACTATCGAGCATTTCCACTCGATCGACTATTAACCTTCAGAGAGACCTGTTGAACAAGTCATTCACGGCAGGTGAGATGATTGTCGACATAGGGTTGAAAACCATAGGGTGGAGTCCGTCATGTTCAGTAGGTTTGGTGCCATCAAAGTTGGCCAGTGCTCGAGGCAGCCGTCCAACACCGTAACCCAGACTGTCAAATTCAGCAACCGCACTTGCGACCTGCTTTTCGAAATGCCGGCGTTTGCTCGTTTATATATATATATATATATATATATATATATATATATATATATATATATATATATATATATATATATATATATATATATATATATATATATATATAACCTGTGTGCCCCATGCTGAGGCTGATGTTGCATTCATGATGCTTCTTCACCGCAGTTGGGCTAAACCAACTTACACTTAAACTAGGACTTTATAATGTGGATAAAATTCATTCCACTTTATTTGGTTTGTTCTGAGTACTTGATAATCTCCTCCTAACTTGCACACGTCGCACATGCAAATTGTGGTAAACTTGCGTAATTTTATCGCTTGGTATTTTGTAAATAACTTTCGGACGTTTTGTACTTATTGCGGATTCAGTTATAACCAATTTCTTCCATGTGCTCATTTAGCGAGTATGTATGTCGTCATATGCGTTTACTATATTCGATATCTGTATTTCGAATGATTGGCTATTGTTTGGCATCCCAGGTGTGGCTGCGCTTGATGTGCATGTTGACACGGTGCCTACCTGTCTATTACCCACTACCTCGTCCATCTGGCTCCAGGAGACAGTTGATCGCTGCTGGAGGGGACGGGGTGCACGGTCCTTGTGGTCGTGCTAGGTTCGAACAGTGGTTCCATGGACTTGGTGTGGAGCGGACTACGGTCCAGCCACCGCCTTTTGTGTACTTGATTCTCCAAATACAGCGTGCTTGTGTTTGTCTGTGAATGAGTGTGGGTCGGCTCCGTTGATGAAACGTGGTTCCCATCCACATGCCTCCAAGTCTTATTCCTTCGGGTTTACACTGGATATGGGATGTGTGGATGGAGCTGTGGGTGCTGCAACGCAGGCCATCTATTTGCCCTCTGTAGACGCGGCTGTCCCGTGGCTGGCCACAGTGACAGGCAAATCCGAAACCGGATGCCGCCAACCATATAACCAGTATTCTATGTACGGACCGCAGTTGTGCGGACAAAGGACCGTACGTTTGACGTGGCTGTACTAGGCTCAACATACCAAACAGGGCAAAGGATAAAAATGCAGCAAGAGGTACAGATACTGAGTTCCGTATGAGTTGCCTTGTGAAAAACGGTTCCATGGTTCGTTCGTTTTAAGCAGTGATGCACTCCGGAAACGTGCACATAGGTCTAGTGAGAGCGGAAGTAAGTTGTGGCTATGAACCGAAGCTCTTGAGAAGACCAGATGTTCTGGACGCACTAGGAAACCTAGTAACTGTGGTGGCAGTGTACACAGATCAACTCGGAGCATCTTCATGCGCTTCAGTGAGGGTCATGCAGCACAGTGCGCATCGGCAGTGCCTATCGTAGTGTGGGAGAATTGGCCACGTATGTAGTCCACCCAAGCCACGAAGGCACATTGACTCTGGTGGTCCTAACGGTATGTGCACGTGCAACAAGAAAGTTGGTTTAGTTCGAGGACAGAAAATTCTTCCTTCAATTTTTTCATTACTAGTGTGTTGTTGCCATCGTACACCAGCAATGCCCCGAAGACAGCGGTGATCAAAAACAGACGGTCTCTCAACATCTTTTGCGCGAACAGGCCAAGTCTCGCACCCATAGAGCAGGACCACTCTCACTGTGACATTGTAAACTCGGCCTTTCAGAGATAGACTCAGATCACCTTGACGCCAGAGGTAGCGTAGATTGGCAAAGGCAATCTGAGCTTTGGAGACGCGCAAAGAGACTTCATCCGTTAAACCATTAACGCTGAGGCAGCTTCCGAGGTAAACGAACTTGTCCACCACTTCCAATGAATGACCTGGAAGGGTAAAGTTAGCAACAGCGCGTAGCCAGTCCTGCAGGAAAACCTTGCACTTCGATGGTGCGTAGGTCATTCCAAACTGGGAGACAGACATCTCCAACCTACACAAAATATTTTGGGCGGCCTGTGAGGAATCGCAAATTACGGCGATGTCGTCTGCATACTCGACATCCCGAAGTTGGTCCCCCGGAAGCAGCTCGACGCCGCTGTGTTCGCAGTTCTCCAGAGAATTCCGAGATTTCGTCTATAGCGAAATTGAACAAGAAGAGGATGAAGGGCAACCCTGTCTTACGCCACTGGTGACACCAAAGTGGGACGAAGACCCGCCGTACACATGCACCTGGCCCAACGTTCGAGAATAGATGACTTGAAGTAAGTTGACATACTTCTCGGGCACTCCCCTCCTCAGTGGACAACTCCAGAGAGCAGCTCTATCTACTGATACAAACGCCGCTCGTATGTCTAAAAACAAAACCATCGTTGGCTGACGACGCTCGAGTATTTGGCGGAGTGTAAAGATGTGATCGATGCAACTCCGACCTGAGCGGAACCTAGCTTGCTCTTCACGTATGCTCTGTTCGCGTACCAGGCTGAGCCTCCTTAGAAGCGGAGCTGCGAGCACGTTGGAAGCAACACAGATGATACTAATCCCTTTGTGGTTGGCGCAGTCAGTTCGGGTACCCCTTTTGAAGACGGGCACGATATCCGCTAGGCTCCAATCAGATGGGATAACCAGTGACCCAGATCTCTTGGAGAAGTTAACTTCTGAACAAGTGACGGGCCGCCATCTTTGAAAAGAGCCGGAAGGAGTTCATCTGGGCCAGGGGCTTTGTAACGCTTTAAGAGGCGAAGCTCGTGCGCAGGCTCAGCCTCGGATGGTGGTGAAGCGTCTACACACCAGGAGCGCTCTGGGCTCCAGAATGGGAACTCATTGGTGCTGCTGACCAATTAAACTGCTGCTCAAAATGTTCGGCCCGACGCTCGAGTCGGCGATTTTGACAGTGGATTGGCTCGCCATTGGTTTCGCATAAAACTTCGCTTACAGTCAGCATTTTGCCGCGAGTAGATCGGATCAGAAGAAAAAGCTTACGGAAATTCCTCGAGGTGGCCTCTTGCTTCATCTCAATGAGCCGCTGCGTCCAACAGGCCTCGCGATCTTCCCGGAGAAGTTGTTTGAGCCCAGCGTTATTAGTCTTGCTTAGCGTATAGTATTTAAGGCTAGCAGGAATTGCTCGACGGGCTTCGAGAAGTTGGAGGGATCGTGCAAAGATCCAGTGCTTGATAGGTGAAGCCACAGACCAGGGTTGCTGGGTTGTACATGACACCGCGGATGTGTGTCCAGTTTGTTTCAATGTCCGTGCATGAGGCACTCTTCAGCCGTGAGGCCAAGGCATCCTGAAATGCGTGGAGAACGTTTGGTGCAGAAAGCTTAACTGCGTTAAGCCGTTTCTGGCGGCGCAACCTTGGCACACACCAGCGCGTATTCCGAAGTGAGATAAGTACTCCAGATTGATTTGCAATCCTGTATGCTACCCTACCATCGATACCTAGTGGCGATGTGGTCAATTTGTGTACACGGCTGGCCAGGTGGCGCGTTGGCGCCGGCATCCCCGAAAGCTAGTGCTCGACAGAAGGAGGCCGTGATCGGCGCAAACCTGAAGTATTTGATTACCGTTGTCCTTTCTGCGAATGCCACGCCCGCGTTGACCACCGAGTTCACGTTCGTCAACTTCCAGTCTACTGACCTGCGCGTTCAAATCCCCGGCGAGCACCACGATGTCAGTACGGCCAATTGACCACAGAACTCATCTTTAACTGACTCCAGGCTGCAATATGTGGGAGCGTAGGCTGCGACAATGAGTAGACAGCGTCTGCTGGCTTCGCGCCTGGACAGTCGCACTGAGGTTTCAGGTCGGATCGCGCATAGTCGACTGTTAACAGGGATCCAGTCTAGTAGCGCGGCCTCAGCACGTGTGCTCAACGCAATCCCTACGCCAGCATAACCAGCGGCTTCGGCGGTTGGGTCTCCAGATAGGCGCAAAGTGAAAATGCCAGTGGAATTCGCAGACGGTGAAACTAGTCGCAGCGTCGTACTAGAGTCCTGTAAACGGGTCTCTCTGAGACAGCAAACATAAATGTCTGTAGTTTCTACAGTGGGACCAAGGGCTGTCTGTGATCCAATCTGCATCAGCGTCCGAACATTGGAGGTTGCCAACTTGAATTCGGAACTGGGTGCTAGAAATGACTTGTCCACACGACTTGGCGCATCTTCCAACCTAGGCTCCTGCTCCGCATAGCGAGAACGTTCGCTTAAGTCGGCACGTTGTTGTGAACTTGAGAACGGAGGGGGAAGACCAAGAATGAGGGGGTTGAACAATCCTGGATTAAAGTGACTAAACGGTGGTTTGGCAGGTTCAGCCGTCAGCACCTCGGTCGATGAGAGCAATTTGAGAGCGTGAGCGCAGTTAGAGTGAGTGAAGAATTGTTGAGACATGGATCCATAGATTGTGTGGGCATAGTACTTCCCGGTTGCCCAGGCCGAGGAAGAGGGTTGACTTAGGGGACCCCACTCGGAGCCTTGGGTCGTAAAGATCTATCCTGCGCCACGCTAAAAACTTGGTACAATGCACTAACATGCATGTAAAATGGTGTAGTAATTCTTAATTACCTCCAGCGGACGGGAATACGGTAAAGTTGACCATGATGATTACTGATTACTGATTGATTCCAATGACTCTCTGATTGACTATGCGCTTCTCCAGTCCTCTCAATATTAGCTGCGTGGTCCCCGAGTCATTCCGATTTGCTTATCTATAAGTCGAGAACTTCGAGTATCGGTTTAATGAATAGACAGTGCGGCCACCTAATGCTGATTCGTGTTGTTTATAGGATTCCGTTGGTCTTCGTAATTGTTCCTTTTTTACTTCCTAACTTATGGGAAATAGTATAAGCCAGTTCTTTAGCATTCTTTTGATCAGTTAGTAACATTAATCGACAGATTTACAGGAGTACGGCCTGGTTTTTATTGTCACAATGAGCTGCGGGTGATTCGTTAGGTGGTTCTCTTCCAGCAGGAACTTCGCCTGTAACGTTTCTCTGGACATCGGCCCTCACTTTTCGCACCGTCCACGTAGCATGAACTAGGCGGAAAAGCCAGTATATCACTCGATCACACGAGGTAACGTTTTCGTCATGAGGTTTCCAAATGTGAACACTAGAGCTGATTGTCTTGCGTCGTTCCACTGGCTGCGCGCGTGTCCTGTTCATGTTTCATCCTCGCTCTCGCTAATGCGGTACATGAAGTTGATACACGGTAATTTTTTCTCCCATCAATCAAATTCGACTAGCGCGTCTTTTTATTGTTCCCAATATGCTTTTGTCCTTTCTCTTGCATTGTACTTTAACACAATGGCCGGTCTGTCCTCGAACTAGGCCAACTTTCTTGTTGCACGTACACATACCGTTAGGACCACCAGAGTCAATGTGCCTTCGTGGCTTGGGTGGGCTACATACGTGGCCAATTCTCCCACACTACGATAGGCACTGCCGATGCGCACTGTGCTGCATGACCCTCACTGAAGCGCATGAAGATGCTCCGAGTTGATCTGTGTACACTGCCACCACAGTTACTAGGTTTCCTAGTGCGTCCAGAACATCTGGTCTTCTCAAGAGCTTCGGTTCATAGCCACAACTTACTTCCGCTCTCACTAGACCTATGTGCACGTTTCCGGAGTGCATCACTGCTTAAAACGAACGAACCATGGAACCGTTTTTCACAAGGCAACTCATACGGAACTCAGTATCTGTACCTCTTGCTGCATTTTATCCTTTGCCCCGTTTGGTATGTTGAGCCTAGTACAGCCACGTCAAACACCTGCGGTCCGAACGTAGAGTACTGGCTATATATATATATATATATATATATATATATATATATATATATATATATATATATATATACTCTCGAGGCGTCCGCCATTTGATATGACCGGTGTTTTATTATCGGCGTGTGCACCTCCACTACATCGTTCATACTGGCTCCAGGAGACAGTTGGTCGTTGCTGGAGGGGACGGGGTGCACGGTCCTTGTGCCCGTGCTAGGCTCAAAGAGCGGTTCCATGCAGTCAGTGTGGAGCAGACTACGGTCCAGCCACCGCCTTGTGTGCGGTTGGTTCCCCAAATACAGCGTGCTTGTGTTTGCCTGTGAAGGAGTGTGGGCCGGCTCTGTTGATGAAACGTGGTTCCCATCCGCATGCCTCCCGGTCTTATTGCTTCGGGGTTACACTGGATATGGGGTGTGTGGTTGGAGCTGTGGGTGGTGCAGCGCAAGCCATCCATGGTCCCTCTGTAGGCGCAGGCGTCCTGTGGCTTGCCACAGTGACAGTCAAATCCGAAACCGGATGCCGCCAACCATGTATGTATGTGTGCCCCATGCTGATACTGATGTTGCATTCTTGATGCTTCTTCACCGCAGTTGGGCTAAACCAACTTACACTTTAACTAGGTCTTTTTAAGCTGGATAAATTTCATTCCGCTTTATTTGGTTTGTTCTGCCTCCCTGAATAATGTTCTATTAACTGGCCACGTTGCTTACACTAATTGCGCGTATCTTCGGTAATTTTGTTGCGTTTGTAGCATTTTAAGTAACTTGTGGACATTTCTTACTTATCACGGATTTGTTGCTGACCAACTTACTTCATATGGTAATTTAGCGAAGAGTTATGCCACCGTATCTGTATGCATTATTGGATTTATTTTATTTCAGCTTGTTGTTTAAATTGAATGGCTGTTGTTTGATATCCCTGGTATGGTTGCGCTTGATGTGTATGTTGACAAGGTGCCTACCTGTCTATTACCCACTACATCGTTCATACTGGCTCCAGGAGACAGTTGGTCGTTGCTGGAGGGGACGGGGTGCACGGTCCTTGTGGTCGTGCTAGGTTCGAACAGTGGTTCCATGGACTTGGTGTGGAGCGGACTACGGTCCAGCCACCGCCTTGTGTGCGGTTGATTCTCCAAATACAGCGTGCTTGTGTTTGCCTGTGAAGGAGTGTGGGCCGGCTCTGTTGATGAAACGTGGTTCCCATCCGCATGCCTTCCGGTCTTATTGCTTCGGGTTTACACTGGATATGGGGTATGTGGTTGGAGCTGTGGGTGGTGCAGCGCAAGCCATCCATGGTCCCTCTGTAGGCGCAGGCGTCCTGTGGCTTGCCACAGTGACAGGCAAATCCGAAACCGGATGCGGCCATCCATGTGCACCTCCAAATATAACTCACTAAACAGAAGTGACACGGGCGGTTGTTTCGCCTAGCCTGGCCGTACGGTGCGGGCATATGCTTTGTGCGGTTCGAACTTTTCCCAGTGAATGTAGCCGATCATACTTGTAATTCATCTTTTTACATTCATGCGGATATTCCGTTATATCTTCTACTCTACCGAGTTCATCGTATTGTCCCCGAACATTCCTGTCGGGTTCTTTCATGATTTTCGCTCTAAGTAACCGCTTCTAGAATTAACCTCTAATGATACAAAAAGCAAGTTGACTGCAAACGACTCAATATTTGGCTGACCCAATCCATTTATTACTGTTATAGCTAAAGCCTCACCGATTGCCCTCGTGTCTTGATACTGTCCAACTCATATTCCCTATTCTAGGAGACTACCGGAGCTTACCAAATTTTCATGTTCCATATCTATTTTGTTTGTTCTTAAGCTTCCTCTCACAAATTCGCTTAAGGACTGCTCTGGTAGAATGAGTAACCTACGAAGTTGGACTCCCTCGGTGGCTGATTCGGAGTCGACTCAACCAATGGTCCAACAAGCGCCGAGTATCCCCAAGGCGGCAGTACCTTCTCCCAACTTCACCGACGTTGTTCTATCCGATGGAGCGCAAACTCCAGAGCGTCGCGATAAATCTCCCACTTTGAAATCAGCCACTGTGTCCCGCTCACCGGTTGTTGATGACTTAGTGAGTGTTGGAAAAGCGCCTTTTTCTGTTTGCTTGGAAACAGTTTCCTTAAAATGCTACGTAAATTTATTTAATTGTTTATCCCTTATTATTTTGCCTCACATAGTATCGGTTTGTCCCATTCGCTAGAGTCGGCTGGCTTCTAAAATGCCCTTGGTTCGAGTTTCCCTGCTTCAGCAGCTCATTTCGACTTCTATGTTACCATTTTGGCGTCTGCAAAGTGATACTTTTACTTGACGAGTTGTCTACATGTGGTTTTAACTTTGTTTTGCGCTTCCGTTGTTCTGCTAACTGTCGACACTTTCTGTCGTCCGGTCGCGACATAAAGTTGTTTAACTCTCCCCCTTGCAGTGGGGATCCCTAGCGTCCTGATCCAAGTGTTTGGCTTGTAACCCTTACAACCAGGGTTTTGGTTTCCGTCCCCTGTATGGGTTAGCGTACCCCTGTTGTACTATCCCAGACCGCATACCATCGCTTGCAATTGCATACCTACATGTCATCAGTACCGCAACGACGGAAGTATGCTAAATGGAATCACGTCGCACGTATTGTATATCAATATTGCTACATTGAGTAATAAACCTAGACTACAAGCACGGTCTGGGCAGAAAACGTTCGGGACAGTAGAATTTGTATGTCATCTTGTAACCGTGTTTCTAAAGCGCAGAATAATATACTAGGTAAGACTCACGACTCGGTTTGCAACGGCGGCGGAAACCGATAACGGTAACAGTAATGTCAATAGCAGACTGATTAATGCGTGACCTTGCAAAATGTGCATGCAACTGAAGTGAGTTAGAATAGGACACTTGTTTGAGCATTTAGTGTCCTAAAACGCACAAAGCATGTTATTTACTCGGAAGGTGGATAACCATCAAGAGGGAATAATCCATCTGATGCGGGAAATCATTGTTCTTTTGAGCCTTACAAATAAAATGGGTTGCTGACGCACCGCTGATGATTTCCTTCTTTATCGGCTCTTTTTTTTCATTCTGCTGTCACAACCGTACTTCGAACATCTAAGTGCACAAGCCTGCATCCTGCAATGCAAATTCGATCGAAGGAGTTGAAATGCGCTCCGAATCGCTTTACTTTGGAAATAGCGGTGGAATAGGGGAGCGCATGCAGAAATGTTGTTGGTTTTTCCACCATGCATCGTCACGTGGGATTTTCCACAGCTCATTTGACCAATTCCCCCTACGTACCTCAACCAGTTGCTTCATGTCTGTTCTTCATTTTACTGCAGTGGCGGTATACCACCACTCTTGCATGTCACATCCTCGGCGAAATGCGCATGTCGAATTTGTCGGTTGTGAGAGATGCGCAGCGAATGTGGCCTGGTCAACATAGGCGATAGAGACGGACGTAATGGTCTAGCCATAGCTACACTGCCCTTTGCCAGATTGCAGTTGACGCAATTCGGCATCCAGTTCAGTTCACTTTAGTAGGTACTGAAGTCACAGCCCCAGTCATGGTGACGGTAAACATTGGCTGTAAAACGGGTGGTATGAGAGTGACCACCCCCAAACAAACGTGCAGAGAGGGTTCCGGATAAAATGTGAATAGTTTTTCACAAAAATGAACTAACAGCAGCAGCAGCAGACTGAAAGCAGAAGCCTAATTGACTTCACTTGGACTGTGTTGGGAAGCCTCTTTATCCACTGATGTGGCTCATTAATGAGTGCCAATGCGAGCCAAGTAAAGTGAAGGAAAGGAATCTATGTATCCGGGTAGGTCTATTTAGCCATTTTACACTATCAATTGCCGGTGCACTGAAAGGGTACCGACAGGAATGTAACGGCGCAAATGGCGACGGCATACAACGGTCACTCGAGTGAATCGTCGCGCATCACACCGATCGCTTTTGTTGGGTCAACCAATGAGCGCAACAGGTGCGGTAGTACAAAGTTATGATACGACACAGTGCAAGGAATTGTAATTGCGAATCCAGAACCATTAGAAAACAAACAGAGTTCCAGATTGATTAGCATGCAGTCAGTGTCCGGTTGGTGTAAGACGTTTGCACTTGTAATCCACAAGCCTCCGGTCCGAATCCCCGTAGGCGCTGGCGATCATCGCAGTATCCCCATCGCGCTCGCTACTGGTGGCGGTCGCGTGGTAGCAAAGCGTCGGTACGGCGCACCCGCATGTTTCTGCCTCCCCTATTTCTTGACAGAAAAGCGTTAAACACGCGTCAAACCACTTACTCTACTGACAAGCAAGTTGGTTAAACATTCCCTAACTAATCCGCCGCACTTGCAAATCCTCTTTGTTAGCGGTCCAGTAGTGGTGCAGTCCTTCTGAAGACCATGAAAAATAATCGGAGAACAGTGTATCCAATAAGAGAGAACACATGCATTCACGAATTTGTAATTTAACTCACAGGGTACTAAAAGGATTCGGAGTCTGGGAGCATAAAAACATAACCTCGCTAGCATGCGCGAGCCAGGATAAGTTTTACGATAAAAAAACACTCCGAAGCTGCTTGGGATTGGATGAACAACTATAACTTTTTCACTCCGAGAGTGTGTGATGGGTTTCAAATAAGTCCACTTACTATCATGAGGCGAAAAAATATTACATCATAATACTTAGAAGCCTTGAGCTTAAGGGCCCTGGACTATAGCCATCTCACGAGCTCATCTAGCCCTTGTTGACGTAAAATACTAACGGCAAATTCGTCTGCTTATTTATAACCAAAGAAGATGGACTGCAAGGAATCATTTCAATATATACAGCAAAATTAGAGGAAGTGAGGATAGCTCTGGCAAATTGTCATGCTCAGCCTGAAGGGTGGGGATGTTTAAACTTTAAGGTGATTGAATTGAGCGCGATTTGCATAATCGTCACTTATCATTCTACGTGCACTTTAGTAAGCGTCCTTCTCAGTCAACAGACTGAACAGCATAGGTTTATCGGGAGTTCTGAAAGTGCGTGAACCGTCAGCGGACAGAGGCGGAACTGTTTAGCCTACTGCAGATGCAATGAAATGCACCCGGTACAACACTTTATCTAGTGTGGGCGGTCAAGGCAAACGGATAGACCTTGTCAGAGTGTTTGTTTGTATAAATCAAAGAGAAATGATACCTCGACGACTGTATCGCAGCCGTGTATGTGGTTAGACGGCACTTCCGCGATCCCTTCTTGTGCATGTTTGTTATCCTAACGAGTCTCCATATAGTGGGCATGACGCTATTCGTTGCACATCGCTTAGAAATATTGACTTATGATTCTGTGGGTGAATCTGCACGCACTATTAGAACAACCATTGGCTAAGCGTTTGAGACCACCGGCCTTATCTAACGTATAGTTTTCCGATTTCCAGATGGACATAGGTCGAATAGTGGCAACTGCGATGCTCCATCAGATAAGGGAACTGTTGTTACGCTGTAAGCCTACGAAGTTTTCCGGTCCTCTTTGTACTTTTCACCACGTAACTCTGCGGCTCCGCTTATCGGGCATTGTGTTACTAAACACAATATACGCTTGGATAAGCGATCTAAGGCATGCTTGACGCATAACTTGGCTAAAGGAGGTGATTCGAGTCCGGACGACTGTCCAGTCGAGTACCAACATTCCATAATCAGTGAACAGCCTAAAACAGAGGTCGACAGATTTTTCAAACTACTCTGGTTTTTCATGTGGTCAGTAAGCTTCACTGGGCCGGAGGTGCCAAGGTGTCCAAAGAAAGATTACTTCACTCGGAAACCATTGCCATCAACTTAAAACATGATACTGCCTGGTCTTAACAACCGATACAATACAAGTATTTAAAGTTCACCAACAGAATGCCGTCAAGTCAATGGAGAACACAGTTTCTTCGTTTTGAACCTTGCCTTAGAAAGGAACTACTCACATCCTACCAAACATTTTGATTGCACGCATGGCACGGGTTAGGGGCACGTGATAGCTGATGACAGAAGACAATGAGATTGGTGACTGAAATGGACTTGGACGAGAGAATGTCCGGAACCTGTCGCTCTGGTTGCATACCAGATAGGGCGTCGTCTTAGGGGAGTTGGAGCTGTGTGTTTGTAAATGCAAACACACCGTGTGGTGAAACATCTCGCCGTTATCAGACTACGCAGCTTCGCACATACAATTATCGATCTGGTGGTCTACGTGAACGCGTACTTCGTTAACTAAATCTACTGCAACTGGCATAGATTCTTTCATTTCCTCTGCCTTTGCTCGCAAAGACTCCATGTGAACGATGTGATGCATCTCACATATTTTCTACGTGAAATCCTATGTACAGCAGTGGTCATGGAGCAGACACAAAAGTTCTTTGACGGACTCAATCTTGGAGGTGCCCCGCCTGTAGTTACTGAGGCGAGTTCCGACAGTCCAATATGGCTTAAAAGAAGGAAGATGAGACTGAGGACCACTCGACCAGTTCTCATTTCTTTCGTCAGAATGAAGCGGAGAAATCCCCTTGTTCTTGCATGATGCCATGCACAAAGCTGGACAACCGCATAATGTCCTTGATGTCACAACTCTCATGTAAGTCGGAGGAAATATATCGATAGTTGTAAACTCCGTAAGCACCGAATATCGGATATCGGTGGTCACTTCCTCCACTCGTCGTGTCACATTGCGGGGAGACAGCTGGGTTGTCTCGAAAACGTCGCATTACTCGGAACAGATGACGCCGACCTCAGCAAATATGGAGTTTGCTGCGAAGTCGCTATCAGGAATGAGATGCATTTTGTTCGCAATCAACGACGATACCTCGTAGGGGACGCGAATGCGGAGTTCAGCAGCCACAGAAGTCCTATTCCATAAGCTGGAGGGGCTACTGATCCAACCGTGATTGTAAACGAACAGCCCAGCCTTCCACCGTTTGCGGTGTTGTCTGCGTAGGTGTGTACGTGTTTGGCACCGAATTGCTCCTTGGGATTACACAGCTTGGAGTGACTGTTGGTATTGTTGCACACCAAACATCTGGTGTCGTTGCCAAGTTGACCGAACGATGCTTCCTCACTATCTCTGGGATTGGAAACACAACGTCGGAGGTCAGTCTTCAGAAAACCGGCATTTGCACGCTGCTTCTCGTAATTGTGCTCGGTAATTGTTGCTACTACACAGGCGGTAACTATCAGTAATATAGTCGTGACCGTTTAATTGGCTCGCGGGTTACTCAAATTGGACGCTTATCGGTGCTTCCAGTCTTCCTTACCGTGCGTACGTCGTTGTCCACGGTATCCACACACACCAACTACACATGCCTTGATCACAAGAGGAGAGATGAATGTAGCCTAGACCACAGAGTGATATTGTGCACAATACAACATTCATAATGCATCACTGTGCTGTTGTTTCATGCAAACGCTTGGCATCAGTTCTACAACTAAACACGGGCCACAGCCTAAATTGTGAGCTACGGTAGCGAAAGAAATCGTCAATTAAACTATCGTCCAATAACAGGACGTCTCAGTTGATTCATTTGAAGCACCCGTTTCGCGGACAGCACGCGATTCATCAATGCAAACGAATGGGTAGATTGCGTGTCAAAGCCCATCTACACACAAATGGATCAATAATGCGTTGTCGACCATGTGTGACAAGCCTTGCTCGCGGTTCGGTGGCTTGGGGATGAAGTCACCAACCGATCTACGTCGCTGTCCGAGTCACGGATATCTCATCTGTATCTGACAAGCATAAGCAATTACGATACCTGTAGTGGGGTACATTGTTACCATTGGTTAACAGCCAACACGTATGATTTCGTCAAATACTAAGCAACTGTATCCGCTTGACAACAATCTATGCGATATCTCGTACAGAAGCCGACGTTTTCTGCTCCTTTTCGATCTGCTAAACCTGACCTAATAAGAGTCTTCCGTGGATAATTCATTTTCCCCCACGTTTATTCACCTTCTATCCCTCCCACTTCAAACCACGTATACTTTAATGAAATCCACCAATCATACCTCCACTTATCTTTCGGAAGTTCCACACTAGTCGTTCACCCCGTGGTAGATAGTCAACTCCACAACAACCCGCACATCAGCTTCATACATTTCCACTTTCAATATACAAGTTAACGCTTATTGGCCAATGTTTGCCTTCCTGCATGTGCCGCGCAACTTTGGCCAGAACTGTTATGCGTTACCGGAATACTTCAACCATCCTTGACGCTTTGATTCATCGTATACAAATCCCACCTGCGCCAAGACCTACGCTTGCGCACGATAGATTAACCAAACAACGAATATCCACTCTTCTAATTCGGCTACTTCTGCATTGGCCTGTGGTTATGCGTTGTCACCGTCCCTCTTACTGTACAGATGTTTGAAACGGTTGGTTCCTCTGTTACCGTTCTCTTCCGACCTGGTCGCTACCACGACTATTCGACGCCTGAGGACATGCACCATCACATGTGATCGTTTGTACTCACGATGGTGGCATTCGGTCACAATTGAGCACCGCTGTATTTCACGCGGATCACCCGTACTGCCCTTTTATATTCAATATCCTGACGGGTGCTTGCATGAATCTCAGCGACATCATTGATATCTAATTTCTGGGCTTGTGATTGATCATTTCCACTTTTTTGTTACAACTGGACTCAAATCGCGACCATCAATCGTATTTACTGGATGGGCTTCTTTTCTCGGGATTATTTTCCCAAGTGATGTATCATGTTCCTTTCTCCTGTGTTTTATCAAATTTTACAGCGTTGCGCCAACTTACCTCGGGGTTATCAGCTTGACACCTCCAAAGAGAAGCAGAGAGGATTCGTGGATGAATCGGCATTCCTAGCCACTGAGGCAACAGAGGATTATGAATCAACCCAGCCCATGGTCCAATTACACCAAGAGTCATTCAGAGCTGTGCGACCTTCCGTGGGCGCCCTAGAGGCATCGCAAGCAGACGAGGATTACGCCAAACCACAACCGGTCACTGAATCCCGTTCGCCTACTGTGGACGATTTCGTGAGTGCTTTTAGTACATTTTCGAACGAAAGTGACTCCTTTCACCAGCTGAACTCATCCTGAGTTCATCGGCTTAGTGTCCGCATGCATGGCGTTTTCCATCCGACTTTCAGTCAGCGCAATGAAAGTTTAACGAAAACCACTGATTTGCATTCTTTCAGATACTTTTAGGCCATCCTGATCTCAAGCTGACTGCACACACCCTCTGAAACGGGTCACTAACGTTCATTACACGGCTCCGGTTGGCAGCCGGTTATGTGCCTTTTTGGCTGAAGCGTCCTTGTTTTACAGGTATTCCGCGCATATAATGTGATACAGCTTCGAGGTGGTACCGTCGTGTTACGCGGACATCCACTGTACTCCTACATCATCCACGAACTCAAGTTGGGTCATTCCATTGTCCCCACACTGCCGTCCATTCACCCGGTATAGGTCAATGCCTTCGTATCCAACCTACGTTGTTGTTTGGATACTGCTCGACAATATGCTCTAACCACTATCTAGCGTGCATAGCGCTCACTCTCCTAACGAGAATGTCGATGGCCTCGCTGTCACTGCTGATTCTCCTTTAGCTCGCGGCTATTGTACTGCGAACTATGTGTGCGTTTGACGTCTCCGTTTTCTCTCCTACCCTGAATACCGGTGCATCGTACCTGTGCACAAGCCTGGCACCGGTGTCCTGCGGCAATGAATCGACGACATCTTGCCGGACTTTCCTTATCCACCTCATTCTTCAGTCCATACTGTCAACCTACTTTTGCGCATCTCTGGGGGCGTCGCGTATTTGGGGCCACAAGGGTGTCTACATCTTCAACGACAACACGCCCTGGCTCCTTCGGCCCGAATATCTCAGTCACTCTCAACATTTGAACAATCATTGCTTGGGTGGTATTGACCAATGCACAGAGATCACGTGCTCAGACAAATGCATGACAGTTATGCTCACGTCATTTAGCTAGATTGGCAAACAGAACTGAATAATTTGCAACGCTTGCCCACACACCGCCTGTCGAAACATGCCTTGTTTTGTTGGTCGTATTTATGATGGCGTAAGGCTCATGCTGTTGTTTGTTAAGCACACAGTTGGAAATGATATTCATGACTACTATATTGGGGCTACTCTCGGTCAATCTCTGGGGCGCGTTTACTGTCGCCCCCCCCCACCTGTATTGTTTGCCTAAAGTGTTCCACGGGCTGAGGTATCCACATGGCGAAGTTGGTTATTATGTTAGGCAATGTAAGTCATCAAGAAACCGTCTCACAAATGTAGCCAGGTGTTCGTAACCTTTCGTTGTTCGAGACGGTGTACTCTCTCCATTTGGTGGACCAGGTACTTTTTGTCTCCTCTTTTGCTCCTTTGCCAGTACGCAAGTTACGGCGGTCAGGCATAATCCGCCGTTCTGATACCATGAGGAACTATTCACTTAACAGTCCTTTGTTGAATCATTCCACTGATTGCTTTTCCCTTTTGCGGCCCAATTCTATCTCAATGCATCTTAATGGTCTGTCTGTAACTTTCAACACTTGACAAACCTTATCGTACCCTACAGACTCGCAAATCCGAACTAGTGACCCCTCCGATTGTGCTTTCTGATGTCGATCCCCCTAGTCGACTTGTCAAGTCCACCTCAAAACGTGCCACTCTTCGCGAGCCGCACGTCTCTTCCGTTTATCTCTCCGATGCCATCGGGATGGTTCGGTTTCGTAGTACTCGCAAGAGCAACCTCCGCCACACCGCCACGTTGGCCGAATTCGAAGGATCGCAACCCGGGGCAATAAAAATGCTACAGTCGCTCGAAAATACCACCGGCTTAGTCCGTCGTGCGAGTCAGTGTTTCCCCTCTGAAACTCCAGATAATCGACAGACCGTTCCGCTGCGCCGCACAGCCGCCTCGATAATGTCAAAGAGGTCCGGCAAATCCCACGTTTTGCGCATACCAAGTCCAGTGAAACTACCGGACAGTATTTTAAGCGATGATCCTTCGCAATTAAATGGTTCTCCAGATCGGTCCATGTCGAAGGAACTTATTGTGAATCTTGAAGCGGTTCCTACTGATTCTTATCAATTTGTGTCCAGTGCAGTCAATGAACAGCCACCATCTGGTTTCAAACCTGAGGAAGCTCCGTCACGTGATAAAGGTCTCTCAGAATCCCGGTCCGCTATCACATTGGCTGGATTCGAAGAGTCCCCTGATGGTCCTGGTGATAAAGTACGTTGCTTTTCCCCCACTTCAAGCTAATGTGACTGTCTCGTTACCGATTCACAGTGTTTGTGGGCAAAGCATAATTCCTACTCGTCATTTCCGGTTTGCATGCTAGTAATGTAATCCTCCTATAGAAACGGTTTCTGTCAATCTGTTTACCTCATCGCCGAACATAATGTGTTAACTTAGGACGTCTGTATTACATTTGTATCACATTATCACTGAAGCCGATGTTACCCACCTTAACCCTCTATCATGTGCCAAAATCCCACCTCATTTGACAGCGGCGACGCTCGTCATGTTGATGCAGTCTTTGCTAATCCTCGTTCTCTATGACCTACAAAGTCGATACGCTTAATTAGTGGTTGGCCCTATCGTTATTTCTGTGGTGGTTATGCTCCCGGCTTTCCTATTATCCACCAATTTAATCGGGATTACCTTGCGTTATCTGTTCAATCATGGCAAGCTGTTTCTTCACCCCATTCGTTGATAGCAGCCTTCCACTCTAACTAAAACGAACTCTCCTCCAGGACACCGTTGATCCAGGTCAGCACTTTGTAAGATTATCTCAGGGTGCGTTTTAAACAAAGGCACCACTCATCTGCACCGTATGTGCTTTTTCCGCCGAGGGAAAAACTTGTAGCAAGCCCCAACTACTCGTTTAACGCTAATCTGCGCCCTGCGACAATACGCTCACCCACACACTGGGAACGCTGAGATTAAAGCTGGACAAAACCAGTTCACCTCGTCTACAGTCAGCGTGAACGCACCATTTGCCAGACCACCGGGCTTTTGGTGCCAAACGCAGAGCCTTTCGGTCGCATCATCCTACAAAGGGTCGACGGGTGCATCGCGTTTCACAGGTTCGAGACGAGGTGCATGGGATTGGTGGTGATCTGCCGATTTGGTCACAAATCTTTTCCTATTATTTCTGCTCGCTTGAACCAGTGCTTGCAATCAATGAACAGTCAAACTGGGGCTAACCGGCATGTATTCGACCAGACGGAAAGCCGATAACGTGTGACGTGTCTATGAAGCCTGCAAACTAATTATTGTCGTTGTAAAGACAAATTCTCAGTCAGGTTCAGACAGCTACCACACCTTCGGTGATGCACTAAGCGGTCTCTTTGCTCTATCGGATCATGTTAGTATCGCGCATCTTCCTCGGACCGCATGGGCAACGAACCCACGATTATCCTCTTACGGCACAATCACTTCAGTCCTGGCCGGTGCGCGTCTCAATTGGATCAAGTATAATATCTGCGCAACACTATTCCGAATCTTGCCGAGTCCGGTGACAACTGGTATCCCTAAGCTAATAAACCCCTCACACTGCTTTCTAATTGTTTTCCGTTTATCAAGTGCTTATTATGGCACCTTATCCTCGTTCTGTTGAACTAGCCTAGCTTGGCATTGATGTTCGTTTTTGCTCCGCTCGGCTTAGAGTCCTGTAAAACAAACTGCTTTCGTACTGAACTGCGAGATCAGAAGCATGAAATCTGGCATACCAAACAGTCTCAGCTACAGATGTGTCGGTCCGTTAATATCAGTTAACTAAACTGCCTCACGGTTGGCAGACGCTGGATCCCACAGAGCGCACCAACCTACGAGGTAAATGACGAACACTACATTCTATTCTAGAATATGTGATCTTGATGCGGAGATGGGCGCGCATACTCAGCCAAATCAAAGTTAACCCATTATCTGATATCGGTGAATATTGTTAACGCGTATTTCGCATGGACCGGTGCGACACGCTACATTAATGCCAGAGCTTCACCTTCGGAATGCTGCGATATTTTGACAGATATTTCGAGGTTCTAGCATAGCCTTTAGAGCGGAAACCCGGCGAACTCGCAAATATTACTGGGAGTTTCATTCAAAAACTCCATGTAGCTTGGGTCTTTATTCCATACTTGCTACGAAAGACGCATGCTTGTTCTCTTCCGGAAGAGATTCGCTAGCACGGCCAAGCCCGAACTTCCTACCGATTCCTTCAGTTTATGGAACGGATGATGGCTATTGGCATCCTTGTCGCTCCAATTGTTACAAACACTCACAATGCATTGCCGCTCTTGAAGTTTGCACCAGTCCCAGTAGTTCCACCAAAAACATTTCTCACTTTCTGCAGCCATCATTTCTCAGATTCACAATTGGCCTACCCAGTCGTCATCTGGGCAGTTTGTTGCATTGGCTCCTCCTCCACTTAGTGGACTAGCATCCATTTGTGACGCCTCATGTCATCGCACCCCAAATCGTCATACACGTGTAGGCTGCCCCTTCTAACTTTTTCACGATGCTCTGCTCTTGGAGGCATATACAACCAGCGCGCTGAGACTGACGGTAGCTTGACTTCAGTGCTTGAGTAGTCTCTTTTCTACGCATCTCCAACATCATTCCGATGGTTAAGCTGATGGATGTGTAAAAGTCATCAGAGCTAAACGACGGACACTTGTTTGATCTTTCCCGATGATTGGCTTGTTCTGAGCCTAATTTGTAGACGATGCCACGAACCCACTTTGTATGTCATTCCTGTTGGGCAAACCAGTATTCCGTGGCTCCGTTTACAGCCTCATGGCTGACTGTGATTGGCCCGTTTCCGTATGCCTCTCTGTGTTATTAACTTGATCTTCTGTTTTCTAACTTGAAGTTTGGCTCAACCTGTTTTATGTCCGTATACCGTAAGCCCAATAGCCATATTATGGCTTACAGACCTGCACAGCAGTCAGCAATAGCGTTCAGGGACTACATTTGGAGTATAGTTCACCAAGGAGCTTCCTCACAGCTACACAGTCAGATTGCCACCATACCTCCGGAAAACACTAGACGGCTAGTTCGCACTCCACTCGTCCTATATGGAGCTGAAATTCGCTGTTTTTCATTTTTGTGTGGAATAGTTAAAGCCACAGGACCACGGGGGGTGTGGTATCCATCCCTCACGAAGAGAACAGTGCACATTACTGATGAGCCACAAAATGATGAAAACGGCTGCCTAGCGCTTCTCCAGATGTGTGCTGATTGTCTGACGGAGTGCAGCTTTGGACAATCCCCCTCGAAATTGACCCAAAGATCCCCTCTCTAAATATCTTATCAAGTTATCACGCTGATGAGGTCATCCCTCTTGTTCTTTGCACGCATTTGTATGATGCACAGCTAATAAACGACAGCTTTTAATCCGATACACCATTTATGCATTGACACGGGTAGATCAGTCGCCTATATACGCATCACAAATGCACAATGAATTCTCGCAGTGTTCACGGACCGTTGATTGCGATATACTAGCATATGGAATATATTCTACCCTTCTGATTCTCTTTGACTAACACATCTGCAGAGCGATCGCAAATGCCAATCGATTAGTGCACACTAGCTGTTGTGTCTTTTCCTGTTGCGTGCGGTCGATTGCGCGGGGCGCTGAGCTCCTATACGCTAGTTTTACCCCCAATATTTGATGGCTTTGAGTCCGCGGTTGTCTTCCGAGTGGTCCACGCACAGGGTCTTGTTAGATTGTTATTGTTTTCATCCACAGGCCGGTACCTTCTGCTTGTCAATGTTCGTGCCGCCGTTGGCTTTCCATTTGACACTATCCAGCTATGTTTGTGGATCGTTCTTTCGCACACGCTAGTTTTCATCTCCTTACCTATTGTTTTATCTTGCAGCTGTCAAATGCTTCTACCGGTAGACAACTACTGCCTTTTTCCGTCTCCGTTCCCGTTGTTGACTTCTCCTCGTTCTCCGATTACGTTGAGGATCATCACAACAGTAGTCGTTCAAAGCCCGTCCCCACAAGAACTTCGCTGCCGGCCCCATCGAGAAAACGCATTGTGGACGAACCCAAGAAATCCTCACGTATGTCACTGCAGCCATCCGGCCAATCAATCGCTAATGTGGTCGTCAGACCAAAACGGTCTTGTCGCACAAAGCCACTGACGAGGGACACCACTTCAGCCCCACTTCAGCCTTTGCGTCGATCTCGGCGATCCACTGTCAGACCCCCGACTTATTCAACTGGATCATCGGACTCTTCTCCTGAGCCACTACCCATGGTCCGGAAAACGTTGAACCGCGCGAGGCGCAGCACAGTTTCCAAACCGGACGACGGGCTTGCGGCAAAACGACGAACTACAAGCCGTTTGCGGCGCATTTCCTCTTCATCTGAGTTATCCAACCGTTCGGACACTCGCAATCCGGAAAGCAGCCGGATCTTATTGAAGCGTTGTGATTCACACAGCGAGAAATCCCACGTAATGTCTTTGTATTCTCTTTCCTCTGTGTTTATACATGTTCTTTACATGGTTTACTGTATTCGCACGCTCACGTAGCCTGTAGCATCCCAATTACCCAACAGTTCGCCTGTGTTTGTGGGTTGGTAAGCATTTTCGGTGAACGGCTTCCTGGCCACCAGCCAGATGGTTGTATAACTATATGTCAAAAATTCAAATCATCAAAAAGTGAACGCCGGTAACCACAGGCTGTGGTAGATCATGATAAAGTAGGTAGCATTTGTATTCATCTTCTTCGGTTACAGTCCCGATGACCGATTTGATCGAGATTCACTCCAAACCGGATTGCCATTTTGTTTGAGATTGCGTGTCGTAATCAGTTTACACAACGCGTGCTTCAGTATGACCCATCCAAGGTTGTGGCATTTCTGATGTCTATGTTTTCGGTGAAGGGTAGACCATGTGGCTGGTTATTAAACAACAAACAAATAGGCCTGTCTCCCATGAGTCACATCCTGTTAGGAGTCCTTCAAGGACTACACTACACTTGCGAATTATGATTATGGCACTGTATATTCGATGAAATCCCTGGGTCTCCGTGCAAAACTGCAGAAAGACTTCTATTGCAAACAATCCAATTGTATTTTTCACGTTCACATTGTTTTCCCTAGATCCAATGTGTAAGTGCTTGACCACTCCCAGCCATTGGTGATCGACTGGTTCACCTGTTCCTGTGGAGCTAATTTCCAGGCGACCAGGCACTTGTGAAAATGAATGAATAAATACCCACCGAATCAGCTTATCGAATGACAAGACAAACCATTTTGAGTGCGGTAAATCACCACCTGATCAGCGCGGGATATCACATTGACATACGAGGTGCTCTCGAAAACAACATCACAATCAAACTACTTGCTACAAGCGTTAAGCATCACATCAACAAGATCGAATCTATGCGTCCAAAAGAGGTTTGTTTAAACATGGTCAGCAGCCAAACCAGGGAAATCGAATCCAACACAGAAATGTTCGCTTCATCATAGGCATGATAAATAAATCGATGGTATATTTCTCGACGGGGCGTGACAGACCACCTACATTGTCTGATCATTATGTGTAACATAGTGGAATGGTAGAGATAGATTTTGTGTTTTACAAGGTAGGTGCCAGAAAAGATATTACGGTGTTCACTTATTTAAAAGTAATAAAACTACGGGAAGTATAGCACAGTGATAAATTTAGCCACCCAAGTAAAATATACGACCATCCGTGGAATACCCCGTTTGCTTGTGTCTACTCAGTGGTTATAACCGCTACTCTCCAACCTACTTAATCTTTCCCAACATATATTTGTTATAAACCTGATAGCAAACAATTATTCATTTTATGCATACCGCTTGCCTATTTCCTCAGGATAAAGAGTCTTGCCTCAGTATCATGCAATATTCAAAGAGTTATTCCAAGTCATCAATGCGGCCAGTAGTTTCCGCGTCACACCCACCTTCATATTGAAGGAGTGTACTTTTGCCGGCCTCCACGTTTATCGCGGTGAGACTGTGCCTTAAACTGGTGCGATGGTTTCCGTACCTCCGTAACGCATCGAGCTGCGCTCCGGGGAGCATTTTACAAGCACCTTCCGAGCCACTCATACCAGGCACGTCAATGTGGAACTCGACCTAACTCAGTCTCAATATCCAGTCCTCTTCGGAAGTTAGGGAGAGTTCAATGGCCCTCTTCCTTTAAAACCTAGCCATGCGAATCAACAGATCTACGGGTTATAAGTTCCCAGCTCGATTGGCGTAGGGCACGAGTGCCACCCATTTTCTCTGACGGTGAGAGGGCACCTTTAGGTGCTCAATGCTTTGCTACCGCCCGCCTCAAGCCAGGCAGACCCTGGTCAAATAGGTGCAAATCCGTCAACTCCCACTTTCGGCTGGCCGTACTCGCCTGTGCGTAACATAATACGGTCGTAAAACATGTGTGCACTGTTTTGAATCTTCAAAGGTTGTGTTTTTAATGGGCCTCCAGCAGATCCCAATGGGTCTCCGCAATCACGCTCCCATGCTTGACTTACCCACCACTGCCTTATGGATCAGAACTATCCAGTCAAAGGCTAGAGCCAACGCACTTCAACAAAGCCCCTCGTATTGCGCAGCCGGAAGTTATCATCCGCCCTCTCGACATCGACAATACACCCTCTTCTATGGTACAGCTATTGTGCCATCGGAATCAAGGCGGAATAAAAAAACAAGATAGGAATAGGAAAAAAGAACGTGTACCTTTTTCTCTGGTTTTTCACCTACGGTTTTTTATTGTTTGTTTTGTTGGGAAAGGCAAACGAAATCATCTCAACACGCAGAGATACATGCTCGCCATTGACGTCGGTTTTGAGCCATGACTTCTAGGGTCTCCAACCAGCGACACTGTATCTCTGAAATCCCAACCAGAGCGTAGAGAACAACCGACCGAAGCCAACTGTTTCGTCAGCTTTTTCCTTTAGCTTCTACAAGTTCTCGGTTGTCCGCCGCGCCATCTCCTCCACCCTTGTCCAGCAACCGCGAACCACACCCGACGCGGAAGACGAGCGGGCATGTGCAGTACGTGTCCAAACAACCGCAGCTGACACAGCGGGACGAGCTTCTCGATCGAGTAGCTTCCTCCACCCAGAACTCGCTGTCTAACTTCCACATTGGTTCCATCGTGCTACCACTACACACTGGCACACCTACACACGTCTGCACTTTAGATCAGATCGGCCAGCAAGCAGCACTAACTCTTACTCTTCACTTTCTTGGTATTTACCTTTGCTGTGTCTCCGAAACACGCATACAAGATAACAGTGTCGTGACGAATCTTTAACTCCCTTGTTCTGAATCTGACGGCGATGGCTACACTCTTCGCGTCTGTGACGATACAGAGTCAATGACTCAAGGTATTTACGGTGTTGATATTGCTCTCAGCAAACATGCTGAAGGCAATCTGCTTGACTGCATACTGATGAAGAGCCGCATATGTACGGTTCGACTTCGAATCTTTGCTAGTTACTAAGCAACGTCTGAAGATAGTCTTTTCATCGCCTGTTTTTACCCCTACTGAATGCAGTTTACAGGAGATTGAATAGGATTTCCATCGTCAGCTCTTATCCGCATGGCGAAAAATATTAGCATCGTGTATATTGCTGGTGACATGAATGCTTAGGTGGGTAGCCTTTCGGACTCTGAGCAGCACCTGGGAGGCCGTTCCGCGGTCCATACATGTGCAACAAAAGATGGCGATCGATCCCCGAAACTAAGTGCTAATCACAAGCCTTATATCAGCAGCACTGCTTTCTAGCACACATTTTCACATCGCATCACATGGCGCTCACCGAATCCCTCGATGACCTGCACCCAACTTGACCATATTGTCAACTATAGATGGCACGCATCAGTGTAAAACTTTCGGTTAATTTGGAGCATTTGTCTGGATTCCGACCATGCTCTGCTGCGTGCACGCTTAGCGCTTGCTCTTCCCGCTTCAAAGAAGCGCCTAACTTTAGGTTTCTCACTTGTGACTTGAATTCACCTTTTGCAGTTCAAGAATATCATGATAAACTCCTCCACCGACAATAAATTACGGATGAGGTTAGTGAGCCGAACGCTGGAATCGTCTCATGGAGAATGCTTTTGACACTTGCTGTACGCCCAACTTGAGGCATCCGAATTGTGAATGGATCTCTGAAGCATCGATCAGTTTGGTCGAGGCACGGAAACAGATTCCAATGAGCAGAGTTTAAGCGTCAGCAGCAATGACTGTTTATTTTAAGTACACCTCCTGCGCTCCCGTTGAACAGGCTATTGACGAAAGACCAGGTTTAAAACTGGTCGTGAGCATCCCGGGATGGTTTGGAAAATGTTGCTATTTCCGCACACCATTATACTTCATCTAACTGATTAGCCGCACGAGTTTGGGGTTTGTGGCACCACCCTCCTAACTTCACTGTTGTCATTCATGACTAACTAATACAGAGAGTTTGTTCCGTGGCCTACGCTTATTGCCACTAGATACATGACGACTGTCTTCGTCGAGAGTCTTCGGTGTTTCTCTCTCTCCCTCTCTGGACACTGCTGTCTGCAATCGACTTCTCTTTGTTCAGACTCTTCGAGTCGAAATAGCCAGTCGGGGCTTGGATTGGCTCTTTCATCACATCCTCACGCGATCCCGCGCTTGCCATATCACTTCTACGTAATGGAGTAGACCAGATTTGTTTTCCCACAACATATTGTCAGCATCCACCGTGATTGGCGTTCCCACTCTTCCTGAACGCATTTCGTGCCCACATTGTACTTATCCCGTTTCATGAAACCGTGTGATCTGAAACTGTGCATCTCTCGTGTTCGTTTTATCACAGACGGGTAGATGTTTTTGAACACAGATGAAGGGAATCACATTTCCCCTATCCTCTTCGAGCCTCAAAATCGGTTGTGTCAGTCTACTGACGGCCAATAATATTGTTAGGTACAACACTGTGCCTTTTGCGACCATTTATCGGGTTTCCTAGCTTTCACTTTACTCGCTGGTCTAATATAACCATATCACCTTGTCTAGAAAAATTTCCACATCCATACTATTAGTAATCAAAAATTCGTTAGTACATTCTCAACCCTTACACCATACGTTGTTCGCGGTGTTCAGCGAGCCGACGATCAAGATGTCAGCCGTCTACTACCATATGCTCGGTCCCACCCCCAGCTCCGGCTCCCTGTCCCCATTTGGAAAGTGAAAACAAGAATTGAACCGCTTGTGGAATTCTGTTCTTTCAAGTACATGCAACGATTTTGCGGACAAAGTGGTCATATTTCTCAGCAGTTTACTTTTCGTTCGCCTGTCTGCCAATGACCGGTTGGGATAAGGCGTCTGCCTTGTAATCCGCAAATTGCAGGCGAGAGTCTGCGTGGGTGCAACCGATCTTACACTGTCCGCAGCATGCGTGCGCATTGTGGTCGCGTGACGGCGAAGCGTCTGTGCGGTGTACCCGTGTTGCCTTACTCTTGTCTTTTGAGCACTTGGGGTATGACATCGGTTCTTGTAGTCGATCTAGTCTTCGGATGACCACTTACTGAGGAATTCAGGCACCCGCGTAGGTGTGGGGCGGTCTCGCAGCACCCTTAGTTGCACATTAGGGAGCTTCAGTACGACTTACTAGTGTTCTTCTTAATCTTTGTTTTCCTTTTCACTTTGGGTGACTGATTCTGCGTCGCCCAACATTTCGGGTTCATAGGTATCGTTCAACTCCGAATTGATCCAAAGCTTTTGACCACAGGGTGTCATTACTGTTTACTGCTCTGTATAACTTCCGATTTGGTCGAGGCGTATTTCACGCGCCTTGTTCACTTGGCGAATAAACTAATTTACTTATCATGAAATAATTTTCCTCACTCTAACAGAAGACCACCGTCAGTCCAAACTGGAAATTTAATCCTGGTTGTACGGTTTTATCACAAACTCGATCGATTGTTCGTTCTCGTTGATATTAGTTTCCGCCATACCTTACCGCTGACCACCCCTGCGTTCGTATTTTTAGTGGAGATATATCGAGCTTGTACCCGTTCAACCAGTTGCATTCGTGGGGTTGTTATGTATCTCTCTTTGACACACAGCCGTCTCTTCCGCCTCTGCTTTGTTCATCACCGCTCGTTCCTCTACGCCTGCTAAATATGTTGACTTCCGGTTGTGTCTCATGATGTTGCTATTTGCGTGACAGAAAAACCAGGCTGTTTCTCGTGGAGAAGTTTCATGCAATTCGGATCTCTTTGTGCTCATCTGTCGACCAAAATACAACTGCACTCAGTCCTTCTGGTGGTTGTGTTCCATTGGTCACATTATTTGGTAGGACTGCCACATTGATTTCCTTATCATGACTAATGGACCACCTGTATGTGGGGATGTTCACGCTCAGAAAGTTTTGGTTTTCTGGGTCTGAATTTGACTAAACTCAGTCTGGTTGCAGTCGACAAAACATTCCAGATGCAAACATTTGAAACATGAGTCAGAGAACTAATTCCTTTCCGGCCGTTCATCATCGGGTTAATACACAAACAATTAATTAGTTGGACGGAAACCGATGCTTACTAGGGTGCTTAAGTTTTGCACCAGGTATCCTTTCTCTCCTGCTTATTCTTCATTTGTTAGATGATTGTAGTAGTAGTAGTAGCAGTCTAATGAAGCATCAGTTCAACCTACTGATATGCTGATGTTGAGGATCAGATACGAGTACATTTTCGATGGGCTAGATGACCAACCTAGTTGGCTGATTCCAGAGCGGCAGTTCGTTTAGTTCCAATTGGATTACGTGTTTAGATCGTCATGCCTCCGTAAGCAGTGGTTTTCGTCGTCCATTGATCTGATACTGTCCGGTCGACTCTACGCTGTTTAACGCTGAACTGCACTACTGTTCCATATTGCCTCTAACTATAGCTCCATTACCATGACTTGTCGAAACTACACATCTAGTTAGATAGTATATTCAGGCAAAAATTGTTCTAAACTATCACCGTTCAGTGGGTTTTCCTGGCATCCTAGCTGCCACTTCACACAAGCACCGCAACCACTGATTTTTTTTGCTTACGTGGGAAGTTGATGTCACACTTCCCACTTTGGTAAAGATCCGATATGAGCTTTTTGTGTTGAGACGAAACAAGGCTCCTGAACCTGGCGGCCTTCCTCCATTTTTGCTGAAAGATGGAGGTGACTCTTTATTGACTGCACTTGTACTCTTAGTACGATTAACGACACTGAAGAAGTGCATTCAGACTGGCGACTATCAACTGCCGTACCCATCTTCAAGTGGGGTCAATGTACTTTGTGCGAAAATCATCGAGGCATTAGCCTTATTTACATGGCCTCAAAACTTCGCACGGGTATCGTTCTTCGACGACTTACTAGTCGCCGTGTGGACCGAATCCCTGAAAGTCAGGCTGGATTCCGCCCTGGTCGTGGTGACATCGACCACATGTTTATTCCGCCAAGTTTTAGAGCAGCGACACATACAGACGACCGACAATGGTGGTTTCCCTCGACTTGAAATCCGCCTTCGACTCTATTGATGGAGACAGCTTGTGGCACTGTCTATCCATGAACAGCGTGTCTGCTAAACGAAGTCTCTCTACCGTGACTCTCGATTCCGTGTAAGGGTCTACCGTAAACTGTCTCCTGAGTTCTCCACGACAAATGGTGTTCATCAAGGGTGTCCTATATCTCCTTTCCTCTTGAACTTTGTTATCCAAATGATCATGTGTGGCTGTGTCTTTTCAGACTAGCGGGGTTGAAGTTCTGCCAGACGACCGACTGACAAACCAGGAGTATGCGGACGACATCGTTCTCCTTGGATCTGATGCATTGACTATGCAAACACTACTGCACCGACTTGCGCGTAGCTCTGCACGCTTCGGCATGTACTTTGCACCTTCAAAGTGCAGGTTACTGCTGTAGGATTAGACAGACAAACCTTCGGTTCTAGCTATTTCCGGACAGCCACTGGAATTGGTGGATGCGTTCACTTACCTTGGTAGCTGTGTAACCCCTGGTGGTCACATCACTGAGGAAGTTACTTCGCGTATCAGCAAGTTCCGTGTGGCTTTCCAGAGGCTCAATCATCTGTGGAGACAGCGGGATATCAGCTTGTCAATAAAAGTTAGAGTGTATAACACTGCGATAAGGCCTGTGTTACTCTATGAATCAGAGACCTGGCCAGTTCTCAGTGAAGACATTAACTGTTTAATCATGTTTGACCACCGATGCTTGCGGAGTATTGCTCACGTCTGCTGAGAACACCAGATAAGAAATGCTGAGGTTCGCCAGTTGGTTTTTGGCAACAACCATTCTGGTTTCTCGCTCGAGTGTTTGCTTACTCTGAATCACTTATGTTGACCAGGCCACGTCGTACGTATGCCTGTTGACCGACTTCCTGGGCGTGCATTGTACGCCGTGGCTGCATCAAGTTGGGTGAAACCGCGAGGTGGCCAGCCCATGACGTCGCATAGTGGCATGAAAAAATTGTTTGAGTGATTTGGTCAGGCGGGTGCGTGCCACCTTCATAGATGGGGACCTCGGGATGATCGACACCAATGGCTGCAGATCGTGTCAGACATGGCGCATTCATTGGCGTTCTTGCATTCAGTCTCTTTCATCTGGCTGTTATTTTCGTTCCAATCTGCTTAGTCTAACACATTTCCTTCTTGCTTTCCTTTTCTCTACATTCCATTTGCACCCAACCTCCCTATCCTACCGTTATTATTTATTGCTATTCTTGCATGTGCGTTATGGCAACTACATTCACCGCACTTCGATGTTCGGATTATGGTTGTTCAGCTGAACTGAACTGACCCGGTGGTTCCATTTTTACTTCATAGTTTGCACCTGGGTACCATGATGTCCATTTCCATCTCTAGTCTAGAGTGACGCGTTTCCTCCAAAAACCAAATCGTTTGCCCTCTCTCCCTGGTGGTGATGATAATGCCCAGTTCGACTCATGTAGTTAACTGTGAGCCAAACACTGTAATGCACTAGCTCTAGCTACCGTCTCGTAACGACGCTACGTGACCCCATCTCTAGTCACGAATGGGCTGCATATACTGCGAGACCGCCCGCCCCCACGCGGATTCGTACCGGTGACTTCTTGGTTACAAGTGCTTCGCAGTGCCTTCGAATGGTATATCCCATGGATTCTTGGGTAGAATGTAATTAGAGTACTTTTCATACTCTTGTGGACCCAATTTCCTCAAAAGAAGACGCATCTGAGCTGCATCACCTAGCTGACGCCCATTGCTTTTTAACAAGTCTTCATAACGGGAAACCATGCTTCGAAAATGAGGTCATCGTCCGATTAGTAATGGGCTTCTACCATACTAGGTCTGCGGTGGAAACCTTAAAGTCTGTAGATGCGGACTGTGACAACATCCGTGTTGTCAGTTTCAATTAAGCTTTTATGTGATGCATCGAACTGTGCTTGCTGTCTGGACATCATTTCTTGAAGAAATTCCAAGGCGACCATCATGATTTGTAAACTGCAATTCCGTCGCTAGTCTATGATATCGTCTGGCTACTAACGCAACCCACTCCGAACGGGTAGCAAGAACACACCACACTGGGACGAGCTGCCTTGGAAAAACTGACATACATGAGCAAACAGAATGCACAATGACCAATGGATCAGTCAACCAACCACGCGAAAAATACAGTCACGATTGGTAAATGGTGTAACTGTGAACGACTAACATACGTGAATCCGTCTAACACAATCGCATGCCAAGACATAGCCACGAATGTCAAACCGTATACGAGTCCGCCTAACATTCATCCTCTCGGCCACCGGCTGATTAGTTACTATGAACCACGCCACAATACGGAAAAATATAGTAAACAACCATTTGCAAAGACCTAAAAACAAGCGTGTTGATCTGAATTCAAACGAGAAAATAATCATGGGTTGATCGCTCAATGAAAAGCCTATTCGTTGGCATCAAGAAATATGAGGCCATTGGCTTTGCGATGGTGCGGTATCAGGACGATTCTAACTCCGTGGGTCCCACAAAAGAAGACGGTGTGCACTGACCGATCCAAGTCTTTTTTCATGCATTTTACCGGGGTCATAGGCTGACTATTCAGTCTCTACACTCTCAACAAAGCACAGCGCTCCACCCAAGTTGGACGGTCCCAGCTCAGCACCCAACTCATCGATTGTCAGATACCAAGACGAACTGTACTGCACGTGCACTGGTGGTGAAAGATGACTTGAGCCTACAACCTTACCTTTGATACATTCAGTAGCGCCGATCGCACTGTATGCAAATCATTACCTGAATTTCACAGTGGAAATGAATTAGCAGTGCGGTTGATCTTCATTCGGTATCCTGTACTACACCCTCCGACACCTCACACGAGTGCCTGTTACTCACCCTCAGTGACTTGTCTATGCGGAACGCTTACGCGATGCGTTACCGGCCATGAGACACTGTTACTGGGTCGCGGATTGCGTCATCCCCTTGGTGATACCGTGGTAGGGTGATAATTACATCACTCTATACCATTTCCCGGCCAAGTTATCCTCTTGGGCAACAGAAACAATGTGAGGGGGCATTCAACATGAGTCTACTCAATTAATTTGTTCCGTGGGTACGCCAGTCACTTGTGCAGGGGTGTAGGTGTGCGTGTATAGCCCGTTGCCTTCAGCCAATTGGACCTCAGACGCACTAGGTCATAGGGATGCAGGTGGGACGCTTCAGCTCCTACGCACGGAACAAATTAATTGATTAGACTCATGTTGAATGCTCCCTCAAATTATTTCTGTTGCTCAAGATTACAACTTGGCCGGGAAATGGTGTAGTTACTACCTTCGTTCCAGTGCCAAATGACAACTATACCGTCCTCCCGATAACGAGGACACCTGTGGCGTACTATTACCAAGCTGTAAAAACCGTGCCCATCCTCACTATGACCTTCGCGTGTATTCGCTTGAGAAGCGAGCGCTTCTCTCAAACTCATTGTCTTTTCTCGGGGTCGAGAGAAATTATGTGGTGACCGTGTTAGTCTCGGTACAGTGAGGAACAACCGTTGGCCGAATAAGTCACTCGAGGCGCATCGACCCGAATTCGGTAAGTCACTTGTTCGCGCGGGGCACAGTCCACAAACAGTCGAATCGTTGTACTAAGAGTGTTGTAGTAGCAAGCGACGACGTTACCACATTCCTACTCACTCTTCTTTCTTTGTTACTATTGTCATTGTTCCCTATTAATTTGACGATTTCAATAAAAACAACTTGATCCACTGTAGCACAGGTCAAAGTTGTCGGATTGAATTAAGTTGTAGTATTATACATTATACTGTTGACTTTCGGGCTGATATCGCAGATTGTCAAGATTCGGGAACGTCACACTTACCGATGTGTGCTCAGCAGCATCCTCGATAGTTCAGTCGCCATAAGTGATACAGCCACTTAGATGAGCGGACTGAGTAAACGTTCGGGGATGATGGGAACTGGTGACATGTCAATCAAATCCTACATCTGAGAAATGTGATACTCATATCTGGCGTTGTTGCGCTCTCCTTCAGTTTACCAAAAGGTGTTTGTACCAAAGACCTGGTTTTCAATCATTGTCGATTGCAGGTCCCCTACCGTAGCGTTTATAGGTGATCACAGTGGTAGATTTTGAGACTTCTATGCATTCATCTGACTGGCTGCTTTAATATATCTCCCTAGTAAACACGTATGGCTCGTTTTCATTACTCATCCAACTTGGGTTCTCATCCATTTATTCAACTGCATACATGTTCATTAGCTCAGGATATAGGTTTAGCTATGACCAATTGGCCTTTTACTGCCCGACAGATTAGTAACTAAGTAAAAACTACCGTCATTCTCGATTTGTACTAGACACGCCTGAGCAGCTATCATCAGTCTATTGCAGAATTTTCTATGATCGGTTGTGGTTCCCACACACTTTTTTGACCCCCCTTTAGGCCTAACTGTTCCCCAGTTTTCATGTATCCTACGAGCAGTCCAAATAACCGATACATTCGTCCGCATCTTTAATGTTTTATGACTGATGCGCTGTTTATTCTCCCCTCCGATACCTTGGTGGCCTCTGCATTTAGCGCACCTTTTCTGTTCTGCGTTGTTGAGGCATTCAGTTTAAGCGTCCCCTCTCCCCAGATAATGATTTCTTTTGCTCCCCTGACTTCCTATCTGCTCTTTCTGTCCCTCTCACTCTCCCAGGACATCCCTATGCGCTTGCTTTTCTCCGCAGTCGATTCTGGCCTTTTTACCCAGCTTCTTGCCCGCATGGGCGCAGTGGAGACAAACGACTACATGATGGCCTCGCACCTGATCACATCGAACGAGTGGAAGCGAACGCTAAAGATGCTCCACGCCAGAGCACGAGGCATCCCAATAGTCTCGGTGGATTGGCTTGTAGCTTGCAAGCGTGTCCGCAGAGCACCGTATCCAGGTGAGTCATTTCATTTTAGTTTCCCGACACTTGCGGCACCCGAAATGCGCTACGATCTAATTCCTTAATCCACTTGCTTCCCAAGGAACTTCCCACGTTGTACAGCACATCATCCACGCTCCGCTCTAGCGTCTCAACTCGTATGTGTTCGGCACCCTCCTTTACTATCTTTCTCCGAGACGAGAAGTTCAAGAGCGGATGTATAGCCTTGCGGTGCGGTCGGGCTTACTGTATGGGTCCGTATCTTAACAGCTGCGCACCGAATATGTTAAGAAATGGGTTATGCTTTATGGCTGGTGCTAGTGGATTGTTGTAGAAACCCTGAATGAGCAATACTGATACCTTCCAGTTGGCGTTTGCAAAAAAACTCTTTACTGCCTCTCTGGATTGTCTGTTCCCTTATTTATCCCTGTCCGTGGCGTGTGTGTTAGAGCTGAATATTCACAATTCATGGGTGCATGAAGCACATTCTTGACTTGAATAGACTTGGACCGCTCACGTTTAGCAAGTCATATGTGTACCCGGTAGCATTCTTCTATGTGCCTTAAATCCACATCTGGATGGGCGAAACCAAATGGGTGCTCAATGTGTTCGGCAAGGTAAACAATAGTGTCCCTAACCGGAATATTGGTAAACAACGACGTCACAGCGAGCAAAAATTGCTATTTTATCCACATTTTTTCTGCTCCTGTCGACAAACTCGAAGTGTCAGGCAATCAGTGAGTCTTTAGCTTCTTTCTTGTTTGTTTTAGTAGTTCGGCCAACCATTTTGCCAACGTATGATACATGTAGTTACTAATGTCTAGTATGGGTCGTAAATGGGTCCCTTATTTAGCTATCTTGGGTGATCCATGCAATTTGGGAAAGATGGTGCCGACGGGACGAATTCTTTCAACTGTCAACGAATCGATTAGCCATTTTGTTTCATTTATCTGAAGCCTCTGCCATCCGACGAATGAAATCTAACCTTTGCAAACAGGTCGACCTTGTGGCCAGTCTTGCCTTGCCCTGGTAGGACGTAGGCGATGACCTTGATTTCCTCAGTGTTTTATTGATTTCCTTATTGACTCCCTTTTCAATTGCATTCCTTTACTCTTTCCACGATTTGTCTGTAAGCGGCTGAATGAGAAGACACGAAATAATCTGAATTCAGGTTATCCCGTAAAAATGTTGTTCGTTCTTGCTCTCTTAAGAAATGTATCCATTGGAGCTTCGTGATCTTTTCCATGAAGAGTTTCGCCATTAGTTAGTGTGGCAATATTCGCTCAACCGGATGTGATGGGACATCACTTTGAAACATTGTGGTCTGCATTGCTCAAATTCGCATGTGTTGTATGAGAAACTATGGCACTTGGTTTATGCAAACAGCATCCAGCTGCGCGTCTTTTCTGATCGGGAAATCCACTGAACTTACCATATCAGATGTCTTCATGAACGCCGCGTCCCTTTTATTGAAACTATTGCGATGGACTCTATTAATTAAAATAATAGCATCTAAGACCCTTTGTCCTCAGAAAGCCTTAACTCCGACACGGATGTATCAGAATTCACTTAGACGTTTCAGGCTATGACCAATTGAAATCCACTCAGGAACTTGAGCTTGCATTCGTTCAAATAATGCCTTATCGGGATTGTTACGTATGGGAACACCATGGTCGCGTTGCATTGCACCAACGTCGGTTAACCTACTGAGGTGCAATCAATTCACCGCCTCACATATCCTAGGTGACAAGCGGTTTGCGAAACAACTTCGGATTGGACGGCCAGTTTCACTCGCTATAGCCGGACGAGGCACCATATTCGCTTTCGTTCATCGCTAGATCCCGGCTGAAACGCGCAGCATGTGACCCGGGACAACGGATTGCTGGCACTGTGGCCATAGCAGAAATGTAAATGCATAATTGTGAGAAATACAAGAGATACTCACTTGGGCTCACCTGCAGTGGCCGATTCGCACGAGTAATCGCGGGCCATGAGAATTGTCATAGTCATGTCCCGACTACAACACGGTATGCAACGCATACTTGCTACAACTAACCGTTATCTCGCTCCATACAGGTGATTAGTTCTTTCAGTCAACCACAGGTACAGCCGATGCACGACCTGACATACCCGAGGTGTCTACTTTAGATGCTCTGTGCGCCACCAACCCAACTGAGAAGTCGTAATGCACTCGCGGAGCAATCAGTCGTTAGTTGTCACCACTTTGCATATGACAAATGCAATAACTTGGTTTTGGCCCTCCTCATACTTCGCTTGACATTGGACAGAGGACCAAGTCATCAGTGATGTTTTCCCAACGATATTAACAGACTATAGGTGCAATCCCGTTAAAAACTGACTTTGTGGAAGGAAACCAGATCGGAAATCGGAAAATGCCTCATTGGTGTTGTAGTGGTACTGCTTTGTTCCTCGGTATTGTCCCCAGCCTCTCCATATGCCAATACCATACTGCAGATAATACGCGTCACACTTGATGCACTCGCAATATTCACTTTTCCCCCGCCAGATGATTTATTTACTCACTTTACCATTAAACGAAGCGCTCCATCTTTGGGCCTACAACTTGTTCCTATTAAGGCGAGCGATACGGAATTGACAAATCAATACCTTTTGAGTGGTGCCTATCAGCCACTGGCGCTTTCTTGCCTGGTCAGTTAGAAGTTGTACTCCCCACACCAGTTGTCTATGTTCTAATTGAGCATTTTAGGTACAGAGGCTCGAACTCCATGAACAACACCTGGAAACCAAGCGGGTACTCTTGCAACGCCTCATCTTGCCATGGCCATCACATTCGGCTATTCTCGTGTTCACTGGTCTCCTACCTCGCGCGCTTCTATTGAACACGTCTACTATGGTAGCCCGCTCTGTTCTCCCACCGGAATTTATTTCTAGCGAACCGCAGTAGCATCTATCACAACAGTCACAGTTGCCGTTATTACCGGAAAGACTATTGTTAAGACTGCCTTGAGTAATTCTGAAGACGATTTTGTGACATTCCGACGACTTTTGTATCTTTATTTTCAGTACAAACATAAGAGTCAGGGGGGCATGCGCTTCACTGCGTCTGACAAGCCTCTACTGCTTTTCATTGCTTCGGATAAATTCCACCTACTAAATCTATACCAACTAGAAACGACTGGTGGTTTTTTAACCAATGTGCTTCGTGATTGTGCGCACCTGATGTGATGCATCGAAAAGAATCTTTTTCGCTGCTGAGCACTTACTATCTCTTAAAGCTAACTGAGGAACAAGGTTCTGGACAGTCATTTCACTTATTAGTTCCATGAGTATTGCCAACTTAGCTACCGGGACAGTGTCTTACAGTGTTACCAAAGCACCGCTGAGACTATTTCCCCACAATAAAAACCGACATTGTGTAATTTATGGCCTCCTTGTTCGTACACTCAGATTACCAGTCTCGCTTTGACCATTCGGATTGACCGTAACCTGTTTTCGATCCCTTCCATAGAGACACGCGTACTTCTATTTCGCATGCATCACACACTTCCCACGCCTCCACATATTCACATCGTATATTGCCTCCGACGCTTGCCGCATTGGTCTCACTAGCTGCGTTTTGTGATCACCGACTGCGTTTGTGCGTTATGATTTCCGTTCCACAATTCAGTCCACCTGTGTGTGTGTGTGTGTGTGTGTAGTAACAGTGCCTTAACGTACCTTTGCATTCGTGTTGCTAATGAGCTGCCTCCGACGAATCCACTTACTCACTCGACCATTTTACTTTGATGTGTTTGGTAGTTGTAATTGGTCTGTGAATTCCCAATACCAGTAGTACTTCGTTCAACCCAAATTATTGTATTCTCCTTCCCCGTAACCTGTCGCATAAACCTGAAGATTCCTTTCAGAACTGCCTCGCATGTCGATAATCAGAGCAGTCACCTATTACGGCGATCCCACTGCGCAATTTGATCGAGAAATCCGTCTGCCTTTCTTGAAGGTATTTAAATACCATAACTGCTTATTTAGCATCATTACCGTAATTACCTTTCTACCTCTCATATTCTATATTCTCCTTTACTCGATTGTTGGCCCCGGCTGGGTCGATCTCCTGCGATGCCGGACTGATGTGTTCAAGCTAATGAATGAACCCATGCGAGGCAAGATGCCATAGACTCCCTGACGAGTAATAAAATTGCTTGACTCAAAACACGGATAGGGGCATGTATACACTTAAAACGAGCCCTAAAGATGAGTACAATTAGTGATAGCAAACCTGCTTTAAAACCACATCAGCACACCGTCAGAATAGACAAGGAAGTGCGGGTGAAAAACTTTTGAGGGATTAGCATGCATATAACCAGATCCCCTGAAAACGAACCCACGGTTGGCCATATTACTTTACTAGAACCTTTAGATTTGTCTACATTTGTTATTATTGTCTGTCATTTCATCTATTAGAAAAGTGCGACCGAGCAATCAGCCCCACAAATTAGTTTGTGAACTGTTCTGGGGAGGGAGGGGGTAGAGGGGAAGTCGATTGCCCCCTCCTACCAAAACTTAGCGATGAAGACTACAGTTCACTGCTCACAAACTCGATTCGGCTACAGCACGAGCGCCACTGGTTGTCTCTATCGGGGGGATTGCGCAACACCTGCTCATCTTGTCTAAGGCTAGATTGCTATGGATCAATGTGATACCTGAGTTTTCCAGAACCCACTTGCAGTCGACCGTACTGGGTATGTATAACCCAGTACGATCCAACAACGGACATGCTCTGTGTTGTTAGTCCTCCAAGGTCGCTTGTAATCAGCCTCAAACAGATCCCAATGGGGCATTGCACCTAGGCCCCATATCAGACTCGGTTCCCTCTGCCTCATGCGTCATACTATTCACCCAAACGTCTGGATAAGCTTCGCGAGGGAAACCTCCATCCGTTCTGTTGCGGTTGCTTTACTCATCAGTACAACACATGTGACTTTCTAAGTTGTCTGTGGAGATGACGAGGTATTGTCCTATCATCAAAGACAAGCTGTGCAGCTCTTCGGAAATACCAGTGTTATTGAATTTACACCCCGAGGCGAACTATCTTTGATCACATCTGGTGGGATCAACGGGCAAGCAACACTGAAGTCCGCAGGCGGTTGTTTGGAAACAGACCATTTTGTCCCTCGGTGACTGTTTATGTCTTACCTTTCACGCACGTCAGGTCATGCGCTCCGGATGCTCCTTAACCTCCCAGCTCGATATGCGTTTTGTCGTCACTGCGCTATCGGTCTATAAACTAACAGAAATTAATAACAAATGGACTGACCGAGATTTGGTTGATCATCTTCCCGGCAGTGACCTTGAAAACCGCCACATCGGCGTATGGGGACCCTAACCGACTTGACGTACTCGTGATGCCAAGGGCTCTCCTGCATTCGATCCACTGCGCCTAGCGCTTAGCCTTCCAGCCTGTTTCATTTGCTCATCTTTTCCTTAGAGCTCCCTTCTCTCTGTATTCCACTTTGTGTTCCCCATCCCCCATCTCCCACACCAGTATTGTTTATTGTTTCCTTTACTATACGATTTATGGAAGCTGGATACACCGTACCGCAGTATCGTACTCATAATCAGCTTAAGTAAGCTAAACTGAAAATTCCGCCATCAAATCGAAGTTCACTGACTGATGCTCCTCTCTTTTAGATTAAGCAACCTAAGTTTATTATCTGCTCCTTTGAATCCGTCTTCTAGGTTATCTACTCTACCCTGATCTCCTTGTCAGGTTAATTCGCATGATACTGCTTTTGATTCCGTCAGCCTTATGGACGAAAACAGAATTGCTCTACTCATTCAATGACGGCCCGTAGCGTAAAAGTAACGAGCTTGTCTTGTAATCTGGCGACACGGGTTCGAGCCTACGTAGGGACAGAGCGACCCTCGCAGTATCCCGCGTGCAACCGGTGGTGGTTACACGGCATCGAAGCGTCGGTACTGCGTACCGGCGTACTGTTGATGCCTTTGCCTCATTGAGAGTCGCGTTTGACATCGAGTCTCCCGACATCCGCTTAGAAGTAAGAACCATCAATCCAATCATTCACATCGTCTAGTACACTGTGCTGTTCACTTTGAGAAGCCATTCTACCGATCTCTTGTATCAGCACTGTTATTCTGATCACCTGTACACACTTGGCACGTTTGCACAACAATTCTCGCCATAGAGCAGTTGCGACCGAAATTGATGCTCTTGCCACGAAACATTACCTGGCGCTAACCATTCTCTTCTATCGCTTTCCAAAGGCCGTTACCATACACTGTTAATTACTCTGGCTACTCTTTTTCGATATTGTGGGGATCACTGTGGAGGTTCTTCCTGATCGGTTATTTCCGTCGTCCTTCTCGTTAAAAAGGTGCAAGGGCCATTTAAGTATAAACCCCATCAACATTACCTTCAATTCACACTTGGGTAATATCATTCGTTGGTTCATGAGGCTGACCTACCACCGAGAGTCAGTCTAGCTTCCACCCCGGTAAATGATGAATCGGCCTCGTTTTTACACGCTACGTAAGTAGCAACACTGTTTCAAATTATCTATCCCTCTATATTTCCTCACTTTGTAAACCTTCACTCCGCTGCACCCGTTTATATCGCCGCATACGACTGTGGTTGTTTGGAGAAATTGCCTGCGCAAATTCTAGGGTTATCTAGGTGTCGACGGAAAGCTCTTTCCTTGACTTACCACGAATACCTTGTTTCCCATTTTCTCTACGATTTTCCAGCCAATCTGGTCACGTAGAACCCTAACGCTGTTGCCTCTTCCAGAATGGAACTACTGCTAGCGGACAGCTTGATAACACCTGAGTGCACAATCACAATGACTTTCTACTAGCCGGATTTGTCTTTCCGACTAAGGCTTCCCAGTACATCAATGTAGACCTCCGTATGACTGACTTGATATGCCACTAACCTACAACAAACGCGTCAGGTTGGAGGTCAGATTTTGTCACAGGGGCCGCACACAACTAATTGGTCATTTTATCTATACAGTTATCCAACATTATTTTGCCACTTTGGCCCAGCGACATATACTACTCATGCAAATGGTCTGGTGGTAAACTTCTGAAGTAGGTTAACGAAAGAAAGGACGATATTTCAAACAGCGGATTGGATTTGCAGCAGCATCAAGTGCATCAGATAAAAATAACTGCAAATCAACATTAACATTTGGTTGAAATTTTTAAGTGTTTTGTCCCAAGTCAAGACACCGCTTCGGAGTTATACATGTTGCTATGCGGTTCCGACCTTGATCAGAGATGACGAATTCTTATCACTCTTATTCTCTGAGTTTTTATTACTTTTATGAAAGAAAATAACGGTTCACAAACAGGCTCGAACATTGCCATAGTCCCAATGGCACACACTTTACGAGAGAACGTAGGTGGTTTGTGTGCGCGCTCAGCTAGCCCCATGGAGCAGTGGTTGCGTCAAAGACAATCAGCAAAATCCCATGGGGAACAGGCATGCTCAGAAAATGTTTACTGTATCCGATGTGGAGCCTTGCATGTTGACGTCATATTTTAAAACCCTGACTCGCTTATCTCGCCGCTGCAATCGTGTTTCTTTTGTGCTTTTGAAATCGATCAAAAGGCACTGGGCATAAAACCATAAAAGAAAAGTATTCCGTTTCTCTGTGAACAACTCACTTTTACCTAGGCTAAACTGTAAAAATTTCAATTTAAGCCTTTACTGACTAAATTACAGTATGCTTTTTGCCGGCTGCAGTTGTGCTTGCAAAGGGCCGCATGTGACCCGCGGGCTGCCAGTTTAACTTGCCTGGACTACAATATCACCAAGAAGATAAGGAAATTGGCCGATCGGTTTAGTCGTTCTTTTGGTCACTCGGGAGAGTTAACATCGTACCATTGCCACAACTTTTGCTTGTTGCCACTGAAAGCCCAATGGCCAATTTTCTTAACTGTTGTTTTTATTACCGATTAAGGCCAGTGTCCATGTTGACTAGGTGGTAATTTTGGTTACTGTCACCACTGAAACAGGGCAGCCATCCCAGCCAACAGCCACTTAAATAAGATAAATAAATAATTGGTATATTCCTCGGCGATACGAGGCACAGTCCAACTATGCGGTCGAATCTTACACGCTTGCTTCCCACATGTGCGCGCTTGTGTGGCGCGGCACTCACAGTGGAAGACGTGACCACCTGTCTCATCTCTGCGACCCTCCTATTGAAACCGATCGGGATAGTCACCATCACATGGGCACCTTCTCTCTTTTTCCCCTACTTTTAATATACTTTGTGGTTCCCCTATTTCCTCTCAACAGCGCTGCGGAGGGCGATTAACCGCCTACTTGTTTTATTAGTTCGTCTATCTGTTCGAGTATATCTACCTTCTCTGCTCTCTGTACTTAAATGGAGGTCACTCTTTTGATCCTCTCTCTATAAGCCGCCTAACTTACCCATGCGGCAAGATATAACATAAAGAAATATGGATTACATCTGGCCATTTAGGTATTGCTTCAAGTATACTTCATTGCCTTACCATATTGTAACAGGCTGGTAATGCATCAAGACCCTTCAGATGCATTCGCAACTCCCGCCAGTAGTTTCCCACTTCCTTAACTGAAATCTCATCGTCGGCGTTCCGATGGGTGTCCCTTTCAACACTGAAACACTGCCTACAAACAGCCGACATGATTTATGATTGCCCTGATTTGTTTCACATTTGCTTGGACAAAACGTCCCGAAGCATCTTGGCCATGTGTGAATCCACATCTCGCTTTGTCCGGATTCGGTCATGGTTTTTTGTGCACATTCTCTTATTGGATTCAGTAACTAGTCTTTTCTTCACCTCGCCGGCTTTCCTATCGTCGCTACGCCTCGGTACAAAGATACTTGGTTCTGCCCCCCAGGGTAGCTAACCTACTTTACTGCGACCGTATGATCATTTCGTGATGGTGCACCCTGTGAGTATTACCACCTAAACGTCAATTTCTGTCATTCTTTCCTCTATCCACTCCTTCAGCTTCATTCTGCTCTTTTTAACTCCTTTTTGCTTTTTTTAGATCCTACCCAATTTCTCTTAACCTCACCCCCCTTTGGCGCTTTCCGTCGCAGTTCCACCAAGTCGAATCAGCGGTCTTCCCACATCAGCTCGGATGAAGAAGGTTTCTTGCAAGGTTGGTCTTTTCGGAGCACCCCTACCGTGTTGCCGACCCCTACCGACCTCGCTCGCTTGACCGATCTAGCCGGTGGACATTGGATGACGGATCGCGAGCTGTCTGACGCTGTCTCCAACTTGGTATGTCATCCGTCATTAATGTACGATATCGCGGCCTCGAAGAACGTTCATGTTGTGTTCTCATCTCATTCTCCTTCTCACGTTCCCATCTGCCACGATGGACACGAATTGCTACCCCCTTCTGTAGCTGCAGCTGCCTTCCACTTGCCCCTAGATACTTCCCACTATAATCTGAATTATTACCTGCGCAGTTTAGGTACTCCGACCTTGAACTTCACACCTTCAGAATGCACGATACCGCTAGAGACCAACACCGACGCACCGCTGGCCCTAGCGGTCGCTCGATGGCCCATCGCAATGTCCACTCAGTTCGATCATGTTAGTTGCTGTGTTGTCATCAATGGTGGCCGGTTCACAGAGACGTTAGCTTACCTCATTTGGTGTGACCGGAGTGACTTTTCCTAACTTCTAATATCTGAGCAAGTAGGGATCTGTTGGCTTAGCAGTCAGAGTTAGAGTGCGCAATTCCGCGCTCACCATTGTCTATGCGCATGGATCGGAGACAACTTTTGTATCCCTAAGAGTATCCAGTTTGCCTTCAGCCACCTATCACTGCGCTTAATTGTCCATATGGGGTGAGAACACCTAATGAAATCCAAAAATCTTTATTTGTTTGAGGACTGTGAAGCTTATCTGGACTGTGTTGCACTCGAACCACACGTCGGTTAGCTCATGCTCACACGCATGCTCGCGAATTGCTCCGATATGCTCATCTTGCTGGTATTGCGTCTTCCATTGTGCGATCGAAATTTTATTGGAGCGCACCTCACCGGTCGGTTGTTCTCGACTCTTTGAAATCACGGGTTCTCAATCGGTTTCAAGCATTTTTCAACATGTGGCATGCTTCACCTCCATTTCACACTTCCCCCACCCCATCTCTCAGAAGCATTCTCTTTTGATGGAGTTAATTCAACTCACATCACATCGTCCCAACTAGCCTCAGCTGAATCGTTTGCCCTGGTTGTTGCTCTTCGACGCCTTCTATTTGACTCACGCGCTTTTGTCTGAATGTGTTCTCAATAGCCTGCTGCGTTCCACTGTACGGCAAAAGACGTTTAGTGTCCGATGTAAGCAGGAAAGAGTAGCAGTCTGGTCACTCGATTGGGAGAATCAGCATTGCGACCATGTATCGGACACCAGTTTTCCGCAAGTCCAAATCGCACCATTAATGTCCGACCTTATTCACAATTTTTCTTCATAGTCGTTTTTTTGTATCGATAACAGGTTATGCTGTGGTCCGGGTGACATAACGAAGCAGACAACAGTAGACTAACCATCTTGGCGCCACTTTGAGTCTGGGGTTTAAGATTGGGTGCAGCCATGCATATGATGGCCAGTCTGTTCAACCGACGCACGCATGCAGTGCATTCAATGCATGGGTGTCACTACAAGGGTGCAGCAGTCCTCAGCTCGCTGCAGTTGTCCGATATCTGATGTGGTGCTGACCTATCCCCACCTTTTTACTTGGGACAGGTAACGTAATGTACGCACTATTTCTCCGTGTTGCTTGTACCCTTGACGCGTCTGGCACGACATGACTGTTGTGACGAAAGGGGGCGCGTTCCTTTTGGATGACGATTCCAGAACACACCATAGTGTGTGGAGATTGCAACTGCGCCGACGGCACCAGAGTACGCCTAACCTCTGTACCGATGCTTGTTTGCCGCGCAGCCGCCAGCAGTCGTATGGAGTTTACGTTACTATGTTACCCGTACCGTGGCGAGAGACCTCGCCCATGCTTCTGCATCTGTGTGACCAATGCCACCGGGAACCACTCAGAAAGCATACCTATTGCAGAGTATTGGATGTGAGAACAGGAGTATTTTAGACTCTGCTCAACAATAATATGCCTGAATGAGAATGACTATCCGCGCCCGACATAGACTAAGTGCGCATAAATTTGTGAAACGGTTCGCCTAACAGCTTCGTATCAACCTTGTTGAGCGTTGATCGGGTTTTTCCAAACCACTGAGTACACGGAAATCTTTGCTATGCGGTTCCGAAACAACAACTCTCGTACGGAATAGATTGAAGAACCGTCTCTCTTGTTGGACTGTAATTGGCTCTGTATTGATTGATCATCCAGTTAACCGAACTCATAGCCAATGGCTATGTGAAATTCAGGTACACAACGGTGTTTTCTGATGCTAACCTAACACTAATTGCCGATGTCATCCTTTCACCGACATACGTAAGGCGGTCCGAATTTGTTCCAACAGCCAAGTTTTCTTCATCAACTATTGCCAACATACCGAGATCCGTGCGATTCAAAAATTTTGATCTGAGCACTGGCATGTGATGATTCCAGTTCCTCTGACCCAAGTAGAGAGGATAGTAACAATTAGCGGCGCTGACGAAAGAATAATACCACCAAGACGTACATTTGGAATGAATGTGAAACGTCTTGCTTCTCAGACGGATGAGAGGATTGCGAGGAAAATAATCGTCTGTTGGATTCCTGACGGCGTCGTTTCGGTAGTATCTATCCTCACTCGCATAGCTGATCTTAAGACTCCCCCTTATTCCCGCGCACCAACTCGGCTCCATCCCTCGATCAGATTCCACACAACTTTTCCAAGACACCTATTTACCACTCCGACCCGTGTTCTTAACAGGTATGAACGACCTTAAGCAATCACCATCGGCCAACGCGCAGGGACCATGTATGTGATTCATGCGGTATCACTAACCGTATTACATTTGTGTACATCTCGCCGCGGGTTGGTGATTATCGTCTTCACATGGACAATCACTGCTTTGAAGATACACACTTACAGGTATCTTCGTTGATTTGGCCTATCAGGTGATACAGTTCTCCAGAGAGATGAGCCAAATTGTGTTGCATCTGTTTACCCCGCGGTGCTCAGCCTTGACAATAACAATTAATTAGAACAAAACGACCATATTTATTATACTTCGAAATCTTCTGGGTAAATGATTAGGACTTTGCAACGAGAAACGGCCCAATAACACCTATTTTGTCCCTCTTTTCAACTCCCGTTGCACTGATACTTCTTTGCTCCCCAACCTGTGATGATCGGTGTCACAAATCGCTTGCCGATGTGTCGGAATTACCGGTGCCCCTTGTCTCAGCGGCCGGGCATGCTTTCACCTGTTACTGAGGTTCACTCTCGAATTGTGTGAATGGGACGCTGTGCAGGTTCATCCTCCGAACCGTCCTTTTAATTCAACTGCACTTTCAAGCTTGTCGGATGCAGCTCAGGCAGTATTTATCACTATTCGGACTCTTGGGCACAGGGCACCATCAACATCCGTGTACATCGATACTTGGTGCCACGTCTTTGACTAACACATGAAAAGTGCCATCATAATTGAATAAATTACACTTGCCTTATAATTTTATCTACTCCGTATGTGGCCAACTTCACCAGAACAATGATTTCTCCTACGTGACCTGTTAAAATCTATTTGACTTACAAGGCTTATGCAAAGATTCTCTCAACTACATTGATTGGTTGCTCGATCACAACGTGAACTGAACATGCCGGTTAACGCGTTCAGTGAATTGGCAGTTAGTTCACGATATCCCTTGGGTGCTCATTTTTTTCTTTCCTAGTGATGCTATTTGATCACTGGGCTAGCTCTTTTTAATCACTTACATGAGCGCACTTTTCACTTCGCTGTAACCCACCGAATGGTCACGCACAAAGTGGATTACTTGTTCTGTTGACGCACCCGATCGTTCGGGTCAACGTGTTATTGGCTGAAACCCAGTATCACATCCGTTTCCATGTTTAATCGCAAATTTTGATAGCTCCATTTACTGGAAATCATTTGTATTAATCTATCTTCACCTTTTTCTTCTTACCTCAAGACTCATCGCACAGTGGTCATTGTCGCTGATGACGAGTTCAAAAGTCTCCGTTCCGGGCAAGGAGCTCGCAACCTAAAACTGAGCCGCGTTTTGGCGACGGCTGTGAAGAGTTTACCCTGTGTCCCTGTCGATTGGTTTCTCAACACATTAATGCTTCGGAAGACACCATCCTGGCCTGTGAAACTGTAATCACCGTGAGTGATCTACTCCTATTTATATTCGATTTCGTTGGCTATGTAACATGAGTGCTGCGTCATGGCGTCCATTTCCCGGCTGTTTACTGACTCTGTGGCTGCTCGATCCAGTCATCCGCAACTTCGTGGTTTACGGCTCCATGAGAGTCGTCTCTCGTTTCCTCAATTTTTGCCGTGAGCACACACACAATCGCCAAAATCTGCGCGTCGTTTTGACTGGAACATGAAAATTCCGCCATCGGCAAACCCTGGCACCAATTGGCGCTGCTGACGCTGGGCAAGGCCCCTGACTTGGATGACCTGTCATCATCGTTGCTCATGCATAGTGGTGACTTATCAGGGGCCGCTTTGGTCGCTTAATTTAACACCCGCTCGACGGTTGTCAGTCCTTGTCCTCATCTTTTTGATAGTCAAAATGGTGTCATGTGCACATCCTCCTGATCTCAGTCTCAGCCAAATTGCTTCCAACCTACGGACATGCATCATGTCACCCGACTCGTGAGAGATGATCCGGTGTAAATCAGGCTGGCTTCTATCCAGCAGTGCGACAGCACCACGAATTATTGCTGATGTATCTGGACTACTGGTCGTGCGTTCGGATTGCGACACGCACTCACAATCTGGACGGCGACTAACATTAAATTGACTCACAAACAATTTGATATCTGGACCATATCCGAGGCAGGTAAACGCTTTTGAAACCACTGCATTCCACGACGATCTCGTATTTTACGCTCCACCATAGAAACATGAAACTGGGATCCGAACTCGCAGCGTTAGAGTAACGGCTGACTCTTTCATTCCTGAATTACGAGACTCCACCGGAAACGTGTCTACGGTTAAGGATTCATTTTATTGGTTTGTCTGCTTTATTGGTTAAATTGACTGAAATACATTGCAAATTAATTTGCGATCCAAAATAAATTGCATATCTGCACTGGGTATTCCGAAACAACTCGTCATTGAGCCCTTAACTTTTGTGACAAGGGTTGTCTGTGGCTCGGTACTGTAGCAGCAAAAGCTTTTACCACTAATTTTCACGCTTCCGGTTCGTGCTCCACTCCCGCTCTACGAGCACCACACCAATCGTGTTATGCAGTGTTGAGAGCGGGACTCGCCAGCTATTTGAGCACGGCCTAACCGTACCGACGAATATTTTCCCCAACGCCAATCTGCATAACTCGTCGCAAAGCAAATGTAACTTGCTTGATGGGCGTAGGCGCCAAGGACATTTTTCCACTGCTTTCCTCGTGGACATGTGGCCAAAACATTCTCTCACTAGCGCTGTCTTGCTGATGTTTTGATTCTGCTCCACCCCCGGACGCTCATGGGCTGAGGTGTCACATGGAAACGGAGGCTGGTTTTTGTTTAGACTCTCACTAGGTTCACGTGACACGGGGTGCAAGTGCCACATGTCTTACCGGAGCTAGATGACAGATTACACCGAAAATCGAAGGGAAAACGCAGTTCGGAGTCATTTCTTCACCAATGGGAGAGCGTCAAACAAAAGTGTGTTATCGACGGTCATGGAAGTGTCACGGGATGCACATGCCGTTTCCTGGCATTACTCCGGTTTACTGGTACTTCAATGAGTGTGTATCGCGTTTTCGCCGCTCACGATTTATCGATGCCCACTCCCAGGACCAGGGGTGAAAGCACCGTCTCGCATTTTTGTGCTTTCATGCTGTTCAATGCGTTCCACCAACCCACCGTTTCCGCTTCTCACCCAGTTGCTATCCCCGTACAATTCATGTCACATTTATTTGTCTCGTGGGATGTGCTGGGTGTCCACTGGCGTCTCTGTGCTAGATTTTTCATACTAGTTTGTGGCCCCTGATGCGGACGCATGGGATTGAAAGGTGCCTCACATTTTCGACTGATAACCAGTTGTCAATGGCTGTGCGTTGTTGGCAATGCGTAGGCGCTTTCACTTCGAGGATTAATTGGGGCACCATTGTGTTTTATTCCTGGCCCTCTTCCCATCGTTTCATTCCTCGTTGGTAATGTCATTATGGGCGCATAGCATCTGTGTATAAGCGCTAAGCAGTGTGGTACGCTGCTAGTGATGATGAGTCCGTGACAACTTGGGTACCATTTACTGCTCATGAGGGAGCATGTGTTCTGTGTTTTGTTACTGTCCGCTAGAGTACCTGCATGTCACACCACATCATTTGAATTGGTGCATGCTAGCAACCCGATGTTCATCTCACTGATCGTCTTTCCTGTGTTTCCCATTTTCTTTTCAAGCCGAGATCCATTGTTTGTGGACGCAATTCCTCCGACGTCGCTGCTCACATTCCTCGCCACCTGTCTCCTCTCCGATTCACCATGTGCCTGTGCTTGTGTTTCATGGACTTCCCTCGCATTTGGTGCACCTTTTATTCCGAGTTACCATCGCTCATCACGTTTTTCACACACTGCACTTGAATCTCAGGAACAGTCTTTTATTACAATGACATGACCAATGCCACAGCTGTGTACATCTTATAAACAATGATCAATGTTGTATACATTAGAGTTCCTTTGTGACTCATGTTGGTCAAATCACATGGTGTTGGTATGTATGGAAATGGGTTGCGTAGTCTGTGGGTCAAATTTGGCAAGCCACACATAAGCCTGCGCACTCACAATAACACCGAGCGAATAAACTCATGAGGATAAACTGTACCATTGTTGTTGTATTGGCCACGACGACCTATGTCCCTGCATTATCACTCAAGGCAATTCACTGGGTTACCTTCCACAGTGGTATTCTCTTCTGAGGCCGGACTGTGTCAACCTTGGGTGTATTCTTGGCAGCGCTTCACGGTAGTGATCGAAGCTCAGATGACGTTCTATGATCGACTGAGTACTTCGTTCGTGGGATTCTGCAGTTGGAATTGAGTGCAAATACCTTTGTCACTGCTGCTCTTTTCTTGTGGTCTTAACCACCTGCTCGTAAGCCCCTAGTCTCTTGAGTTCCATACCCACAGGTGTTGGTTGAAATACGCGCTCTATTGAAAAGTTCCGAAAGGACGAAACGGCCTTCTAGTACTCTTCAGGATGCGATGTGACCATCTGACTGAGTGTAGCTTTGGCTAGTCTGTTTGGCCATTAATGAGGGAGAAAATGGAACACAGGCAATGAACGGGTAAACGACACAATGACGTGTAATCTCGGCTACGAACTACTGTGGAAATCCGCACCTGTTGTATCTTGCCGCCGCAGTAGGGATCAACTTGAATGACAGGTCTGTGTTTCCACACACACCACTTGTCCCACTCGCATGGTATATCAGGTGTGACTACGCTGCACACGAATATTGGCTACATGTCCGCTCTGTTTAGTTCTGTCATCTTCATTATCGACACTAAGGAAGTGTTGGCATGGAGTAGATTGCCACAATGAGTGATTCAAACATGTGGAGATCTACAGTCCAATATCTACTTTATTGGCCAATCGACGCTGCTCCTGCATGAGTCATTTATTCCCAAATTTCACTTGCACCCTATGTATGCTGTGTATACAGTCTCCAAATACTACCATCAATCAATGTGGCTGTCACTCCGATTCACCTATAGGGCATCAGCAGTACGCCGGTGCAGAGTACCGACGCTTCGCTGTCGCCCAACCACCACCGATCGCACGTGAGCTAAGCATACTGCGAGGGTCGACGTGTTCCTACGCAGGCTCGAACCCGCGCCGTCAGATTACGAGCCAAGCTCGTTACCTTTAGGCTACGGGCCGGCGATTCACCCATCCATAGTTGATGTATGCGTTGGTGGGTTGTGGACCGCCTCTAAGCAGTCGTGACTTCTATCTGTATGTTCATTCGGCTTCGCAGCGGAAATGGTCGGATTGTTGCAGAAATGCGGAGGATACAGTACAAGCAGCTTATCGTCTTTCTGTAGACCCACACCTCCCGTGGCTTTTCGCAACTATGTTGACTCTGGAAGCTGATCTCATCAACCACTAGTTTTTTCTGTCTTTCTTTACTCTGGTTATTTTAAACCACACGGTAGATTCAGACACTCACTGAGAAGAACGCATTTGATAAGAGGCGCTATCATGGCAAATTCTGGTTTCGGTATTGCTCTCTCCCATCCCTGCAAATTTTGGTTATTGTGTACCCTCGGACCTTGGCGCACTCACGAACGGCATGACAATAGTATAAATGTAACAATAAAGTGTAAATTTTTCCGAGGGGGAAACTTTTGACCTTAAAGATAAGCAGGAGCTGTCTAATCACTGGCACAGTAAGGCATCATGTTTACTCGGGCCTGATTCCTGATAGTACTTAACTGAACGCTAGCGGTTCTAGTATGTCCCACCGCCCGTAAGCAGGTCTTACGACAGCCGAATTCGGTGATGGTATTCTTAGTTTTTTAGGGCTCATTCTACAGCTGTGTCGCGCACGACACATTACATATATGCGGAAAGGGGAAAAATCGGCGGTTCAATGAAGGTGTCTGGGCTGAGTCGAAGGAACTCGTGAAGATGGAAGTTGTTCATTCTCGTAGACGACAGTCACTAACAGATCGCACGAGGGCAGAGTATGCATGTGATCGAGGACCAGTTGCTGTATCAGTTGGCCAAGCGAGTACAGTTGCCGATGCAGTGGTGAAGTTAGCTGACCTTGTGACATAGACCAGCAGTCGCTCAGTTTAGACATCTTGCTATGACTGGATGTAACACACTTATGAGCGTTTGGCGGTTGATCATGCGGGTAAATTGTATGGTATCCATCATATCTGTTTAACACTAACTCTGACAAAGCCGAGGATCGGTACGCTTTTCTATTCTCCTGTTCTTTCGTCACTGTTCAAATTCGTGTGTGACTGAGAAGCCCCGGGTGACTTCAGTAATTTGGAACTAGGATAAATAACTATTAATCCTTATGAGTAGAAGGATTTTGACAATTTTTTTGTGTTCGTCGCAATCAGCCGACAATTCTGATAGCTCAACTACCAACCCGGAAAAGCGCCAGACGACCGTTTCGCCCTATTGGGGCTCGTCACCAATACAAAATCGATTTATAGCTGCTGTAACCGGGAAGTCTTGACGCAGGAAGGCCAGCCGCTGTCATCTGCATGGCAGTGGATGAGGGATCGGGCTATATTGCAGTCAGCTAACAATTCATGATGGTCGGCTTCCGTCCCCCATGGCTCAGTGGCATAAGCTGCTGGCTAGGTGGCGCACTCTACTAGCAGTCATGGGTTCGACCCTCGGAAGTGGACCGAAGGAAACGCACCACTGAGGACCCCCAACATGGTGAAACAGCCATGTAGTGTTTTTCCGGATTGGTAGTTGAGTTATCTGACTTGTCGGCTGATTGCGACCAACTCAAAAGCTATTAATCCACATTTTCATGTTTGTAAATTGTTGTGATTACCCGGAGCCTCTCTACAGCACATCCCTTGAATTTACGATCATTCCATTGGCTGGGATGTTTGCTACGTCGCTCTTCCTCTGTCGCACAACTTTATTACTATCAGTTGTTGATGCGGCTCACGTATCCAGCGAACCCGGCATCGAAACACATTCATTCTTATTAGATGGATATGAACTCCCTGTAATGCTCGCACGCAATATAGAGATGTCCGGATGACGTTGAGTTGCTGCTGCTAATTCGTCTTCGTCCATGTTTAAAACAGCTGTGTGGGTCATTGAGTACTTCAGCTAGCTTTGCATGTGAATACAAAGAGGACGCGCCTCTTGTCACTTCCGATACAGAGGCGCGCAGGTTGATCTGGCCATATCCGCTGTATATTTAGACTGGCGTGCAACGTCCGTGCTAGTGTTGGAATTAAGCATGGGTGATATTGAGCAACATGACATTCTGTTCTCTGACCTTGACCGTGCAATTACCAACCACTTGTTGCGCTATTTAGGTTGTTACTGCTGGAGGCTGTGGTGTAAATGTAATTGCGCATGGCTGGGATTATAGTACCTTATACTTTGCGTTGAATGCTGTGCCACTGTCATCTACATGACCGTAACCTGCATGAGCATGGAGGCCAAGATGGACTAACTGATGGCCACCGCCGACACGTAGCCCTAAGGATCGCAAGCCTGCATTGTACTCCGAGGGCGCGGGTTCGAGCCTGCGTAGGAACCGGACGACCCTCGCAGTATCCTTAGCCCACCCACAACTGGTAGTGGTTGCGCGGCAGCGAAGCGTCGGTACTGCGTGCCGGCGTACTGCTGATGGCTTTTTTAAGTCACAGTTACTAACTTACTCATATATGCCGCAGAGGTCAGGTTCCGTTTACCTAAGCAAGTTGGGATGTTATGGATTTGATTTCCGATTCCTACTAGGTCGAAACAGTCGTCCAGTGCAGATCCAGATGATAGTGATGTCGAGTTCGTTTTACTTCGGTTCATCAACTGCGATTTGTGTACCGAACTACTTTTGTTCCAGTCGCTTGGAGTTACATCTCTAACATAATAATCATAATAATAACTCTAACGCGGTGTGTGGGAAATGAGATCGTCGACCGTGGACGTATACTCGAGCGACACTATTACTGCACTATGTCCAACGGGTTATCTAGTGACTGATATGGTTGATCCAGGAGGGTGACAATCACTCATCCTACTTGGCCTTTATGTTGGTTTCGTTATGCTTCTACCAATGTCATCGGTTGATCACTAGCGTTTCACTCACCTGGGTTGAGTATACGCACATCATTCATACCAGAAAAGTCCGTTTGCAGACTTGTCGCAGATATGCTCGAATAACCGGACTCGTTTGAGTTATACAGACGCTCTATGGGGGTACTAAGTACTGTGCAGCAGTTGAATTGCAATGTCTTTCATTCGCTTCCCCCATCCGATCTGAGCAGGAATGTTCAGAGGATACTGATTAAAAATGTTCCGCCTCCTAATGTTCTCAGCCAGTAAAGATCTATGCCATTTTACAGGCATGTTAGCGCATTGTACCAAGCTTTTAGCGTGACATATTTTCGAAATCGCGTGCAGTGCTTTCAAGATAGCAAGGCTAAGAACGCTGTTTTGGCGTCATTGACACTCTCATTGATCATAGGACGTTAGCCAATGGGACACCGGTTGGAAGCCCCGAACATAAGCGACAGACAGTCCAATGAAAGTGTTCGAGCACCACCTTCTGTTCCGTCTTGATGCCCAATCTGAAGGAAACCCCGATGATTGGTCTCCAAACTGAAATCGTCCAATAGACAACTTGTGATGCCTGTCTAGGGAGGAGATTCTAACTACCACATGATCCGAAGCTTACGCCGTAATCAGTGCGGACAGACCTACTAAACAGCACATGAAACGGTCTATACTTAGTGATCGCTAGCAGCTACCTGGTGGTGGCTTATTCAGCGGCCTAACCATGGTGGCGTAGACAGGCAATCTTCTAACTGGTATTCCGCAGTTCAGCAATAGCTGCTAGGCGGTTACACAATATTGTGCGATTGTTATTGCGACAATCATGGGGGACATTGTTCCCATTGAAGTTGGTAGACCAACCTGAAACTGAACAACGAAAGATCTATGTTTGCTTACTTCTATCACAGTTGATGGGTAAACACAAACTAAGACGATTGCAAGTGTGGCGTTGGCACGACGTTAGTGAGGGTTCGTTTGTCTCCACACCCATGGGCGACTTTGTTAATCCGTTATCGCTTCAGTGTCTCCATGTATGGCGTTATTTAAAGGCCATAGGAACCTATGTATTCATAGGATAATTAGGCTTTACTTCCATATGGTTTCCCGTACGTGTTGAGACACATTGACAAGTGGCTCACCGAATGGCACCATTAGAAGCACAGTCAATGCAGATGGAACCTCCCTATAACGTCCATGGACTGGAATGCTATCCTCATGAAACCGGCATTGCTCAACAAAGAAACACCTAAAGGGGCTACAATGACTACCGTATTTATACATGCCACATCGCCCTGCTAGAAAAATTCGCAAGGCTGATACTTAGTGGCGACGCACGCATTTTACTCTGGTAATTCAGGTGAGTACTTGGAACAGACAAACATTGTTGCCTTACCCAAGGGCGTCCCTACAATGTGTTTGCAATCATTTACAAAGGCAACCGCGCCCACTACTCCTTCTATGGACCACTGTTTCAGCTAGTCTTAGATGCAGTCATGTGCGCACGCCGTGACACACGTTGTTATCGAATTGGCAACTACTTGGAAACATTTTGTCATTCCGGGGGCATTGTTGAAGGAGGAAACTTGCTTCAAACCCTATGCTTACAATGCGTATTCAATGCTCATTGGCAGATCATATCAGGGCCGTAGGGTCACTTGGTATTTCAAGCTTATCAATCACTTGGAAGTGAAGTGTAAATATCATGTTGAAACGCAGGATTGACATGCATCTTACGACCTTAACATACCGGCAGATAACTGATTACCGAAGTGGCCCACAGGTGTGCAGACGAACGAACACTCACTAATGTCGTGTTACCGCCACACATGGAACCCTCCTAGTTGGAGCAATGGCTACAGATCCAATGATGCTCTTACCTACCCAGCGAACCTGACCTTAGTATATAATTCGCCGACTACATCAACAGTACGTAGCTACACTATTTACATGAGTGTACGGCCAAGTGAAACAACACAGCACGGGAACTTTGTAGCTGTAGAGGCTATAAAGTTCTATTTGCGAACAATCCTAGCGTTACCTCCTTACGAAGTACTGTATTGTTTCTGATTACCTCACATTGTCTTAGCAATCACATGCATTTCCTAAACGAAGTCACACACGTATCGATTCTCCAGATTGTTCGCAGTGGCACGATTACACTGCATACTTTATCATGTGTGACGAGCAACGAAGGCAACCGTCGTACAGTCCACCGGTACGCCTTCAAAAATCCTCTTCCAACAGCCTGCAATCGTTGCAGCCTCAAACAAAACAACCAGTCGCCTTCTTATTACCACTCACAGATATCATCCAGCTCGCGTGGTAGTGAAACCTCCTTACGCCAGATTGACAGCATGACCAATCACGCATTATGTCTCCGATTGGCTGATCATCCTCGACAACATAGAAGTGTGCTGGTACACCGATTGCGATCAACAGATAGGCGACCGACAAACGGAGCCAGTTGTACAGCGAACCCGCAAGCCTACTACCAGCCTGCAGGTAATTTTAAACAAGACCATCGTTCCAAAATGTGCTCTTGTTTAAAACTACCAGCACATTCTGTGCCGCACCAATGCGCGCCTGAAGGAAAGCCGAGGCGTTCTCTCTTAAGTCAGGCCGTCCAATCGACATGACGGAAAGCGTCCATACGCTGCACGCGCGCACAGCGTCACACTTGTTAGTCTTCCCTTTGGTGTGGCCGCAGATTCGACCCCAAAAGTGCATCTCGTGATACGCAGCGAGAAGTTGACTCGGCTACCGGTGCGAACGAACGGATAAATTATAAACTGAAGCGATCGATTGTACTGGTTCACTAAGCGGTATCGTTGTCGTGTCTTGATCAGCCAATCGGAGACATAATGCGTGATTGGTCATGCTGTCAATCTGGCGTAAGGAGGTTTCACTACCACGCGAGCTGGATGATATCTGTGAGTGGTAATAAGAAGGCGACTGGTTGTTTTGTTTGAGGCTGCAACGATTGCAGGCTGTTGGAAGAGGATTTTTGAAGGCGTACCGGTGGACTGTACGACGGTTGCCTTCGTTGCTCGTCACACATGATAAAGTATGCAGTGTAATCGTGCCACTGCGAACAATCTGGAGAATCGATACGTGTGTGACTTCGTTTAGGAAATGCATGTGATTGCTAAGACAATGTGAGGTAATCAGAAACAATACAGTACTTCGTAAGGAGGTAACGCTAGGATTGTTCGCAAATAGAACTTTATAGCCTCTACAGCTACAAAGTTCCCGTGCTGTGTTGTTTCACTTGGCCGTACACTCATGTAAATAGTGTAGCTACGTACTGTTGATGTAGTCGGCGAATTATATACTAAGGTCAGGTTCGCTGGGTAGGTAAGAGCATCATTGGATCTGTAGCCATTGCTCCAACTAGGAGGGTTCCATGTGTGGCGGTAACACGACATTAGTGAGTGTTCGTTCGTCTGCACACCTGTGGGCCACTTCGGTAATCAGTTATCTGCCGGTATGTTAAGGTCGTAAGATGCATGTCAATCCTGCGTTTCAACATGATATTTACACTTCACTTCCAAGTGATTGATAAGCTTGAAATACCAAGTGACCCTACGGCCCTGATATGATCTGCCAATGAGCATTGAATACGCATTGTAAGCATAGGGTTTGAAGCAATTTTCCTCCTTCAACAATGCCCCCGGAATGACAGAATGTTTCCGAGTAGTTGCCAACTCGATAACAACGTGTGTCACGGCGTACACACATGACTGCATCTAAGACTAGCTGAAACAGTGGTCCATAGAAGGAGTAGTGGGCGCGGTTGCCTTTGTAAATGATTGCAAACGCATTGTAGGAACGCCGTTGGGTAAGGCAACAATGTTTCAAGTACTCACCTGAATTACCAGACTAAAATGCGTGCGTCGCCACTAAGTATCAGCCTTGCGACTTTCCTAGCAGGACGATGTGGCATGTATAAATACGGTAGTCATTGTAGCCCCTTTAGGTGTTTCTTTGTTGAGCAATGCCGGTTTCATGAGGATAGCATTCCAGTCCATGGACGTTATAGGGAGGTTCCATCTGCATTGACTGTGCTTCTAATGGTGCCATTCGGTGAGCCACTTGTCAATGTGTCTCAACACGTACGGGAAACCATATGGAAGTAAAGCCTAATTATCCTATGAATACATAGGTTCCTATGGCCTTTAAATAACGCCATACATGGAGACACTGAAGCGATAACGGATTAACAAAGTCGCCCATGGGTGTGGAGACAAACGAACCCTCACTAACGTCGTGCCAACGCCACACTTGCAATCGTCTTAGTTTGTGTTTACCCATCAACTGTGATAGAAGTAAGCAAACATAGATCTTTCGTTGTTCAGTTTCAGGTTGGTCTACCAACTTCAATGGGAACAATGTCCCCCATGATTGTCGCAATAACAATCGCACAATATTGTGTAACCGCCTAGCAGCTATTGCTGAACTGCGGAATACCAGTTAGAAGATTGCCTGTCTACGCCACCATGGTTAGGCCGCTGAATAAGCCACCACCAGGTAGCTGCTAGTGATCACTAAGTATAGACCGTTTCATGTGCTGTTTAGTAGGCCTGTCCGCACTGATTACGGCGTAAGCTTCGGATCATGTGGTAGTTAGAATCTCCTCCCTAGACAGGCATCACAAGTTGTCTATTGGACGATTTCAGTTTGGAGACCAATCATCGGGGTTTCCTTCAGATTGGGCATCAAGACGGAACAGAAGGTGGTGCTCGAACACTTTCATTGGACTGTCTGTCGCTTGTGTTCGGGGCTTCCAACCGGTGTCCCATCGGCTAACGTCCTATGATCAATGAGAGTGTCAATGACGCCAAAACAGCGTTCTTAGCCTTGCTATCTTGAAAGCACTGCACGCGATTTCGAAAATATGTCACGCTTAAAGCTTGGTGCGATACGCTATCCTGCCTGTAATATTTGATAGTCTTTAGTTAATCTTTCATTGATACATTCGACCACCTCATGTGGTTGATCCTTAGTGGTATAAAGTGGAGCTGAATCAACTCAGTCGTGTTATGGTACTTGCACTTTGAAGTTGTAAAGCACGTCCTGAAGTTGCAACCTTACACGTCATTTTGTTCTGTAATGTCCGAATCTAGACTGATCCGGATTTGGAGAGATTTATGTCGTCCATATACTGGTAGTTGACATTTGCTCGCCTAAGTTATTTTCTTAGCAGTTTAAGTAGGCGTGAGGGGGCATATAGTCTTCGGCTGCCCGTTCCGGGACACGATTTTGTTTCGAGGTATCTGGCGCAGGAGGCCATGAGGTAAATGGATGTATGCCTCAACTACTCCGTGCGGAGCCTTTAACGCAATAGTCGGACCCATAAGACAGTTGGGAACACGTCCAGATCGGTCTAGCATCTCGTCCGACGGGCACCACTTTTTTGCTCCTGGTCCTTTTGTATTTTTCTCTCTAACATTTCGTCGCTCTCGATTTGCCAAGCTCCGTCTACTGAAAGCACTCTCTTCGGAATAATTTTAACCGCCATTGTTTTTACGGAATCTACGATTCTGAACAGTTTTCGTCGTTGCTTATGCGCACAGTTTTTCGCTGTTACATCCACCTACCTCGGATTTCTGCCCCTTTCGAAATAGGGGTCCTCTAACAAACTCACCCGTCCTCTGGGACACTTACAGAGCAGATTGCTTTTCCATTGCGAGCAGCTTTCGCCGCACTTCATTCCATTCGGTGCGACCAATCAACTTGCCCTGCACGACAACAACATACACAGCTGGTCTACAGTAGCCCGTGATCATATGACGCACGGACGCAACATGCGAAGCACGATGAGCCAGTCATCGGACCTTAACCTGACGAGCGAACGCCAACGGACGGTGAGACGCCGTTAACCCGCAATCCAGACAGCGGCCTTCGACCACTATGGCCACAAGATCCGTAACCCGAAACGTGATCTTTTGTGCTCCTCAAGCATGTGCTGATGTGGTAAAAGTAGGACTACACCACTCGTCACCATCCGAAATTCTTCGGACTATGTCGTACCGAACTAAAGAAGTATAACAATACACCAGGCTTCCGTTGGTTCTGTCTTAAGTGTACGGTGGTTCCCTCTATAAAACGTGTACTAGAATCAGTGCAGAAGTACGACAGTCTAATCGCCGAAACTGAACTTGGTTTAAATAGGAAAATTGGTTCGCTCGAAACGACAGTAGCATAGCTTTCACCCCATTCGTCTCCCCCAGTTACGACCTCGAAGCCAAGAAAATAGCCTTGGAAACCACGAACTATCTCGCCATCGCAACTGATCACAGCATACCAGACACCACCGCCCACATCCTCTTATCCAATGTCTTGACCAATGCAACATCGGTAAGGCCTACAACACCGAGTGACCGACAAAAACCGAACATGAGCAAAACAATAAGATGGTGAGCACTGCAAGATGGCACCATTTCGTGTTATCTGATCACTTGCAAACTAACAACACAAATAGATCACGTAAGGGAAGAAAACGATCGTTTTGAATTGGTCAAAAAATGCACACAAACACAAAACAATGGCTGGTAGCGCTGGGGCAATGGAAGGAAGCTACTGTCAGTTGCTTTTGCCCACAAAGAGTGGGATGGTAACGATTTAGGGACACAGCCTTGGCAAGGTTCAGCACCCTGGCGTTTTCGTTTCGGTAGATAGCGGTAACAGTTGACTCAGGGTCAACTTGATGACTTTTACTGACCAGGTGCCTAACGATGGATGTTGCCTGCTGCTCCTTGTCCGACTGCTTGTTGTGCCATCAGCCCAACAATTCGCTTCAGAATGTGCTCTCCAATCCGCTTACTCAGACAACGATCTGTTCTGCCAATGTAACTGCTTCCGCAGATACAAAAGAATTGGTAAGTGCAATGTGTTGTGGCGGAGACCGGTTGAGTAAGTTTGATTGGGGGCATCGGCAGCTTTTCGGTTGTTCAGATAGGACAGAGTTCGAGAGTGTTGCATGTACGGCGAATAGCTGTGTTCACTCGTCGTTCAATTTGCGTCGTGACCACATTGCCTTTGAAGAGTAGCTGTAAATAGACAGGCATTTTGGGCACACTAAGTACTCTTGGTTTGTTTTCCTTCGGGTGACTGTGAAATCTGATGAATGTCTCTGGATATCCATTGGCCCGTAATATCCGTGGGAGGAACGACAATTCTAACTCCACACAGTCGGTACTGCATATTCTACGGGCTCAGCCGAACAACGTCTTGACAACGGCAACACTTATACTGGACCGGTATGAACCTGTTGAAGTTCTCCTATAGGCCTGTCCATGTAGTTTTTCTGTAAACAGAGCGTTTTGTTGAGCCATCGTCTCGTATTGTCAACAATACATCCAGAAAAGCAGGACAATTGTTATCTTCTAGCTCACAGGTGAAACGGGCGTTGGGATGTGCATTGTTAAGGGCACTGGGAAGAGACTGAACAGTTTCTACACTTGGAGCGATCACCAAGGTGTCATCCACATAACGGCAGTATACGTACATCTGGTTTAGATAGGCTTCACACCTCGATTCGTACATCGCCATAAATATATCAGTCAGCACCGGGCCAAGCGGACTTCTCATATCCACACCATTTACCTGTCGACAAGCTTGTCTATTGAATAAGAAGTGCACGTTTTCTGTACATAATACCAGCGAATCCAAGATATATTGCAATGGAACTCGCAAGGCTACTTTTTTATTCGTGATGAACTCGCACAAGTAATCCACAGTTTCTTTTAATGGGATGTTGGTGAACATAGACTCTGCGTTCATAGAACACAACCTTGTCGGCAATATTCACATCCTGCACACAGTCAATCAGATCAAAGGTGTTTTTCACGGTGTAGGTCGTTAGCATGTGTCTCACTGATGCAAGCATGTCGACTAGCCAACTTGTTGTACGGCTAGTTGAACATGGAGAGTATCGGCCTTAATGGTGTGTGGATCGTTGGCAGACCGTACATTTGTGGGCTACATATACCCATGGATTTAAGGGAAGTGTACACCGTTTCTGATATCATTCCGTGCTGAACTAACAATTTTATTTGATTGGTCACCTTATTTTTCAACTTGCATTGCCGTGGTTCCGCTTTTGTCCTCCTGGAATTTGGATTCATCCTTCAGGATATCATACATCTTGCTTTTATAGTCTTATCCAAAGACTTATCCAAAACAACAACTGTACGCTTGTCTGGTTTTAGAACTAACACATCTCTGGCCTTTAGTTCACATAAGGCTTTAATGTGGCTGGTATCTAGACAACAGGCGTTGTCCTCATCACTTTGACCCTGAGTCAAGTTTTACGGTTACCTACCGAAACGAAAACGCCAGGGTGCTGAACCTTGCCAAGGCTGTGTCCCTAAATCGTTACCATCCCACTCCTTGTGTGCAAAAACAACTGACAGTAGCTTCCTTTGTCCTAGCGCTACCACCTATTGTTTTGTGTTTGTGTGCATTTTTCTGACCAATTCAAAACGATCGTTTTCTTCCCTTACGTGATCTATATATGTTGTTAGTTTGCAAGTGATCAGATAACACGAAATGATGTCATCTTGCAGTGCTTGTCTTCTTATTGTTTTGTTCAGACTGATACAGGGAACTCAATGTTCTAAAAACCCAATCTATCTAATGATCGATCCACTTATGCAACAGGTACTGCCCTATATATTTAATGTGCCACTTCATTGACTTCACCCTCTACAGCCACTACATGGGGCAAGGACCAGGAACAACCTACAGAGACGTCACTAAAGCCTCCGATTGCCGTGTTTGCGACATCACCGCAGATCATGCGGAAGTACAATGCCCTGACCTTCAAATACATCAGTGTTCCTGAGTCCAAGGCAAATTCCTTAAGAGGTAATCAGCATGACGATTCGAAACAGAGGAATTTTCTTTATGATCGAATGGAAGATCAGTTCAGGCCAACTAATTTAATGCGCATCACTGCCACTCACAATAACCACAACAATGGTACAGAAAACTGCGCTACGACCAGTAGCTATCGAGATAGCTACCGATGAACTACATACAGCAAGTGCAAGCGAGAACTAAAAGAGGCGGCATTCATATCGAGATATGAGAAACCACCGGTAGGTACGAATTCAACACATTTATACACTCCTCGTCGATAATTCTTACGTCCAAGGATCTATCCTGTATGTACACCAATGCTCAAGGTAAGACTGACCTAATAACAGGGGAGTGGTGGCTACGTACCTCCGCGGTGAGCTCCGTGGCGAGCCCATAGAAGATTCGTTCAGGTCGGTTCAGGATCCCTTTGGTACCGTCTACCTTTAAGAGGCGACGACGCCTGCTTAGTGGCGGTCGTTTACTACCTTCCTGCCTCCACGACCGAGATGGACATCTATCTGGCATCTGCTTGGATGCGAGTGATAAACAAGGAGTATAACCACATTCTTATTACTAGTGATTTTAACAACCACGCTCTGGTACATTACTCCGCTCCTGGAGAACATTGTAACATAGATCTACAAGAGCATGTCACGTGTTTCTGTCTATGGCTGCAACAGTATTCCCACCAGATTCAGAGACCGTCTATACTTAATCGGATATTCACCAACGAAGAACTCATGCTCGCCAGAGTGATCACCGACTTCCCCTTGGGCCGAAGCGATCCTGTAGTCCTACTCTTCGGATGCACCCGTAATGCAGGATATCCCATGGAAATTACCGACGCAAGAATACCTATTACACGCCACGATCAACCAACTGGACTTTTCTAACCGACGAGGCACCGGATACCGTTTGGCAACATTTCGGCAGCCAGCTTGACACTGATTGCCGAAGCATGAGAGACTAAAGATCTCGACCCAAGAAGCGTGGTCTCGTTTGTGAAGAACAGGTCAGGCAATTGTATAACAGTGCTGAACTCTGCCTGACACATACAAAAGACCTCTCCGTATATGCGACCCCTAAAGTAACCACTGTAGTCCACTTGTCCTCAAGGATAAAATGATATACTGACAGAAGTTGGCAATGCGTATGGTTCCAAATCATAAACTTCTGTATAAACATGTAAACAGCTTATGTAAGTACAACGGGAATTATTTCTTTTCAAATAGGGGATGGACTGGCAATAACCACGAAGATTGCAGCGAATATCCTGGGCTAAACATTGCACCGTCAACATATAAAGCCCTCCTCCATGATAGGCAGGGACCCACCCCTGCACTGACCGTTGATGGGGATTAACGAGAAGTCCTCCAGAAATCCATGTATCGGCCGCTATATCAGCGCCAATTGAATGAAAGATGAGATCACGAGCCGTATAGCAAAATCGCGATGTACTTTTGCCAATCTCCGCCACTTATGGAGCCGGTGTGCTATCACTCTCGTCCTGTAGGGCAGAGTTTGTAATGCGGCCATCCACGCAAACCTGGCAGTTGCGAAACCTGACCCATCAAGTTGACAGCTATAAAGAGGCTAGTTACGTTCGACCATCGCTGCCTTCGCAGCTTAGCGGGTGTCTTGTGGGAGCACCGCGTGAGCAATGTGCATGTTCGACGTCCTGTATCTGATGCAGAAAGAGCGGATGAGCCGCTCTGCACCGTTATATTACGCACCAGGCTCCATAGTTCGGCCACATGTTCCACATGCCAGCACACCGACTCCCGCGCCGTGCGTTCTTTGCACTTTGGAGGTATGTATGTAAGAAGAAGAGAAGAGGCCAAACGATGACTTAGTCAGGAAAAATGGAGGTCTTTACTTAGAGCTGGGGTTCGAAGGGCGATGAACACGTCTGTTTGGATACACTTGTTGACATGACGAAGAGTCGACCCCAGTGGAGTTTGTGTTGTGAGTTTCTTTGCCGTTCGCTATCTCGCTTATCTCTCCCCTCCATCCAAGATCTCTGTTTTGAAATATAAAATGGATCAAAACAGTATATTACTTGTTGTTTTTTATATTTTATAATGTTTAATCCCTCGCTTTTCCAAAGCTCTTATCTTTTTGTACTGCGGCACAATAGTCGAAGTGTGTTTCCCACCAAGATTTCTGATGATGCAATTTGCTCCAAGCTTTCGGTACATTCAGTGACCACCAAACCCTATGGAGGGGTTGTTTAACCCCCATATCTCGCTCATACGTTTCTAGGATGATAAGTTTTTCGTACGCAGCCTAACGAACCAATCGTGGTTACCCACTCACCTACCCCAATGACCAGAACGAGCTGAGCCCAGCGTCAAACCCAGCAGAGGCCCAACGGTCAGACTGCAACGCACCCGGAAGACATCGACCGGCAGACTAGTGTTGATTTGGAATCAGCGCACGTGATCCATCGACCTACAACTAGTGCAGTCTGTACGATAGAATTTAACTCACCTCTGGTTCACGTTTCGAATAAACTTCAACTTGCTGCGTACGCGCCTTGTTGGTTTTACTTTACTGGGGCTTAGCCTGCTCTCGCAGCATCGGGCACAATATATATTCTTCATGGCAGAAACTGCATTGAAGGACATGTTGAGTACATATATGCACTGCTCTCCTGAAATTAAAAATATTCACCCGAAGTCATTTGCGGTGGTAGGAGAGGGATAGCTGAACCCCTGACTCGATTCTTTCAATACCGTTTTTATGAAATGTATGTGCCAGGCATGTGGAAATACAGGATGATAACTCCGATTCGCAAGTAAGTTAGTTGTTCCGATCCATCCAGCTATCGTCCTGTAACCCTCATCTACCGGTGCTTTTAACGGTCATGAAAGCCACTATTATCGTTACCCATGTGTCACCATATCTTATGGACTTGCTGTGGATTTATAGTTGGTAATATACATGCTTTTACTGACACCTTTTCTATATTCTACAAAATTCACACCGACCAACCTACGGGATCAGGTAAGTTTTAGCTTTTTTACCCATATTAAACCATCGTTCCATTATACCATTGAAGTGTCCCATTTAAAGCTGCTTGCCACGCGCCGCCTTGATATACTCATGTCGATTCATGTGGGTTCTTCAATCGCATCAGGTTCTGCACCCACGACCACGGTCGACCCCACGCAGGAGATGGAGCGCCTGCAACTTATTGACCGGAGGCTGTGGCTTGAGAAGCGCGATAAAAATCCACTGAGCCCAGGTGGTACTCCTCAACCTTTGAACGCACTTTCTTCGCTCTTGCTCTGTGGCAATCGTGCAGTGCTTATGGCACTTTACGTCGCGTGATTAATTTTTGAAAGAAGAGGGCCATCGACGTCTCTAATCTGTGAAAAACATGACGCTAGAACTGACTTTGCCTGACCCTTAACCATGGAACTGCGTTATGAACGTCACTGAAGACACTTGGAGAGAGTTACCTCAAAGGGTCATGTGGGTACACAGGTCATCACATCTCGTCAACGTCTGGTTACATCACAGTGCACCACCGACTGTGGTGGAGCTCCTGCAATCTATGCGTCAGTCTATTTCCGATGGACCTGGAAGCCAAGTCATATGTGACTAAAGCGCCTGCTTTCCCCATGTTTTATTTGCTTCCTGGGTATGGTAGTGGGACCCGGTCACTCAACCTGCCTGTATCGATTGAAGTGTGAACTTCATGAGCTGCTTTACGATCGATCGAAGTGGGCCACAGTGGCTACCTTGGTGACCAATAACTACTTGTCAAAGTAGCTTTAATCTGGCTCTCAGTCACGCAATGACTTATCATCATACCTTGGGGGAAAGCGACAAGCCTTACATACTTACATGGCTGGCGGCATCCGGTTTCGGATTTGCCTGTCACTGTGGGCAGCCACAGGACACTTGCACCTACAGAAAGACTATGGTTGGCTTGCGCTGCACCACCCACAGTTTCATTCACACATTCCATATCCAGTGTAAACCCAAAGGAATAAGACCGAGAGGCATGTGGATGGGAGCCAGGTTTCATCAACAGAGCCGACCCACACTCCTTCACAGACAAACACAAGCACGCTGTATTTGGCAATCAAGCGTGCACAAGGCGGTGGTTGAACCATAGTCCGCTCCACACTGAGTGCAGGGAACCACTCTTCGAGCCCAGCACGGCCACGAGGACTGTGCACCCCGTTCCCTCCAGCGACGACCAACTGTCTCCTGGAGCCAGTATGGACGAGGTAGTGAGTAATAGACAGGTAGGCACCTTGTCAACATGCATATCAAACTCAGCCACACCGGGGATGTCAAACAAAAGCTGATCACTTGCGTTGACATTTTCACATAAAATATGTCTGTGAAAGGATACAGCTATACCGACATAACGCTTCTCTAAATTAGCATATGAAGTAAGTTGGTTAGCAACGGGCCCGCGATAAATACAACTTGTTCAAAAGTTACTCAAAAATGCTACAAGCGCAATAAAGTTAACGAAGATAATCACAAAAAGCGTAAGCAACGTGTGCAAATTAATCGATTATTCGGGTAGGCAGAACAAACCAAATAAACTGGAATGCAATTTATACAGCTTAAAAAGTCCTAGTTTAAGGTAAGTTGGTTTAGCCTAACTGCGCTGAAGAAGCACTATGAATGCAATATCAGCCTCGGCATTGGGCCTACTTACATACACGTGTAATAACACATAGAATGAGTGAAACTGGAACTCTGATGCCAACGCATTCATCGTCATCATCATCGTTATACACGTTAAATTGAGATGGTTGACACCTCAGCTATTGTGCCGCAATACCTGAGCAAACAAAAAACATGCATTAGAGGTACGCGAGTTTTACCATCAGTAACGGACGGATTGCGTTCTGGAAGGCTGACAGCTGGATATTACGCCGCAAGAGAAATTCATCTTATGGGTAGGAAATGAGATCGTGATTGGAAGGGGTGGTAAAGCGAGAGGGGGAAGGACGGAGAAACGTGCAATACTAACGCCGCTGAGGTCGGTTTATAGACATATCAACAAACACATCCAGAAAACGTATTCATCGTCTTTCGGACCCCAACCAGAGAGTCGAGAGGCTCCAACCGCGGTCAGCTTCGAACGAAGGGCCTTTCTTCCTCTTGACTAACCCATCGCTTGGCCTCCCTTCCTCTCCTGGCGTGCGATCAACGCACGTCGCAGGAGTCGGTGTGTTGGCATGCGCAACACGTGGTCCAGCCACCACAGCCTAGTGTGTGGCATTCGGATCGAGCGTTTAAACATATCTGCTAGTGCTCTTGTGTTAGGAGTTCACCACTAGACCGAAGTAGAGGAACTTATTGGCTGTAAACAGTGATACACTTATCCAGCTAAACTAATCTTTTACAAACTTCGACTATGATGGCTTTTTGATCTCCTGTCATTCATTTATTCCTTGTTCCCATAAACTCACTTGGATTGGCAAATCAAAAATGAAAATGCATGTAATCGCTTAATCTTGGTCGGAACGTCTCTAAATCATTTCTGCCCTCTTCGGTCGTTTTCTCACTAGCGGCGGTCAGGACATACAAAAGTCTTTTCGTGTGACAGATCTTGACATACTGATTCATCAGGACGTCTGTGGCTTGAAACTTACGGGATCGGTATCAAAATAGTGCATTCAAAACTTGTGACTCTTACAGAGAGTTTTCGGACGATTCGACCTGTGTCTTCCACGCCTGATGACTGCTTACAGAATCTTTTGCGCTGTGTATGCAATCCAATCCTGAAAACAACAATATACACAGAATCTCACCCTTTGGGGAATTCAGCAAATGTGGACTCCAGAAACGGATAGCTTTTGTATCCTTATCCATGCGAACGAATACTGTGGATGTTAGGGGCTTTCGGCGTAGTGACTTTGTTATGGTTTCCCAGATTGTACTCATCCCTAAGCATGTGTGTTGTCAAATGTTGAATCGCAGTCATAATAGCTATCACAGAGGCCACTGTGCTAAATTGACAAAGGAGCACAGTCCTTTGGAGACTCATCGAAATTTCCTTTCTCCGCGTGTTTGCTACATCTTGAATATCTCCGAATTTGTTACCTCTGCCCCTACGTTATCCGTGTTCAAACGCTTTGTCCACAGTGCACTTGCTTCTTTGCACTACCTCACGTAACCTACAAAGCACATGAATATCAGAAGGTTGAAATGCGAAAACTAACACTCAGTACATTAGGACTGTCAACAATGGTAGCGCCGTTAATGGCACTGATTTTATAAACCATTTCGTTGGACACCACTTTGATCTGTAATTTCACAATTATTCGCTTTTCTTGTTTTTTTTGCGAATCTTCAATCAACTATCCGGCGGGGCATGTAACCTTCAACTTTTGCTATCTCTATATGCTGACTGATCGCTTGATTCTTGCATGTGTTCACCTATTTTGAATTAACCGCTTGCTCTAAACATCATCATTCTCATTTACTCGATTACCCACGCTTTGGCATCCGTTTGAAACAATTGCACATTTTATTCCTACTGTTTTTAAGGATGATGCCTTTCTGAAAATTGCTGAATTGTTGGTACCATGTGCGTATTCGTCGATTACGTTGGTGTCCGGCTAAGCCCGCAACCAATGGTTCGCAATGGGCTAAATGAGGCTGCCAATCTTATGGAATCACAACCTTTTGACCTCTCCGGGTTGTTGTAATATGCTATCATCCTTTTTGTACCACCCTTTACTACGAGGTAGCCTTTGGTCCTTCCTGGATTATAACTGAAGTAGTGTTGAGTGCTGCAAACGCAGCACTCCATAACTCCCCGGCTGGTGATAGCAGGAGCTGGGATTGGTACTAGGAACTTGTGATTGGCCGTGGACTTATACACCGCACCACAACCGAACTCCGTTTGTGACTGCGAGTCCAGTAACAGATACCAAAAAGACAATGAGGAATTCTTCACGGGTACGACGAACATTGCTGTCAACCCATGCATCCCGGCTTCGAACCCAATGCAGCCATTGCTACCTGTGGATTGCGAAAAAAGAACTTGTCTGTTGGATGCAATGCTGTGATAGAACAGCCCAATATTTATCTGTAACTAGTTTGCGTTCGTAGGCTTGCATCGTGTCGTAAGCGGTAAGCGAAATGTGCCTTGATATCGGCACACAAATAGGTGTTGTCTGAATACAGATTTCGTAAGTTATGTCGACTAATTTTTCGTTCCGAGGCCTGTCAGCTCTAGTTTAAACTACTATGCTTAATCCCCTTACACCGTTGCTGTTAATTTGATGGGTCCTGAGTGACCCTGGGCTTTTGGTTGTGTCAGAGGACAGCCTTGTATTGCAGTGCGTTCCATCAATGTTTAATAACTTATGTGTGGAGGCTCACCAACCCCCGGTTAATGCGGTGAAATAGCGCGCTCAGTTTATGTTAGAGGTATCTATTCACCCCATCCAGACTACTCCTCAGTGGATAGATGTCAAATGCTACTGGAATCCACACTACCACACACGCACCACACGCGAGCTTGTTTATCGTGCTGATTCAAGCGTTCGCGCCCCGTGCCTTGCTTCTGGATTTCGCCCAGCCGAAGCTTCCACCATTGACATCGATTCCTCTCTGAATTCTGCTTAAGAGGAACGGTGCTGGTAGTGATTTGACTTTCGTTGCTTACGTGCAACAACTTATATAACACGAGTTGCAGTTCATTGCGCCTGAGCGTTTCTACCGTAGTCTATTCCCCGCCTTAATTCCATGTTTTCTCCCTCGGGTATCAAGCATTGCTTAAAAGTCCAAACCGGTTTGTCACGGGACACACTAATAACGAACCGGCACTCCTTCTCCTTACAAGCCATCTATGTTCCTTAAATCATTCTAAAAACCCTGTAGTCCACTGACAACAGGCTACTGGAATTCGATTACGCGGTAGAATTTCGGCTGGGATTTAGAGGAAAAACAATGCTATCTCTATAAGCGTCTGAGGAAGGAGCTATCTTGAATGGATTCGCAGAAGTTATGACAGCTGCCCATGGAATGAGACGCAAGGCGATTAAGAAGCTAGGTGCTCAAGGGTTCTTCTGCCTTAGTCGTTAGTCACCATTAGGAAACATTTCGGTTTTATTCCAATGGATTCACATTGTCATGGTGGATAAACACCGATCAAGTGTTCCAATAGATCCGTTTGAGTCGCATGGTTTGGCTAGGTTGTACATCCTAAGATTTCCAAATCCGTAACGGCAATGCCCCATGCTGGTCTACAAGCTTAGAGCGGTAGCAGTGCGGATTAGTTGTGGCCATGTGTCATGCCAATAAGCACAGTTGGGGATTAAGGACTTAGTCTATCTTCCATTTTGTTTCCATGCTAGGGTTGAAGCCGCGGTGTAGACGTGACCGAGTAGGACTCGGCAGAAATCATGAATAAGAGATGAACTTGTAGGCTTCGTGCACCATCTTGTATTCGTCTACAGAGTAGATATAGCGTGTTCTATACATTGGTATTTGTCATCATCAAACACTGAGTGGGAGCGACTATGTAATGCTATTCTCTAGTTCATTCCCACTGTTCAACCGTGTGGATACAGTTGTCATGTCTCGCATGGCCAGTACCACAGAACGCAACATTGATGGGAACTGGAAGCGAAGCTGCAAGGGGCATATGGCAAAAAGGAGCTGCAAGCTTAATCTTGTCTATTTGAAGATTCAGCCATATGGACTTTCACCGTGCGACGCAAGTTATCGCATAATCAAATAAACCGTTGTCGAACAGCTTCATACGTTAGTGCTCTTTTTCCCTCGGGTTTTGCTTGGGTCATACCAAATATATTGGCATCTCCTAAATACGCGGACTCTAGTTACATAGAAGTGGTACACCATTTCATTTACGTCTTTTTACTGCATTAGCCTAGAGATCACGATCGACAATTTATGCTGAATTTGCTGCACTATGTTTACGCTGCAATTTTCTAAAATTCTGTCTAATGCTTACACCTGCTGTCATATGTCGCACAAAAATCAGCTACATCATCGTCCGAAACCGTTCTGTTATCGACCAAAGCTAAAATGGCCATTCACACCAACGCTGCTACCTCATCCTTCTGACTACTCGATCCCGCTCGCACCGTGCCATGTGCAGGGTAAAGGGCGAGAACGCAGCCTATCAAATCGGTCTCTTGCTCTTCATTCCATTGGCGGATCCAGTACGTTGACCTCAGGACATACGTTAAGGTGATTGGCCAAAATTCACTGTAGCTCTGTAGTGTGGCTTCCCCCACTCCTAAGGCAAAATACGTGTAGGCTGCTCTAGGCATGACGACTGCGGCGGAGATGGGGCCGTATGTGCCCTAGTCAGTCGGTTTATCAAGCAAACTCAGTGGTCGCTGCTTTGCAATGAGTAACAAGCGTACACGAAAAAATCTACTTTGGATTACCTGCTTCTGCGCACAGTCCCATGCTGCCATCCTGGAAGATGCAGATGAAAAACTCGTTAGTTTTATCCAGAAAGGTAATTTGCCTAACATCGAGCGTGCCATCAGACGGCTTGGGCGCCCTCTTGGGGACGTTTCACTGGTTGTCAAACGTCGACACCTCAGCACCGCTTATCCTTGCCTGGTAGATCACCGGGCAGCCGGTACAGATCCGTTCATAAACTTTTATCAGGAGTGCTCCCCAGTTATTTGGGCAATGGATTGTTTACAATGGCATGTGCTACCCTTGCTTAACCGATACGGATGCGATGTTAATCGTCCTCAAACGTGTCGTCGTTGGACATACATTTGCGCACCCAATTCACGACCGAATACTGCGCCGTACAGGCGCTTTTGGACTCGTGGAAAATACACTTATCAGTCCGCGTTGGATTACTTTTTCGCCAGTGTGTACGAGTTCGTCGGAGAACAACCATCCAGCTACAATGGGCTCAGCGGCCCGAGTCCGTTGGCTTTTTACTTCTCACACTTGCCTGTCATCTTATCCAAAGGAGTGGATGTGCATCGTATTGATTCTGTGATCATCTTCAATTCCCTCGCCACCAGTTATGATCAATACTTGTGCCGGTACACTAACGAGCACGCTACTGTGCCGGATATCCCCGAAAGCGATGATGCTTTCGTCGAGATGACTGCTGTAAAACGTCTGATCGAGCACGGTTTTTCTCAATTCGAATGCATGGATTATTTATACCCGTGTTGTAACTGGTTTGGTATACTACTTTGTCTCGTTTGTCACCCGAAAATTGACAGTTATCGACATAATTTGCTACCATCTATCATACGACAAGCAGCACTACTTCTAATCAACTTGCTCGCTCTCAAGTGTACGCTACCGTCTGTTGAAGACTTTGCAGAATCTTTGGAAAATCTCCATTTGCGGAAGGTGTATTCGAAACGGTACTGTGAACGTCGCGAAATTTTCAATGATCGACTCGCTAATTTACACCGTGTGTGCCAAGAGGTTAGCTCCCATCCACTAAGTTTGAAAGTTCTCGCCCGAAACGCTGTACGCAAACAGCTGGGTGGGATAAACTTCCACCAAAAACTCAATTCCATTGGGTTGCCGCCTCAGTTGGCAACTTTCGTGCAGTTTATAGGCCCGGAACAGTTGAAAGCCAGTCACATGCCGAAACAACTTACTCGCTTGGCCCTAGGTGAGTTTACCGATTTCTCCAGGGATTCATTCAATTTTCGTTCCAATGAACTGGGTGAAAACTGCTTGACTTCCTCGCCCAACCGCACTGCCATGGTTCATCTGCCTCCCCTTATACGAGCTGGGCAGGGTGATCGAATGGTTGATGGGTGTTCAACCGACCCACGGCAGTTTAATTTCACTCAACCAACTTCCCCGCTGCCCATGTGGTCCAGGCAGTTCCGACGAGATCGTGCCTCAGAAAGACACGTGGCAGGGCCGAAACGGCTTGACGGTGAGTGCAGCAGGCAGCCGAACGATACCACTGCGCTCCTCCTTGGGCGACCTCTGTCAGCTTCTTTGCCAGTCTTACAATTTTGGTGATGAAACAGCAGTCTGCGGTTCATATTGACCTTCTCAGGGTCCGATGAGCTGGAACATTGTATGCCGGCAGTCTGATTTCATGTTTTGTCTTAATCTTTCTTTTTTTATACAATGTAAGTTTTTGTTACCTTCATTTAGTCACTGTGTGTGCGTACTTTTGAATAACTAAATGAAGTGCGTATACAGATGCCGGAGAGAAATCGATAGATCTTGGCCATTGCAGCCTGACAATTTTCGATCGAATTTGGCACTGTGATCACTTTACTTCTCCTAGCCTCCCGCTATTTCTCTGTGGCAACATTCCTCTACTGTTCACCGTTTGTTATTTGTCTACCGAAGTCCGATGGACGCTAGATATTTGATTATAGGCGTATCTTCCTAACCAGATGACCGCGCCTTTCGCTTTTTGCACATGCTGTGATTTCCCTCGTCTTTACCACTCGGTTCCTAATGTAACTTGTCTGTTATATCACTATTAGTAATGCATTTGCTCTTGGTCCGCTTTTTTCGTTCGGTGTAACTGTGAGTTGAGTCACTAGATAGTTACATGCTGCGCAATTCTCATAGCCTCCTTGCCTAAAGTTTTGCTGTTTAATACTCCTTGCGAAAAGCAATCGTTAAAATCGTCTAGACTGTTACGACACAGTAGCTGAGGTATTTTTCACTAGCTAAGGTGCACATCGAATGATGTCCAGACTGTAAATGCCGGCGGGGGGATTTTTCGACGGTGTCCTAGACGAAGACTAGGAGAGAAAGTGATATTCACCGAGAGTTGTGCGGCACTTTCAATGGTGAGTGTTTCCGAGCAGATTGAGATCCACAGGAGGCATTCAGTAACGCATACCGAAGATTATATCGCTGAAAAATTCAGAAAAATGCCTTTTGCTTTAAATGCTGTAGAGAACAGTTAAATTTGAATACCAAATCATTCAGCGATTAGGTTCACCTCACAACAATAACTCCTGTTTCGGTTTGACGTCGGACGATAGCACAGCGTAAAATATGACGCCAAGGGATACGCACGTATATTTCCGACAGCTAGTCAGGCAGGCAGCAGAGCGCACAATTCGCGACACTGGCAGCAAGCAAGATAGAACTACGTGAAGATGAGCCTGTGTATATCGGCAGTTACTTACAACAAGCCGCACGTGGACTGCATCGAAATAGGAAAGCGCAAGTATAAAATAAGCAAATTGCAACCGTTACACGCTCTAGCGTGTACTAAGAGACGCTCGACACACTAACTACGGAATGTAGTGAGCAAGCTTAGACACGAGAAACACGATCGGAATGTTTATGTATAGAACCGCTCGTGGCTGAAGCGTACAGAGGATTCGAGGTACTGGCGTCAGTCGGTTGTTTGGTAGGGGATAACTCATCATCATCATCATTATGCACCTTAGTTAGAGGTGTAACACACAGTCACTGTGCCGCAATATATAGAAGAAAACAGAGGATAAATGCAGCAGTTGCATGCCAGCTGAGTTCCCAGAAACGAATGGACATCGTTCCGGAAAACTACTAAGCAAGAAAAATATTAATATGTAAAATTATATTACGCTACGAAATGAGATCGTGTTTGGAGGCGGAAGTTAAGAGGGATGGGGAGGGACAAAGAAACACAGCACGAACGCCACTGAGGTCCGCTCCTAGCCATATCAACAAGTGTATCCAGCCAAACGTGTTCATCGTCTTTCGGACCCCAACCAGGGAGCCGAGACGCTCTGAGCGAGGCCAGCTCCGAAGTGAGGGCCTTCATTCCTCTCGATCAAGTCTTCGTTTGACCACCCCTCATCTTCTTCCATCCACACCCTCAGCGCGCAAACAACACACATCGCGGAAGTCGGTGGGCTGGCATGCGTAACACGTTGCCTAGCCATCGGAGCCTGGTGCGTGAAATAACGGTGCTGAACTGTTCACTACCTTTTTCTGTGCCGTAAACAAGGCATCGAACACGCTGGTTGCCAACTCGTTGTTCCCACCAGATGTGAGCTGAATTGCGAAGGCACCGGTGGTCGAACGGAACTAGCCTCTAGGTCCGTTGATCTAAAGAGCCAGATTTCACAACAGTACAGTAGGGTCGAACGTACCGCTGCATTGTACACTCTACCCTTCAGGGCGAGAGAAATGTCGCGCCGCCGCCATAAGTGGCGAAGGTTAGCAAAAGCGCCCCGAGCTTTTGCTATACGATTCGTGATCTCATCTTCGATCCTGTTAGCATGAAATACGCGATGCGAACAACACAGGACCCCATCACCGCGGCAGGCGATCCAAACTCATCCGCCCTGATTGGGGTTAACAGAGAGCCAACCGGGTGAAGCGGCCAAGTAAAGAGGGGGCGGCGTTCCTTTATTGGCTGTTGGTTGACCTTTCCAGAGGTTTCCACGTTCGCTATAAATACCATTCACGAACTTTCCATTTCACCTTTATACTACACTGTGTGATTCGCTAATATCATCCCTGTTGCTCTGCTCGTCCGATCCGGTTTCCTCTCTGTCTTGTGGGGGGCCAGCGACTTCGGGTTTTGATTGGGAATCAAGCGTTTATTCAAACGAGGGACGAACACTTCAGCTGGTGACGGAAGTGGGATCCTACTCAAGATGTCCATATCGGCTGACGAGCTCAAGGCCATTCTGCTTCAGCAACAAGCACAATTTGAGACATCCCACCTCAGGCTGCTCGAAACTCTTATGCGACAACTCTGAATCCAGACTTCTTCACTGTCTACAACTGTCAAGCCGTCCACATCAGTAGACGCCATCACTAACAGCATTACCGAATTTTCGTACGACCCTGATGCTGGCCTCACCTTTGAATTTTGGTTCAATCGTTATGAAGATGTGTTCCGCGTTGAAGTTGGAGACCATGATGACGATTGGAAAGTCTGATTGCTGTGAAGGCAACTTGGAACAGCAGAGCACTTCAGGTATGTCAACTTTACTTTGCCTAAGAACGCTCGAGACTGCACTTTTCAGAAGACTGTCAAATGCTTTGGCCAAGTATTTGGAGAGCAGTCATCCATCTTCAACAGGCGATGTCAATGCCTGAAGATCACCAAGATGGACGCTGATGACTACGTCACTTACACTGGCATCGTCAATCGCGAGTTCGAAAACTTTGACATCAAACCCATCACAGCAGATCAGTTCAAATGCTTGATTTTTATCTGGGGCCTACATTCCCCGCGGAATGCAGAGATTCGCACCAGGCTGCTGAGTAAACTTGAACAAGGCCAGCAAATGACTTTACAGACCACAACTACTGAATGTCAACAGTTGCTGAACCTGAAGCATGACACTCTTATGCTGGAGAAGCAACAACCAACCCCAAGTCTTAGTGTATTAAAAACCACCTCAAAGAGACCGCTTCCAAGTGAAACAGACCATGAAAAGTCCAGAGAGAGAATCCCAAACCCCGTCTGCCAGTTGGAGATGTGGTGAGTGGCATTTCGTTCGAGTGTGTGCATTCCTGAAACATGTTTGCCACAAGTGTCATAAACGGGGCCATAAGGAAACGCACTGCCGATGCAGACCACAGTTCAAGCGTGCTAGACATACGCGACCGCATTCAATTGTTCCCAAAAGATTCAGCAGCTATAGTACGGTTCAAGCGGCCTATTCGGATGAACATTTGGCTCGCAGAAAGTACATCAGAGTTCACCTGAACGGGCAACAATTGCGTCTTCAGCTAGATACAGCCTCGGACATCACAATTATCTCCAGCAAAACTTGGAAGTATATTGATGCTCCGTCAACCAGCCGAACGACACATGTTGCACCTAACGCTTCAGGAGGTCAACATAATCTCATTGGTGAGCTGCAGTGTGAAATGGTTTTTGGCGCTACTCGGGCAAACGGTGTCGTGCACATTACGGGCCTGTCACATTTGAATCTGCTTGGACTCGACTGGATCCAGAAGCTCCACCTGTTCGACATTCCTCTGAGTCAAGTCTGCAATACCCTCCAGCTCGGATATACGAGGCCCTCTTCAGGAGGTGACGAACCAAACAACAACCTGATCGAGCATCTACGAAGGAAATTCCCGCCTGTGTTTCGCAACGAATTGGGAAGACACATAAAGACCAAAGCAAGCCTTACCCTCAAAGACGGTTCAAAACCCGTATTTCGACCAAAAAGACCGGTACCGTACACTGCGCTTCAGATTATTGACGCGGAACTTGACGGTTTGGAGCGGGCCGGCGTCATCCAACCTGTGAACTATTCAGCGTGAGCAGCACCTATTGTTGTCGTCAAGAAGATCAATGGAACCGTTCGTATCTATGCTGAATATGCTACGGGATTGAATTCTGCTTTGAAAATGCACCAGTATCCTTTGCCGGTCTCAGAAGATTTATTTGCTAAGCTCAGTGGTGGCGCTTACTTTGCAAAGCTAGATTTATCAAATGCTTATCTTCAAATTGAAGTCGACGATGCTTCCTCTCATCCTTCAAGAGAGAGTCCCCTGACAATTTTATACTGGCCACCCAGGAATGAATTGCATGAAATCGCTGGTACGAAGCTAAGGGTATTGGCCCTATATGGATTCCCAGATCGAGAATTTAACGAAGAATTGTCCCCGATGTGCCAGTGTATCTAAACAGTCAAGGAAGACGGAATTACAATCCTGGCCAATACCAACGGAACTATGGTCAGGGATTCACGTCGAATTTGCAGGTCCAATTGACGGTCATCATTTTCTCATCATTTTCCATGCCCACAGTAAATGGCCTAAGGTGATTTCAGTGATGAGAACCACCGCAGCAGCCACTGTCTCCGCTCTCCGACAGATATTTTCTCGTTTCGGTGTTCCCCACACGTTGGTTTCCGACAATGGAACACAACTCACATCTGAATTTGTTGTCTTTTGTCGCAGAAACGCGATCGTCCATGTAAAGTCTCCAGCTTCCCATCCACAATCGAACGGGTAAGCGGAACGCTTTGTGGATACACTCAAAAGAGTCTTGCTACAAATGAAAGGGGAAGGTACCTTGGAGGATATTCTTGACACATTTCTTCTGACTTATCGCACAACTCCGAATTCGCAAATACCGGACGCACTACCTCCGGCTGAAACTTTGTTTCAAAGAAAATCCGTGTGCCGCATGATGCCCTCAGACGCAGGAAGGATCAGTTACGGTCCCGTGATCGACGGCTGTCCACCAAAAACGAGCGGATTCCGGCGCGTCGGCTTCTTATCCTCTGTCTGGAAACCAAGAAGACTGGGACGCGATCACGAATTCATTCATTAAATTTACGCTTGAATTTCTATAGACTATACCTTATTCACGACGGTCCATCTCAATGGCTCATCCCTGTTATTTGCAATGTGTCTCTGGCTCCCATTCCACTGGTTTATGCTTGCTCGCCACGTTCGCTTTGTCTAAAATCCCCTTAGCATTCTTAGTGGATGTACGATTGACGGGATTTAGTCCGCGAGCTTCTTCCCTTGGTCCAATGCCACAAGTCTCGGCTCACTGGTGCACGAGTATGCACTCCTTCGCCTGCTGGCGCCTGATTTGTCACTTGCACGTTCAGTGGATAGTTTCAGGGTGGTCGCGACTACGGGCGAAATATTTCCTGATTGGCTGACCAAGCTGCTTCGGGCAACATGCTCACTCTTTATCGGACTGGTCCGTGACGTTCGATCGGCATTACAACATTTCAATCACCAGCATTTCCAGCCCCCGTCATACCCTTTCCTTTTTCATTTTTTAGCATGGTGTTACAATATGTTCCGTATTACCTACCACTCCGTGTGGCTTTTATATCCTGGCCTTGGGTAGCAGTATTCCTCTCCGGTTGTTGTTGCTGACCCTCTCTCCGCGGTGTCCACTTCTGACGCACTCTTCTCATTTGCACTCGCTTCCGTCGAATGAGATGGCCCCCAACCTTGACTTCCCAGCTCCTCTCTCCCTTCCAGCCTTCGATCGCTTCTTTCCGCTAGCATCCACCGGATTCCGGTAAGGGCTGCACCCATACTTCTTCTCCTGCACCTAGTGGTGGGAGGCTTTCCGATCCGCGATCATAGTACTTTTTTGCCTTAGCATTCTGTTCCGTAGTCAGTCGTGTAGAACATCGGACGGCGCTATCTCGGGCTGCGATAGAGTTGTAGCTGTCGGTATTAGCGTTCTTATTCGGCGACTGAATAGACGCTGTGCAGGACTCGCTCCGATATCAGTCGATGGTGTATTTCATCGGTCCAGTAACATTACGTACGGATCTTTCTGGGTCTCCTTGGCTTTTGTAAGCACTTTCTTCGTTTCCTTCACTGCGGACTCAGCCTTACCGTTTGATTGGCTATGGTATGGGCTGGTTAGCTGTTGACGAAAATCCCACTTCTTGCTAAATGCACGAAACTGCACCATTAATTTGCGGCCCGTTGTCTGTAATCATCACCTCGGGTATTCCATGCCGAGCGAATTGGCACCGCAACCTGTTCACCACGGATTGCGCCCTAGTCGTCGTAAGCGCATCGATCTCGATGTAGTCACTAAAATAATCTACCACAATCAAATATTTCCTTCCATGGTGAGAAAAATGTCTAGTGCAACCATCTGCCAGGCTCCGTCAGGAACGTCACGTAGCATCATCGGTTCTTTTGGCTGGCGTGCTTCGTGTGCTCTGCATGCTACACAATTGGAGTCGTAGTCACGTATTTGGCTGGTCATACCGGGCCAGAATAACAGCTCTCTAGCGCTTGCCACGTAGTTGTTGGTTCCTAAATGTGCACAATGTATCAGCCGCAGCATCGAACCCTGCAGTGCCTTTAGAACCACTATCCTGTTGCCTTTGAATATTAATCCATACTGAGTAATGAGTTCGTCACGAAAATGGTAGAATGGAGTCAGCTCCTTTGGTAACTTTTGCTTTTCTTCGGACCATCCGTTCATGATCGTGTGCTTCAGTAGTCTACACAATTTGTTCTCCTCAGTGTATCGTTGGAGATACTGCAAGCATTCCTCAGTGACGGCGATCAGCTGTGTTGCATGGACAAAATCTGGATCTTCTTCCTTTCCTGGCGTGTCTGACAGGTGCGATCTTGACAGCGTGTCCCCGCAATGTGCACCTAGAATCCTGACCGATAGGCAATCTCGAGCTCATAGTTCTGAAGACGATTAAGCATCCTTTGCAGACGGCGTGGAACAACACGGAGCAGTTTGCTGTCGATCGACACTAGGGGCTTGGGGTCGGTGGATTTGCGGTCACATGTGTAGTCATTGAAACGCTCCACGTCATAAATCAATGCGAGCATTTCTTTCTCTATTTGCGCATAACAACACTTGGTCTCTGTCAGCGTCCGTCTGCGAAAGTTGACAGGCTCACCGTTCTGCATGAGTACGGCTCCGATACCATACTGACTGTTGTCACTCTGGATCTCGAGCGGTAGTGCTGGGTTGTAATTAGCGAGAACGGGGGCGCTCGGGATCAATTCCTTTATTTTCTGAAATGTTCTCTCCTGCTCCGCGTCCCAACACCCCTTCTCAGACTTATGCGTTACCATGTCGTGTAGCCCTCCGAGAAGCAAGAAGACTGGGACGCGATCACGAAGTCATTTATTAAGATTACGCTCGAATATTTATAGAGTAGATACACTATTTACAACAGTCCGTCTCAATGGCTCATCCCTGTTATTTGCAATGTGTCCCTGGCTCCCATTCCACTGGTTTGTGCTTGCTCGCGACGTTCGCTTTGTCTAAAATCCCCTTGGTTTTCTTAGTGGATGTACGATTGACGGGATTTAGCCCGCGAGCTTCTTCCCTTGGTCCAATGCCACAAGCCTTGGCTCACTGGTGCACGAGTATGCACTCCTTCGTCCGCTGGCGTCTGCTTGGTCCGTTTCACGTTCAGTGGATAGTTTCAGGGTGGTCGCGATTACGGGCGAAATATTTCCTGATTGGCTGACCAAGCTGCTTCGGGCAACATGCTCACTCCTTATCGGACTAGCCTGTGACGTTCGATCGGCATTATAGCATTTCCAATCACCAGCATCTCCAGCCCCCATTACACAACGCTTCTTTACTGATCCGAGTTGGACCACCTGCTGTCTGAAGTGGGGGAAATCCACTTTGCACCTTGCGGAGGCTTTTCACTGCTTGTACAGGAGCGTAGGATTTGAAGTTATTCCCCCGGCTAAAGCATGTCGATAATCTACCTTTTCCTCACACCCTAATTGGGGACAATGTTTGCAATGAACTACAGAGGCCTTCCAGAAACTCGGACTCGGATCGGTTTTGTGGGTATACCGCGCCGCGTTGCGCATCATCATGCATTTGCTTGTCCTACTCTATATAAACGACGCCATGTTTCTAACCGATAACCCTGGTTTCCGCTGCCTCATTAACCAAGGTGTTAAACTTACTGACGAAACGTTCTGAGGCAACATCGGGTGCATCCTCGGTTAGGAAACTCCAGTCGGCCACTTCAACGAGTCGGGTTAAGGTGTCGTACCTGGTTATGCTTCGCGTACTTAGTGTTTTGTTCTCGGGGTATGCGGCATACCAAGTGAACTTGAAATGCAGGGCCGCATGATCACAACGACCTAGAGGAGTATCGAGTACCACTCTCTCGATCATCAGCTCTTCATTAGTGTATACCCGGTCCAATATGGATGGTCTGTTATTTCTCATGAATCTGATGGGCGAAGTGACGTGGTCATAATGCGGAACCTCTGAGACCAAATTTTGCAGGTCTTCTTTGAATTGCTGTACTGGTGTGGCCTGAGATAATAGAGTATGTAAGTTGCAAACGTTGGTGACTAGAATGTGACTGTACTTCCTGTTTATCATTTGCCTCAACGCATCTACCAAGTGGCAGTCCATCTCAGGTGTAGACGATGGTAGGCGGTAAATAACAGCCAACATACCAAGGTCGCTCCCTCTCAGCCGGAAGCTGCGCCAAATAGAGTTAGTTGCATCGGTTTCTGAATCGTGTATGGATTCACATAGCAGGTTGTTAAAAAGTAGTGGGCTACCCCACCACCTTTGCTGGCTCGATCATTCCGGACAACGGACATTCCTGTTAGCGTGATTTCGGCATCTGTTACCTCACAGCGCAACCATGTTTCCGTAATAGCGATAAGGTCCCAAGCTGCTGACGCGTGTCGAAGTCAATTTAGTTAATTTACTGAGTTGACCTTGGGCACTTGTGTACATGCATGAGAGCTTTACAGAGACCAAAAGTCTGTTAGATGGGATGAATGAAGCTACTGAGTTTACGCCGACCGATGAAAGTCGGAGGCTAATCGTTTTTCGGATGGGTTCCAGACTCTCGATACGAATTTGGTATATATTCAAGGAGCAGATGCCCCGGATCACGGTGTTCGCTCGTGCTCTGCTGTGTCCCTCCTGGTGTTATGGCTACTGTTGAAACCGTCACCGAGTCGGGCCCTACACTTGGTTTATTTGTTGAGAGTCGCCCCCCCCACTGAGGTGTCATTAAAAGGTGGTGGTGTTTCTGCTTCATCAGACGAATTCTTGTTGACAACCTGCTACTGAACTTAGTCCAATACTCTAGAGGAGTTTATGCCGTTACTTCTGATTGTAACACCAGTTTCAACAGCCTGGGAATGCACCTCTTGGTTCGGGGATCCTTTTCAACGAGACGACGGCGACATTTTCAAGAGAACGAGCCTCACAGATGTAGTGCCATTGCTCTCGGTCGTATACCCACGCATAGTCGGAAGAAAAAACAGTAAGCCCAGGAAAGCCGTGAGCAATTACAGTCTCCCTATCCGGCCCAACTATATCCACGTGAGCCTGTCTGAGACGTGCGTCAGGAAGTGAAAAGGTACCCGGTGTAATAATAGTATGTCGATATACTTTGCGAATCTGACAACCAAGAATGACTGGCACATTGTCAGATATCCCAACGTATATTGTGCCAAATGAACCAGTCGATAAGCAACTTCACGATAAATCGGCTACTTGGATGTGATAGTCTGTGCAAACGATCAAAAACAGTCGACGGAATGATGGTGAAACAAAGGGCCTGGGATTACCTGTTCAGAGATCACAATAACTCTTGTACGGACTCAAGCATATGTAAAAACAAGAATTTTAATGAGGCGTTAGACTGACCATGTATAGCTTCAGGATCCTTTTCTTGTGCAGCAGATCTTTTCTGCAGTGGGTCACAGTGGCAGTTGGTGCAGATGAGCGCGCGATAGTGCATCACAACAGTGTTGTTAGTACCGTCGCATTATGGCCCAAAGAAGACCGGTGACTAGCAACCATATGGCAATTTACCGGTCACTGAACAAGAGCACTTGCCCTAACAAGTACCCTATTCCGCATATTCAGGACTTTACAGGCAGTTTAAGCGGAAAGTCCGTGTTTAGTAAAATCGTCTTAACGAGAGCTTATCATCAGATTCCCGTCGAGGAATACGATATTCTTAAGACCACTGTCATTACACCTTTTGGACCACCCAAATTTCTGCGGATTCCGTTTGGTCTGAGAAATGCCGCACACACTTGCCAAGGGTACGTACAAGACTTAGGTTTCGTGTATCCTTATTTGAACGACATTTTGGTAACAAGCACCCCAAGTCAGAACATCTGGAGCATCTACGAATGCTGTTTCAAAGTCTATGCGACCGCGAAAGTACCGTTAACCCCGCTAAGTGCGCACTAGATAAACTGTCGGTTGATTTCTTTGGTCATCGGACCTCTGCATACTGTATCGAGGCTCTTCCCGATAAAGTTGATGCAAGCAAAGATTTTCCTGAATCTTCACCTTTCAAACAACTCACACACTTTCCTGGCGCAGTAAACTACTACTGCCGTTTCGTCTCTAATTGCGCACAGGCAATGCAGTCCCTGACTTGCTTCGAAGCAGTCAGCGTAATTTCGTTACTACTGATGCTTAAGAACTTAAAAAGCCGCTGCGACCACAGTGGTGTTGACGCATCCACAGCCAAATGCTCCTCCTTCTCTGGTAGCAGACGCTTTGGTGGGAGCGGTCGGAGCAGTCCTTCAGCAGTTCGTAAATGAGTCTTGGCAACCATTAGGTTTGTTTTCGAAACGATTGCAACCGGCCAAAACCCGTTGAAGCACTTTCGGGGTGGGAAGTTCTAGTAGTTTATCTGGTCGCTCGTTATTTTGGATCTTCACACGAAGGCAGAGATTTCATAGTTTTTAACGACCACAAACCTTTAGTATACACCATAGCTTCATCCCCCCAATAAATACTCTCCTAGAGAGATCCGCTATCTAGACTATACTTCACAGTTCACGTCAGACATACGGCACGTCTCAGGTGCACACAACTTTGTGGCAGATGCCTTGTCCCGAGTCAATCCAATCAAACCAGGTCACAGCATTGATCTAGCAGCAATGGTCGCTACTCAACAGACCGATCCGGAGGTTGATCAACTTCGCATGACCTCATCTCGAATAGTGTGTACAGGCTTGGGCACCGTACCACAGGATAA
>OX104060.1:38695928-38713995 GCA_944474145.2 Dicrocoelium dendriticum
GGCGAATTATTTGAGCCGGTTCTTGCCAAGACTTGCTGAAATCGTATCACCCATTCGGAGACTGACTCACAACGATGTAAAGTGGAGTTGGGAAGAAGAGCAGGATGCATCCTTTCTAACCATCAAGAGTCTTAGTAGATTTGAACCAGTACTTGGTTACTATGATCCAGCTCTACCCATGGAGATGCAATGTGACAGCAACCAAAGCTGAATGGGTACCGTTTTCCTCCTAGATGGTAAACTCCTGGATTTCCACACTCGGGTGCCCACAGTGGCGGAACAACGCTATGAGCAGATCGAAAAGGAGATGCTCCCTGTCGTCTACGAAATGAAGCGATTTGGAAGAAAGACTACGGTGTATACTGACCACAAACCACTCGTGTCAATAGCTATTAACCCGTTACCCAATGGCTCTCGACGCATTCACGGCCTGCTTATCCGGTTCAGGGAATGCGACATGGGTCTGGTGTAGACCCCAGGGTTGCAAATGTTCATCGCAGGCGCTCTGTCGAGAGCTCATCTGCCGACAGTCGAAAACAAACAGGAAGTACTGGAGGCAGTCAAACACGTACAAAAGTTGACGGCAACGACAGACCGCCTAAGGGAGATACTGTTACTGATACTGATTAGAAGCAGCGAGTAGAGCATACTCCGTGTAGCTGCATCAATTGTCGCTCTTGGACATTGACGTATTAATTATCGTTCCGCTCTTTATATTTTGCCTCTGCAAAGTGTTTGTCTAGAAGCTACTTAAATTCGGACACCGAGTTGGCCTCTACGATGTCCTGCGGCAGGTTGTTCCAGGTATTCACCACTCTATGTTCGAAACAGATTTGGTGAGCGACCCGCTTCAACTGCGGTACGATAAGTTTGTACCGGTGTCCTTGCGTGCTGCTTGGTGTGCGCAGATGAACCAGTTGTCTCAACATGAGGTAATCAGTCAGATGTAATATCCGGTGAGTCATGATTAAGTCAACCCTCAGCCGACGATATGCTAGGGTGTACAGCCCTAGTTTCTTACATCGGTCTTCATATGGCATACCTCTTAAGTTGGGAATCAGTCTAGTGGCTACATGTTGCACCCGCTCAAGCTTTTCTACCTCGCCAGCGTGATGGGACAATATGCGGGAGAGCCGTACTCTATCATTGGTCGTATTATTAACACGAAGAGGCGAGTGGCAATCTTTTCGGACCAAGTGCTGAAGCTGCGCCTGAGCGCCCAAAGCATCCGAAGGCTGCTTTGGTACAGCCTATTCGTGTTGTCAATGGACTTTAGGTCACAGCTTGAGAGCACACCGAGGTCGCGCACGAAAGACGCGGGATGCAGCGGTTGACCAGCCACTGTGTAAGTTCGGCTGTGCTCACACTTACCCAACCTCATGAATTGCGACTTAGTAGGGTTGATCGGAAGGTTAACCTCTGCAGACCATGTTGAGAGGCTGCCGAGATCCTGCTGAAGTAAATCACAATCACTGAGTGTGCGGATTACTCTCCACACCTTCAAGTCATCTGCGAATAACGCACATGGTGATTGGAGTAGCTGAGGCACATCGTTTACGTGGATCAGAAACAATATCGGCCCCAGTACAGTGCCTTGGGGCACGCCGCTGCGCGATGGATACCAGTCAGTTAGATTGTTGTCTACCTGGACTCTCCACTTTCGATCAACAAGGAAATTTCTGATCCATTTGTGCAGCGAACCATCAACACCGCACATTCTCAGCCTGTCAAGGAGCACTGCATGGTTAACCTTATCAAAAGCCTTACTGAATTCAATGTAAATGACATCGACTGAATGGCCTTGGTTCATCGCTTGTAACCACTCGTGCCTTGTCAAAAGTAGGTTGCTGAAGCACGAGCGACCTTTCATGAAACGATGCTGTGAGGAGGTCAACAGGTTTTTCGACTCGAGAAGCTGCAGAAGGTTCTTCTTCACGATCTTCTCGAGCGTCTTTGCCAAAACAGCAGTCAGGCAGATCGGCCGGTAGTTACCCACTTTACTTGGGTTACCACCTTTCGGTATGGGCTTTACGACTGGGCATTTCCAGTCGTCTGGTAACAGTCCAGTGGATAGTGACCTATTAAACAGCTCAATTACAGAAGGCGTGATGATGGCCGATAGGGACTTCAGAATCAGTGGGTGGATTCCATCTGGCCCCGCAGGCTTCGTCCCGTCAAGATTTGCTAGAAGCTTGCGTACATCCTCAATATTGCAGTCTAGGCTGTTAAGTTCGACTGGAGCGGTACTCGTCGAACTCGTTACAGACACCTGGTCACTTGCAAATACGAAGGCGAAGTGTGCCGCCAGTGCGGACGCACGATCTGTACTCGAAGTTAAGGGCTGCCCATCGGAGCCTTCTAACACTGGGACATTGGCTGCAGGCCTCAGGCGCCGTTTCACGTATGCAAAGATCCTCTTGGGAGCAGATTTTGCGGCGGCTACAAGCTCCTCTTCGAAGCTTCTGCGTTTTCTTTTCGCGTCGTTGCAGCGATTTCGCTGGACCTTATACGCATTGTAGTCCTCATCAGAGCCAGATAACACGAACGTGTTCCAAAGTCTGCGTCGTCGTCGGGCCAGTTTGTTGTACTCTTTGTCGAACCAGTGTGGTTTGTCTGGCCCAACTTTTCGGAATTTGAGGGGTACAGATCGGGCACACAACGATTTCACTCCCTCTTTAATGATAGTCCAACAGGTTTCAATAGATGAATCCTGTGGTAAAGACCAGTCCGTCTGGCTCGCTGCTCGAATGAGGCCATTAAAGTCCGCCTGCCAATAGTTGAAGGTTGGCTCCAGCGGGGGAGAATACGGCAGTGGTATTTCCAACCTGCCTGTGATCATCGAGTGGTCGCTCGCTCCCTGAGGCTCTAAGTCTTGAATGTTATGCACACGCTGCTCACAGCTAGTAAAAAGTAGGTCTAAGCATGATGGAGCCGCGCGCGCAGTAATGCGTGTCAGTTGGTTGGTGTGCTGTGTGGCCCCAGTTTCAAATAGCAACTCCGTAAACTTTCTCTCGGCTTCACAGTGGCCGGGGATAAGTTCAACTTCAGGCCACTGTATTCGGGGCGAGTTGAAATCACCCATGAGTAGGAACATCTGACGACTTATGTGGTTGCGGACATGCGGCAACCAGTCCAAACTGTGGCTCAGTGGGCTGTGATATACCACGCCCACGAGCAACTCGCAGCGTCTGAGGTGAATCGAACACCATAACTGCTCACTTAGACCATCAGCGCTTTGGTAGGTGCTCACTAGTCTCCCACACAAAGAAGACTTTATGTAAAGTAGAACGCCACCTCGGTCATTTGATGGTCTATCACAGCGGAAGCATGAGTGTCATACGCAGACAGACGCGGCTTGCGTGGCGTGGCGTAACTTGATTTTGAGAGGGTGGTCAAATACAAAGGAGAAACTTCCTAATTAATTAACGTCCTTCTTCAGCTTTCGGGATAAGCTAACGGTGTATGACAGTTTGCTGTTTAAAGGAAATCGCATTATGATCACATCGCCGCTTCACAGGGAATTGCTAAAACATGCTCCTTGAGCCCATGTGTGTGTCGACTACAGCACGCGAATTGGTGTTCTAATCCTGGATGACAAATCAAATCCGAGACCATGTATCAAGCTGTTCAGTCTGACGGTTCAACGAGGTTCGCCAAGCCAGGGAGCCAGTGATGTTGCGTGAGATTCCAGATCGGCCATGACAGGAACTAGCGGTGAACTGGTTTCGTGACAACGACTAGGACTATTTAATCACTGTGGACTATTACAGTGACTAGTTTGAGATCGATTCACGAACAACTACCACGACGGAAACAGTCATCAGCAGGCTTAGACGTCAATTTGCCAGATACGTAATACCGGAGGAAGTGATCTCCGACAGTGGCCCATAATTTACAAGTGCTGCATTCCAGACGTTCGCAAACAAGTGGGAATTTTCGCATCGACAAACCATCCAGTATCATAGTCAGTCTAAGGGTATAACAGAGGCAGCAGTCAAACAAGCCAAGAGGCTGTTGTGGAAAGCCAGATGCACTCATAAGGACCCGTATCTGATGTTGTTGGAGATTCGTAGCACGCCATTACCGAACATCGGTCTCAGTCCAGTACAACGTTTGTACAGCAGAAGGACAAGAACCCTAATGCCTGCGACTGCTGAACTCTTACACCCTGTCTCGCCATCGCATGAGCAATTGCAAAGGGGTTTAAGAAAATGGATGGCAGATCAAGCATGGTATTATGACCGTGGGACCCAGATGCTACCGGAGCTATCAGTAAATGATGAATTATGGATCCAACCAATACCGGGTGTTAACGATGATGGAAGGAAGTTGTGGTGGCCGCGATGAATTCAGCTGAATTCAGCACCAGAGGGAAGGTAATCATAAGGAACCGAGTGCAGCTGAGATGACACCAGGAACGAGAAGGTAAACCTGCAGGAACACACTTGACGCCTTACGGAGAGGTCACAACGATAGTGGCAGCAAAGACAACTCGGAGCGGAAGAGCGTATGGTGCTTTGTGCGACACCGATGCAGCTGATCCCGAAGATTGGAAAGATGGGAAACGTTTTTGCAAGCAAGCGGCAAGCGTGCCACAAAAGGACAAAGCCGTTGTTTGGACATCGGCACATTTCGTCTACGCGCTGATAGGCTCGCTGGATCGGGTTTGTTTAACTGATTTGATGGAAGAACTTTATGAGTGCAGCAGCGTCGTTAGTGATGGAAATAACCTAGTTATTTATAAGCAGGTTCCTAAATGCTTATCAGGCTGTCATTTTTGCTGAGCTCGCGTTGCTGAATAAACCGTTTGACCCTGAAGGATTGAATTTTGCTACAGTTTGAACGCTCTGTTGGTCTGCGAAATCTGTCAGCGCGGACGAAAGCGTGCGAACAATGTTGTATATCTTGGGGATGTAAAATTTTACACTTGATTTTTGGGGAGCAGAATGTTAGTGATAATCGCAGCCTAGCAGCTTGTTGTTGGGCATACTTAGTGTACTAACGACAATATTTTGAAGCAATGGAGAAGTAACCCCCCTGGAATTCACAGGGTATGCTCATGGACTGATTTGGCGTCAGAGATTTGAAGGTCGGTTTTGATTACTGAGCGGATACACTAAGCAACAATGTCGGTTAGGCTTCAGTCTATTTTAGTGCATCAAAGGTTATAAGCTTATTAGAAGTGATCGAAAACAAGGCAGAGGAGGTGGTTGCATAATTTACTACACACAGAACCTCACTGTGTCTGAATTCACACCTCCACTTATATGCCCCACTATTGATTCTGCTTGGTTACTCTTGTCCTTTGGTACTAAACGAATTCTTGTAGGCTGTATATACCGCTCACCCGGGACCAGCCTCAGTGATGAGAACCAGTTGGTTGACATCTTCAATTACATATCGGACCTTGGTTCCTTCGATAAAGTTGTAGGTGGAGATTTCAACCTACCAGATATCTGTTGGTCAAACTTAGTAACAAACGCGAAACATGCAGAGTTCATAACCTCCGTCATCACTGGGGGTTGGGAGCAACATGTTCTCGTGGCTACCAGGGGGAAAAATATATTAGACCTACTTTTTACCTCAGGCACCTCCCAGATAGCTTCTGATGTCATTGACGGTCTCCCTGGATGTGATCACAAAATAGTCAGATTTAAACTTATAGCTGAGTCGTCGCATGTGAGGTTTGCGATGGTTCCACACTTCCTGCGAAATATTAATTGGGTAGATTTCTCAGCTTTGCTTAGGGTCCAAAATTGGGACCATTTCTTTCTTTCGTCTGATATTAAGGGAGCCTCCGATATCTTCTATGACAATATGGCTATGTGCTTAAGCATACTTGCCTCCTGTGATAACACGAGAGTCTCTTCTAAATACGCTAATAATGCAAAGGACAAGCGGAAAATTCGAGTGCTAACTCGAACATTTGAACGTACTCATGACTTTAGTGTATTATTGAGACTCCAACGTCTTATAATTGAGATGGACATGAAACATCGAACTCGTCTCATGCAGGAAGAACGACGGGCTGTAAATAGTAGTAATACAAGTCAACTGGTGACTGCATTACTGAGGAAAAGGAGAGGTGGCAAAACTGACCTACCCTCCCACATCGTCATGCCTGAAGGTGATTGCATTGATTCCCCAATCGCCATGGCGGAAGCCTTTAACTCATACTTTGCTAGATCCTTTAATGTTGAAAAAGAAACCCTGGATTTGTCAACCTTATTTCACTTCTCTGAACAAGTCCCAGCGATCGAGCTTAGTGTTGCTACGATAAAACGTATGCTTGCTTGTCTACGACCATCCTACAGACCTGGCCCCGATGGGATCTCTTCTGCTTTAATCAAACACGGTGGAGATGATATTCCTCTTATAGTATTAAATATCTTCTCTTTGTCTCTCCAGTCTGGTCAATACCCCGAACGTTGGAAAACGGCTACGGTCATACCGAGACATAAGTCCGGGTCGAAAACTGACATCCGGAACTACCGCCCCATTAGTCACACAGCCATTCTCTCACGCATGCTAGAGAGAATTGTTAAGGAACATTTGGTTTCGTTCCTAATATCGCACAAACTTCTCTCACCTTCACAGCATGGCTTTCTGAAATCTCGCTCGTGTGTTACCTGTCAAGTTGACTTCCTTAACCATCTAACTGAAGCAATTGACTCAGGTCGTCAGTGCATTGTTATCTTCCTCGACATGCAAAAGGCTTTTGACAGAGTCCCACACGAAAAGCTGTTATGTAAATTAAGTAAGTACGGTGTTACAAACCCGCTTTACTCTTGGATCCAATCTTACCTTGTAGGACGGTCGCAAGTTGTGGATATCAATGGTTACATCTCTTCACCTCGTCCGGTTACCAGTGGAGTGGTGCAGGGCAGTGTCTTAGGCCCGTTGCTCTTCCTACTGTATATAAATGACCTGGTTTCTGTCATACAATTTGGGAAGCCTTATTTATTTGCTGATGATTTAAAGGTGGTCTACACGTTCCCAGGTTCTCAGCGTACCGCTGAAGTTAACAATATCCAAAGCGACTTGGAAGCCATTGAGAGATGGGCTGATATGTGGCAGATGACATTTGCAACATCGAAGTGTAGTATTCTATCGTATGGATGTCAGATAGCAGCAGAAGTGTTCAGGCTTCATGATGAAGTCATTCCCATCAGCCAGTCTGTTCGTGACTTAGGTTTAAGATATTCTAGTTCGTTAAACTTTAGCGAACATACAAATCATATAGTGAAAAAGGCTAAGCAGTCGGTCGGGCTCATATGCCACCTGCTAACCTTGAAAGAAACCAGACTAATTGCTTTCAAAATCAGTATCTGGCCTTTGCTTGAATATTGTTGTGCTGTGTTCAGTAACTTGCGAAAGGCTGACTTGAGAGCCATTGAAAACGTCCAACGCGCCTTTACGAAGCGCATATTTGGCTGTTCAACCGCTCTTTCATACCGAGATAGGTGCAAGCAATTGAATCTTGAACCTCTGTAGTTACGAAGAATGCAACTAAATCTGTGCTTCCTCCACAAACTCGCGTGGCGGAAAGCATATATTGGAACCTATCAATTGCACTTTCGGGAAAACACCACTTATGAATTGCGAGATAAAGAATGCATATTCTATTTACCTAAATTCAAGAGCAGTCTAAGGAGAAATTTCTATCTTCTTAGGTATGGCTCCATTTGGAATAAGCTGCCAAAAGAAATTAGATGTATTGAACATTTCTGCATGTTCAAGAAAATGATAAAGGCTTATCTGTCAACGGACAGAGCGAAATGGATCTTAAACATTCAATTTGATGATGAAAAACTGTATGAAGAAGGGCCGGATCATGTATGATACCGGAGAACATCAACTCTACTGCACCAGAGAAAACTTGATCAGCTAGGATGAGCTGATACAAACCGCTTCTTATGCTATTCCTTAACGCTACATTCCATGCGGTTTTACTCCCTTTAAACTTAATTCATATCAGATGTCTTCTGTTTAAAACCGAGAGCAAAATTATTTACTGGTGTGACGTCAGGAGCTATTTTCGTAATTTTCCCCACAAATTGATTAATTCGTAATATTGTTCTGCAATCCCCTTCGCTACATTTGTTCTCCAGTGCTAATCATTTCCCCCTCTTTTCTGAAACTAACAGTCCAGAAACATATACTTGAATTCAAGGATGGCAATAACTGATTCCCTACGCGACTTTTGCCTATGGACAACTTGTACAGTCATCTGTCTCCGGGTGTCACGCTACACAATTTATCGTATGATCGGCTCGATCGATTTCTACGCCGATGTACAAAACATACCTGCCTATTTCTTACATTAACGATATAGTACCTCTTTCACAGAATTCTTCTTTTCCATCTTCTTCCTTATTTCATAGTTGGCCACGACTGGGCTGATCTCCTGTGGTGACGGATTACAGCTTCCAGATTATAAAAGACGTTACCTATGCAAGGCAAATTGCCACCAACTGTCTGGCGTATAAAAAAGTGCCATAATAGAATGATCCGCATGACGGACTGGGCTGAGCCTTCATGGCCCATAATACATGTTCAAAAACAGCTCTAAAAAGAACAGAGCATATGATATACATGTGATGGCTCATATGCTACTATGCCACACCGGCACACGGCCAGTTATTGCATGGAAGTGCGAGCGAAACCTTTCGAGGGAATACCTTGCATGGAAGCAGGTCCCCTGGGGATGGTTCCACGAGTGGCCGTATTACTTTAACTGGACATCTGTTTAAATTTGCTTACGTTATTATTCCTGCTTTTTATGTTCTTTAATGCCTTAATCCTGCCAATTAGTTTAGTACCTGCTTTTGGATCCATTGTAAAAAGCGTGAACAAATTGATTATTTTTTTGCGATCTTGTTGTACACATTGATCAGACCACATAGTTGGACTGCACCTCGAAACACCGAGGAATATAACATTTATCATTTATCATTATCATTTAACTGCACCAAGGGACGACGATATCTGTGGAAGTGCTCAACTATGCCATTCGAAGCAGGATGGTGGATGGTAGTACGAATGCGATGGGTGACAAGCACTTTGAGCGTCTCTACGAATGTGCTGGATTCAATCTGTGAGCCTCTATCGGTAGTCACAGTAACAGGGCAACCGTGAGCTGCGACCCAGCGATTGGCGACGAATCTTGTGACTGTTTCGACTGCGACACCTGGAATTGAAATAGCTTCAGGCTAACACTTACAGTAATATATCTTGGTTAGGATATAGACCATGCCCTTAGACGGTGCTGACTATCCATGTCGAGATGGACATGTGCGAAACGAGCGGAAATGATAGGGAAACGGCTAATCGGAACAGATATGTGTCGCTGAATTTTGGCCTCTTAACAGGTTAGGCAACTCCGTGCCCAGAGCCTGATGTCGCGCCATATGCCAGGTCAAACATATCTCCGAAATGATTTTAACGGTAGTCTTGTTACCGGATTGAGCAATATTGCGTAGTGTCATAGACAATTCCACGGGAAGATTCTGGAACGACTGGATGAGGACGTACGGTGAATATATCGCAAAGAATGGTGCCATCAGATGATGTCCGTCAGTGCGGTGCGATTCTCAAAAAGGAATCTGACAAGACTGACAGTCATCATCAGTTTATTGCACCGCGGCCGCGGTAAATAGATCTATTACTTGTTCGGTGATGTTGGTTACGGAGTCGCGAGAAAGAGCGTTAGCAATGTTATTCTGACCAGAGATGTCATGTCAGTAGTAAACTGAGCAATGAAATCCAGCCGACGGATCTAACGTGGTGATTGTCAAGCTGAGTGATTTTGGAAGACCGGTAAAGTAGTGAATAAGTTATCTTCAAGGACGTGCCGAGAATGTCTATCGGTAGAATAGACAGCATTTCGCGACTGAACGTGCTGTACTTTATTTCGGCAGGTTGTAAGCGTCTATAGAGTAGAACGTGAGACATTTGCAGCATCCCTTGGTAAGTTGTTGTTTGTCGGCACGATGGCGTTGTATAGTACGTCTTAAGCAGCACTGAGTGGAGCACTAGAATCACTGGTGAAGCATAACGGCTTCGGCCAAGACCTCTTTACTGGTCTTGTAAGTCTCAAAGCAACAACGGCCAACTCTACCTGACTACTTTTGCACCCATGAGTTAGCTCGGTTAGTAGACCTAGTAAGTCGACACAGTATGGCGAAATATGTCGATAGCAGTTGATCATGCTGTTGAAAGGTAAATGGCGGCCAAAGTTGTGGAAGTCTCTAATAGCACAGACTCTATCGTCTAGAGACCCTATGCCACACTGCTCGATGTGGTGTCCAAGAAATTCGTGAGCTGGCTGCTGGAAGATACATTTGTCGGCGTTGACCATGACGTCATTAGCGGCTAACCTATTGTAATGGATCTTGAGGTACTCCGCGTGTTGTTCTTCAGGAGCGCTTGCCACTGGCAAATCGTCGATGTAAGAGTAGACGAAACTTAGACTTCTAGTGACGGAATCATTGAGTCGCGCAAAAGTGAGCTACGTTTCGAAGACCAGAGGGTATACGAAACATTGGGAGAGCCCAAAAATTGTTTGTGGCGGTCTTCCTTATGTATTCCTCAGTGACTGGGATCTGGTGATAAACGCGAGCCAGACCAGTTTTCGAGAACACATGGGTGACACGTAGGCTAGGCATGATGTTCTCAGTGTGAGAAATAAGATAGCAGTTTGGAATGGTTACGTGACTAAGCGCTCGGTAATCGCATAGACGCCAGTATACAAACGTTTTGGGACCCGTGTGAGGCAGCGACGACCACGGCGTTTTCGACAGGCGGACGAGGCCTGGCACAAGTATATGCTCGAAGTCTAAGCGCGCGATTTTCATCTTGTTCGAGGTTATTCACCTGGTTTTGGGAATACAGGCTTACTTCTGATAAAATGTGATGTTTTGCAGTATCGGTAGCGGATAGCAGTAATGCTGTTGTACGAAAGACCTGCGGGAAATTGTTGAAAAAAGCTGTTTAATGTATACAGGATTGTCTGACTCGATGTTGATCAAGATGCCTATGACTGCCAGGTTCGCACTGTGAGCGCCCACAAGTAGCTCGAAGAGTTGTAGAAATACAAGGCCAAGAATTGGTGTCTGAAGATCTGCGACGAGGAATACTCATTTAAAACCAGGTTGTAGGCATAAAGTGAACGTGTGCGGGTGTTAACCATACATGTGAATGACGGTTCCGTTGAATGCGCGTTCTGCAATAGCAACATTCTCATTCTGGTCCATGTTATCGTGAGGACGAACGTTAACTTTGGAACCAGTGTTCAACGGGTAGGGATCTCCTCTTTCTCGATAAGTGACAGAGAGAAGGACACTGCAGCGACCAACAACGTCCGTTGCTCCTACATGCTAGTCGGACGGTTTCCCTGTTACTTGCGAGAGAAAGAGCAGCCTAGGTGACAGGATTTGGCGTTTTTACCAAATCGTCTTTGATACCAGCAACGCAATTAGAATTTTTGTAGTACATGACCGATACTGACGGAATCAGTGTTGTTCCGGTACTATAATGTTAGCTATTCAAAGTAGCCCATTAGAGCCTCAGCTATAATCGACTCGATCAGTTTGATACAACTGGGAGGAGAAACACGGTGACAGTTAACGGGCTCCGAACGATTATTACTCTTGAAAATCGGGTCATGATACCCTTCTTTCACTTGTTGGGGCCTGATATTCATCCAGGGCTCTTGAAAAAAATCTAGCTAATGGCTAAGCTATCCTAGTAGCTCCTACCTGAGGTGATTTTGGGGGAATATTGCTAACACCCGGGGAACTATCGGTGCTCAACGATACCAACTTCCTCAAAACGGTCGCTGGACTAAAAGTGAAGTGTGTGAATATTGGCTTCTGGGGGAATGGGACAGGTATGTGACAGATGCTGATGACTCGTCGAAATATTGGAGCATATTGTAGTCGTAGAACCTTAGCAGTTTGAGCACATCCATCTGCTTAAGTAAGTGGGGGAACACCATGCTTCACATTCCGGAGGTTGTTGACACGTCAGTACATAAGCTTTTTATAGCAGAAATCTTACTGCTATTCTCTGCTGCGATATTGATTCGTCATCACATGCACGTATGGTACAATGATTAAGATGCACTACATAGAAGCTGTAGTTGTCAGGGTTAGGGTTCGTCCTGTACACATGCAACGCTGCGTCTCTTAACTCCAAACGTTTTTGGGGTTCTGCTCCTTATGATTGACAATGATCTTGCCGAACCAATGGGCTTGTTTACCTATGCGGATTTAATCAGATCGCTGAACTTACCAACAATAGCCGTCCATGCATTATCAAGGTAACAATTGTCCAAAAAAATCCCAACTGGTAGCCCCAACAAATTCCGGGGGTGTATTAGTTTATGTTTGTTCGAAACAAGTCACTATGTTCTTGTGGAGCTTCCGCATAATACGCATAGTCAGTGGATAGTGAGCGGCGTTATATCGTATCTAGTAAGTTATTCACGATTATCGTTGCCGTCCCCCGTAGCTCAGCGGTCACAACCACGGACTGGCAACGGTCAACTTGCGGGTTCGAGCCCTACCAGGACCCGATGAAATGCGCACTGCCGACGATTTCTGAAAGGATGAAACGCGCGTCCAGTGCTTTTCCGGGCGTGTGAGTGAGTCGAGCTGTGACGAATTTCTACCTATAGTCTTAAAATATTGTTACGAAATCACTCTGTCTCAAAGGGCTCTCTATCTCTGGTTTCAAACTCATGAGCAGTTCGTTCGTGAGTACTAAATCAAGCACAGGTGGCTTATTTTCCGTTCCGAATCTCATGGGCGGACTGACGTGGCTGGAGAGCGGATTGCTTGCAATAAACTCTTGCAGATCTACCTCGAATTGTTCGTTGGGAGGTCGGACTTTGCAAACAGTGAACATTGAAGTCTTTGGAAATGTGAACATGGGGGTGGACATTGGGGGACGATAAACAACTGCCAGAAGGTAGGTGTCGCTGCGTCTTAGTCACAGAGTGCACCAAAGCGAGTTTCTGGGCAGCGTTTCCTGATCGTCCACCGGTTCGCACTGTAGGTCAGTACGGTAGTATAAAACTACCACACCGCCTTTACAAGGGCAATCATTTCGTATAAAGGACATGCAATGTACCGCAAATTCGACGTCCGTAGTTGCTGAATGCAGCCAAGTTTCTGTTACGAGTATGTGGGCCTAGGTTTATGATGCTTGACGTAGCCGCAATTTAGCAAGCTTGCTTATGAGACCTGGTGCATTGGTGTACATGCAAGAAAGTTTCTCTGTTCTTATCAGTGAGTCGTGGGATGTGCGTTTTGAATTTGATGTTGTGCCGACCGGGGAAAAGTCGACCAATAATCGTCGTTCGGGTGTGACGATGACGAACTCATCTACGTTAGATCCATGGTCCTGCCATTACCTCCCTTCTCCTCTTTATATATATGTGATGTTTGGGGTGGGTTTGTCATTTTCGTTGGCTAGCTGAGTGAATTTATCCGAAAGGTTGTCTGGAGGTGGTCCAACTAAATGGCTTTTTTCGTGTGCTTGCTTGGAAGTTGCTTTGATCCGGAGCTCGGAATGAAGGCTGCTGCAGCCAGCATCCCAACTCTCAAACATCTTAGTTGACATTTGTCTGGATTGAAGCAACATTTTCATAATTTTCGGCCATTTCCCTTTTAATTAGGCGACCTGCGTAGCCTTGAGAGAGAGAGAGCCTTATGATATTTTCCAGGGACAGGGTATTTTGAATGTATCGCTACTGTTCTTGGTCGTGGGCGATCGCTTTGCGCTCAAGCCCCAGGAACACAGTGTACAAGGATGGTCCTAGCGACGAATTCCTTTCGGTTTGCTTACAAGCCGTTCTTCGCCTGTTTATGCCCCCATAACGGAATATCCGGGAAGATGCGGATGGAACACGTTCTGAAGGCGCGCTGTTGTAAACAGGACAGGTTCTACTTCACCGGTGGAAATCAATAAAACACAGAGAAGTCTCGGTTCACCGGAGTGCTGTGACTTTGAGTGACGCGTGATCAGTGTCAATATGGCGGGTTTACCTACAAAACCTATAGTGTCACATAAGGACTTCCGCTGGTTCACATCATCGTGGTTTTGTTTTTATAAATTTAACATTGACGCTGGAACATTGGTGCAGATTACCGGTGGTACACTATGTGTAGGTCGTATTGTTGTTAACCGGTTGAGGGTGTGGAAGTACAGCTTTGCTTTCTTCTTTTACTTTAGGCTCGGTGGAAGTAATTGAAGACCTAAGTTTCCGGTCGATTTTGGCCGAAGCCATGTTCCAACTGCCAACAATGTCGAAGTCCTTCTGAAATGTTAGTACAGTTTGGAGGGTGGATGAGACCCTGATTGAACCTATTCCAATCGGATTGGCAGTGGTTGTTTTAGGCGTTCATGGGCAGTTGCTGACCTTAAATTCTAAAGCCAAAGGGGACGAATTTTTAATGCTTTGCTTAGCATCCTTACGCTGTTTTGCAGCGGAACCTAGCGGAAAGGGCTGACGTTTGCTCACAGTCAAACTCTCCTCAAATGAATCAGTGTTAGTGTTTCTCATTTGTTCACTCACTACCAAAAGTATTTCGTGTTTCTGCGCTAGTTCATGCACAAGCTTTCCCAGTGGGATGCCTATACATACTTCCCATAATAACAGCGAATCTGATTTACTATCACGTATCTTTAACTGGTTTACTTTGAGCCTTGAACAAGTAAAATGAAACTTGATGCAGCAATTTGAACACTGAGTTCCGATTAGTACAATTTTAAGGCACGAAGGAAAGCCATGTACTACCGTTAGCCTTGGTGTGGAATAAGGGGCAACTGTTGTTTAGTCGTTAAAACCAGCATCTCGATCGATTCCATTCCGGTCAATAGTGTGGTTGCCCATCTGTCCCTTCCGTTTCAAGGCCAACGGGTTCGGTGCGCTCACTACTGCCAGACTAGGATTAAGTGGATGGATGGTTTGCTATTTAATCTACATAAGAGTTAAATAAAGCGATGGGGACACAAAATGTCGTATAGGTAATTCGCTTAGCGGTCGAAATCTGTGGTTGAAGTCTCGTTGCATAAATCTCTGAGTTGGCTTTCGTTTGAGACCACAAATATTGCTTGGTGGCCTTTGGCTTCGGAAATTTGTTCGAGTGTTTCCACAGGAACCTTGCAAATACTTCGACGTTGAAGTTACAGATGATCAATGCAAGTTAAATCCGAAAGATGGAATGCACTAAATAGCGTTGATGAAGCTGGATCGTTTGGGTGTAAGTACTGTAGACCCGAACTTAATTAACGGTAGCGACAATTACCAGTAAGACCAAACACGGATACCGAGTATACAGAAGTGAAATGTTGCCGAACCCAACGTGTATTGTACGAGCTACACAGTCTGGAAGTCAATGAGCGAAGCAAGAAGCAATGAACCGCATAACTCACAGGAAACGAAAGTGAACCAGAGGCGCCGTCAGTTAAACAAATGTATGATAGGGAGATACAAATAAGAATAAAAGCCAATGTTACAAAATACTGAATGCGTAAAGGTTTCACGTTCCTTACAGGGGTCCTCCTCTGGAAGATTGGTGGAGGGAAACTTTCGATAAATGTCAGGTGGGGGATGATGTGAGGAAGATGCATGTATGTAGAAAAGGAACTCTTGGAGTTCGCTGAATTCGGTAGTCTTTCTTACTTATTATTTGGGTGTGGACTGGAGTGCACCATCGGTGGGCCGTCAGACGGACTGCCAAAACATGCCTAGTCCAGAAGAAGGACGGCGAGACATTTCCTCCGCTGCGGCCTGACAGCGCACATGGGAAGTGTCACTCCCCCCACTCGAAGTCCACGGCCGTAACAATTCTCGTCCCACTAAGAATCCCGAAAGGCGCCTTTGCGGAACCATTTCACAGAACTCGCGGATCTGATCCATCGTTGTCTCACTGGTAGGGGAGAGGCGCGGTCGCTTGGAGCCAGGATTATGAAATCGGAGGCTTTGCGCAGAGGAGTCAGGAAATTCCGGGGTTTGTCAGGGACTTGAGTTTTGGAATGTAAAACTCGAGGAGGGTGAGACGTGGTCGGGATAAGCGGCATGATGTGGTATGGACTACGAGGCAAATAAACGAAACAAAGTGTGTACAATTTGTTACTTTTTGTAAAAATGGGTTTGTTTATTGTTATTTTGCAAAGTCTTTTGAATGAAACACAAGCTTACCATGACAAGTGGAAAAGATGCATGTCAAGAAAAATAGCAAACGTTCACAAACACTGAAAAGCGGATCGGACGTTTGACCCATCTGCCGCGTCGGTCAGCTTCCTGGGATTGAGGCTGGGTTGGCGGAGGGTCAAGCTTAACAGAGGGGTCTATGGTGCCTGGTGCGGAAGATGAAGCTGCTGGGGCTTTACCTTTTCGGCTGTACCAGGTAAGTTAGGGGCGGATCTCGAAAAAGGTCACCGTAAGACAATCGATGGACACCGTTGTCCGGTGACTATTCTGGTCTAAGGTAAAATTTTTAAGACTTCTTTGGAGAACCCTGAAGGGGCCGACGTAGGGGGCCGAAGAAGACGACGCAATGCGGCTGTGCGGACGAAAACGTGAATGCAGGTAGAGAGTTTACTGTGCATTTACACATCTCTACTGATCACGAGGAGGGGTAAGGCGCAGCAAAGGCTTGCGTTGAGAAAGGGAGGCTGCGAATTTTGACGGTGGCATACACGACGGCGAAGGGGGCGAAATGAACCCTCCTGGCAGCTTAAGCTTTGTGCCATATACCAGCTCTGCTGGTGCACACTTCAGGCCAGCTTTGATGCTGCGGCGGATACCTTGAAATACTAACGGAATGTTTTCACTCCAGTCAGAGTCGGAAGTGGCACAAAGAGATGATTTAAGCTGTTGATGAAAGCCTTTCACTAGGCCATTCACCACAGGATAATATGCCGTCTTGTGGATACAGCGGCAGCCTAAGAAAATGCAGCATATATGGAATTGTGAAGATTCGAAAGGCGTTCCGCGGTCGGTAGGGATGGTAGGTGGGCATCCGTACGGGGACACCCAACTGTCCAAAAATGCACGAATGCCGGTTCTGACCGTGCAGTCTGGTACATGGATGGCTTCTGGCTATCTGGTGAAGCGATTGACACATTTCAGTATGTAAACGGATCGGTGAGAGGAGGCAATGGATAGCACGAGTAACACCGCCAAAGCCAGACAAATTCCCTGAGATGATTTGTGTGGAGTGCTGCAGCAAAGCAAAACGGTTATCTGTTGACGCCCCATAACATCCACGTTACCACTTATTGTAGAGAGAAGAAGGCGGGAGGGACGCACAGTTCGTACTGTCCATGCACAACGGGTTCACAGGCTATCACTTCTTCGTGCACGTATTGAGGAAAATTCCAACCCACCACGCACCACACATTGTTCGTTCGCTCGGTGTCACATTTATGCACCCATGTCAGTCGATCCAGGAGGCCTTTTTGATCGACCTTCGTTTCAGCCCGTGTACTGCCCGGGCTGGATTCCTTCCAATGCTCTTTACTTGCTTAATCGGAGTCGCGTCGCTCTCCTTGGGGTTATTCCCAGAGGCGTGGCCAAAGGCGAACCACTCCGGAAACTCGGGCTATTCACCATTACTTAACCCGCACTTCTCGGTCTGGGCTCGATATCGTATGGTTCAGCGTCGCCTACGTTGTGCAGACAACTGCAGTAAAGTGCTTAAGATCAGCATTACCTGTTCTAGCTGCAGTAGATCGTACTGTCCGCAATGTGCAGGCAAATCTGTCCAAGATGTGAGACAGACAAACCAAGTTGCTGACACAATTTGGTTTTGCCCAACATGTCAAGTCATTCCAGTTGTCAACTGTTTATCATTGCTCATGAAAAAATACGATAGGATGACTGAAATAATCGCGCAATTTGTAAATACTAAGGTCGCTCTCTCGCAGATAAATATGGCCACGATAATACCTAACCCAGTCAAAGTTAGCTCTGAGTCTAAACCGAAGAAAAGAGCTAGACGCTCCAACAGCACTGCAGCGTCTGTGACTCTAAATCCGCTAGGCCACCTCACTC
>OX104060.1:38714206-38774829 GCA_944474145.2 Dicrocoelium dendriticum
GGATTGTATTCGATGGGGCTACAATAAGAAGCGGACGGATAAAACGAGGCGAGAGCGTACACGTGAGCGCGGGAACTTACGAGGCAGTTGTGTGTCGAGCCGGTTGTAAGATTAAAACAAGAAGGAGTAATGTACAATCGGTCAACAATTAAATTGTACGTGAAAGATAGCAGTTATCTTTTAGGGCGCTACAGGCTTAACTTTCTACCAAACCAAAGCCCAGCCCAATCGATAGCCAGGCGCCCACTGCCCGCAATAGAAACCTTGCGCGTTGACATTTGTCGGCTGTGGTCCCTCCCGTAGGACACTGTCAACTGGCAGTGTGTGATTGTACTGACACGCTCGGTGCACTGAACGCTGATAAAGAAAAGACCATCGCAATATATCCGGAAGACTGACGCTTCGGCATGTTCTCAACATGGAAACAAGGAAAACAAGATGTACACGGTCCACGCAGCCTAAGACAAAAGTGCTTTGCGATTCGAAATCGTGCTCCAAGGCAACTCAAATTGGAATAACATGTTGTAACAACAGCAGCAAGTGCAATCGCAAGTGCGTAAACTTAAGCATAACGGAGGTGAAATAATGACACTGCACACCAGACTACGTTTGGTTCTGTACTGAGTGTAGGATCAACGCACTCGTAAGGTGCATCTGCGTGCAGGTACATAAATGTGGCGAATTCCCAGCAACTGTATATTGTGCTACTCCTGGTATAGCGGCCGCATAGGAACTACCTGCAGCAGAACTCGACTGCTGCCGCTCAAAGTTGCTCAGCATTGGAACAGGATAGCCAAAACAAGTGTATACTTAACAGTGTAGAGGCAGCTACTCCTATCACGAGAACTAACAAATAAGCGGGCAACCAGGGTCTGCCAACCTCAGTGACACAAAGCATGCAGAGAGCGGTTTTTCCCGGGTGTGTGTGTGGGTGACATGATTCCCTATTGCACTCGGGTTTATACAAAACTACAAAAGCCTAACAACATACGCAGCAGTCGTTGCCGCACTTAGACACAAATCGACGTCAGCGGTCACGTCTACAAATATTCCAAGGAGCGATAGTAATGACACGAATACCAATGCGCCTCCGAGAAGACCGCCTACCACGCCGCCTGATAAAGGAAGCATTCTGTTGTTAAAAGCGTGAACACTAGGAGGACGCAGAACTAGATGAAGATGCGCTAGCGTGTCTGCATAAAGGGAACTTTATCAAAGATAAACAGATGAACGACCTGAAACACTGGAAATACATATGGCAAGAAATGGGAATTCAGACCATACACGCTAGTTTGTTTCGCATCGCCCACACCCAAACTCACTACACAATAGCGAACCAACGTTACTTCAGATGGCACTTCAGTGAGGTGAGGAAGCGGGAACCGCTCTCTTGTCAGCTCACCTTCGCCGTGATTCGTCATGTGACGTCCGTATATTCCTTGCCATCCCTTGTAGTGAGCCTCCACAAAGGACGCAAAAGCCGTCATCATCAGTATCAAAATTATAAACGTTAGCCAGAGGTGGGAAACATCTCATCAATTGTGCACGTCCCCATGATGTGGAAACCCGGTATCATCACTCCAATCTACAAAAGTGCTCGTTATGCAGAAGCAGCGAAATATCGCCCGATAACTTTACCTCCTGTGACCTTCAAGATCACAGAGTCCATTGTAGTTGCCGAACTCATACAGTACCAGGAGAGTAACAAAATTCTCACTCCGGAGCAGCACGGTTTTCGCCAAAATCGCGCCTGTACTGCTATCCGGCTGATTGCTCATGAATGCTGAACGGATGCTGTGGATGCCGGTGTGGGAGTAGATGCCGCCTAGCTAGATTTCTCGAAGGCTTTCGACCGTCTGGACCATCGTATTCTAGTTCATAAGCTTCAGTATCATGGAATTGACGATCACCTTCGGGGTTGGATAGACAACTTTCTACTTCAATGTTAACTGAAGGCAGGGGTTCTCAGCACCCTATCCGAACCAGCCGAAGTTAAGTGCCGCGTACCTCAGGGTTCGGCACTCGGGCGCCGCCAGTCCCTAGTCTTCAAAAATGATCACGCGAGGGTGCTATCTTCAAAGTTTCTACTATTCGCCGATGATCTAAAGATACGGCGTGCTCTCATTACAGTGGAAGATCACAGAGACCTACAATTTGATCTGGATAATGCATACATATGGTCCACAGTAAACATGTTGCAATCCAACGCCGCCAAGCGCAAAGTTCTCAGCATAGACCATAAGAGTACCCACAGCTACTTGTTAGGCTCACAATTCCTACATGACTGGCGGCACCCGGTTTCGGATTTGCCTGTCAGTGTGGCCAGCCACAGGACGCCTGCGCCTACAGAGGGACCATGGGTGGCGTGCGCTGCACCACCCACAGCTCCAACCACACACACCCATATCCAGTGTAAACCCGAAGGAATAAGATCGCGAGGCATGTGGATGGGAGCCACGTTCCATCAACGGAGTCGGTCCACACTCCTTCACAGGCAAACACAAGCACGCTGTATTTGGGAACCAATCACACACAAGGCGGTGGCTGGACCGTAGTCCGCTCCACACTGAGTGCATGGAACCACTCTTTGATCCTAACAAAGCCACAAGGACCGTGCAACCCGTCCCCTCCAGCAACGACCAGCTGTCTCCTAGAGCCAGTATGGACGAGGTAGTCGGTAATAGACAGGTAGGCACCTTGTCAACATGCACATCAAGCGCAGCCACCCCGGGGATATCAAGCAACAGCCAATCACTTGTAACGACAAGATGAAGTAAAATAAATCAAAGAACGTATACAGATACGGTGACATAACTCGTCACTAAATTAGCATATGAAATAATTTGGTTAGCAACGAATCTGCAGTAGGTATAAAACGTCCATAAGTTACTTAAAAATGCCACAAACACAACAAAATTACCGAAGATAAGCGCAATTAGCGTAAGCAATGTGACCAGTTAATAGAACGTTATTCAGTTAGGCAGAACAAACCAAATAAAGTGGGATGAAATCTATCCATCTTAAAAATACCTAGTTTAAGTGTAAGTTGGTTTAGCCCAACTGCGGTGAAGAAGAATCAAGAATGCAACATCAGACTCAGCATGGGGCACACAATTCCTACATAGGTCTTCTCAAAAGTGTTACCTCGGTGTGTCCGAGCAAGAGTACCTTGGTTGTTTGATGCAGACTGAAAAGGCATTAAAGAAAGTAAGACAGCACTACGGTCTCCATCGTAGTGCGTTCAGGAAGTACTACCCCACAATCTTTCCGAAAATGCCTGGCGCGTGCATGAGACCGTGGGCGGAATACGCTATCCAAGCGTGGTAACGATGACAGAAGCACCATCTCACCGCGCCAGATACTGCACAACGCAGGGTGAGGATGAACGCCTGAGGTTTGTCCCACCTTCCCTACCCACTCAGGCTGAAAAGTCTAAAAGTGTACAACGGACGTTATCGGCGTCTACGGAGAGATCTCAGAATGGTGTAAGAGATCCTGGAAAACCTAAGCCACACATGCCATTCTATTTTGAAACTCAGCCGAAACACATCACTGGAGGATAATCAGTTAAAACTGACATACAGCAAAGCAGGCTGGAATGTCGATGAAATATTTTCTCTCCCCGAGTGCCAGAGCCATAGAACTCCATATCTGACGCATTTAATTAATGTCCCCACTTTATCACCATTAGAAAACATCTTGACGATACGTTGACAAATTTGCACATCATCAGATGATGGCATCGGTTCAGGATAAGATTGGACAGCTTCATAATCTCCCCAGACTCCAGGCAGCAGTACACACACGTGCCACTCCAAACTCTTTGGTGAGTCATGTATCTGGTGCGTACTTTCACCGACACTGCTTTTTGATTTTGTGATTTACACCCTAACCATCCTACGGGATTTACTAAGCATATGCTTTTATACCAGTTGTGAACCACTGCTCCATTGACAATGTCTCAAGTGATATAGGTAATGGTAAAATATCGGGATATTCCACGAAGTCACAGCCCTAAAACCAATCGTTTCATACTCTCAACAGTAGATTTAACTCGAATCGTTGAAATGCGACCTAAATGGACTATAACACTGACTGTTCGCAGAAAGCAACTGATTACGCTGAATGCGTGTTGGGAACAGCCGTTGTTCGCTGAGTAAACAATTTGTGCACCCTCGGTCTTGAATATCGAAGGGAAAATCTACCATGGAACGCCTTATGGCGCAAATGGTGGTACTGTTGAGAACTTAAGGCCGTGCAGACGAAATGTGCGTTACAGAACCCATGTCTAGATATTATAATTGTTCGGGCATAGAAAGTCGAGCCCAATTGCGCACTCCCTTCGTGGTACCATTCTGACTCTCCGTTCCGCTGTGCATCTTTGTCCACAATGTATCTACGGTGGTTGACCACTGCACTAAGCGCTTTCCGTCAGCAGCGATCCAACATTTTTCTGATTTCCTCACCCTTATGCATTATTCTAAATACTGCTCATCAATAGCGTATCACACCCCACCTCAGCAAAGTTTCGGCGGCCGTCTACTTTTCAAGCAGTTCCTCCGATTTTGGAACAATGAACAATGATTTATAACGGGTAAAAAAGCAGGTGCTTGACATGTCAAGTAGGGTGTATAGCGTGATAAAAAAAGATAGCGAAGGGATAATGGAGTCTTCAGTTCGGGCGCTTACAGATGCAACTGCACTGTCGTATAAAGGGAGTTTGAAATGAGAATGTATGCACACAAAAGAACAGGGGAGTGGTTGTTGTTCACATCATGGAAGAGAAAAATAAAAAAGATAGCAAGGACAACGCTTACTCGTGTGCACCTATCTTGGGTCCACAGGATACAGAAATCCAGTTTCTATAGTAGTAGCGTTTATAAAATTTCATGCAAGGCGTTTGGAGTGACTCATTCTCGAATAGGGTTATGGCACTATCCCCTGTCTGTTGTGCATTAGTGCCAGCATCTGATGGTCATGGGCTACAGCACGTAGTGTGAATGTGACAGAGTATCGTCAAGACGTTTTTCGAAAAGGGATAGGGTGGGTGCATTAATTACATGTTTCGGGAGGGCGTCTCAAGGCTGTGTCACTCGAAGAGAGAAATAGTTTCGTCGACATTCCAGGCGGCTGTACTGCGTGACTAACCTAAACTGGTGACCTCTTAGCGAGGTGTTTTGACTGAGTATTAGAAGGGAATGGCATGGGTGTTTGGGGTTTCTCAGGATCTGGTACACCATTATGAGACCGACCCTTAGACGCCGATAACGTCCACTGTATATTTTGAACGTCTTCAGCCTGAGTGGGCAGGGAGGTTGGTCAAACCTCTGACGCTTTTTGTTGCCCTACGTTGTGCAGTATCGAGCGCGTTGAGGTGGTGCTTGAGCCAGGGTTGCCACGCTTGGATAGCGTATTCCGCGTGCGGCCTCACGTACGCACTAAGCATTTTTGGAAAGATCGAAGGGTCAAACTTCCCGAAAGCTCTGCGAAGAAGGCCGAGGTACTGGTTCGCTTTCTTAGCTGCATTTTCAGTTTGCCTCGAACAATCGAGGTCATCTTGAACTATCACGCCGAGATCGCACTCGTGAGAAGCCCACTGTAGAATTTGTGGTTCTAGGCGGTACTTGTGCATACCCTTGTGCCGTATACTGAGAACTTTGCACTCAGTGACGTTGAAATGCAGCATGTTCTCGATGGACCATGTGTACGCTTTGTATAGGTCCTCCTGTAAGACTGTGTGATCCGCCACTGCAGCTATAGTGCGCCATACCTTTAGGTCATCAGCAAATAACAAACAGTTAGAAAATAGCACACTCGCGAGATCATTTATGAAAACCAGGAACAGGTGGGGTCCAAGTACCGAGCCTTGAGGTACGCCGCACTGAACTTCGATGGATTCCGACAGGTAGCTTCTAACCCTCACATTCAGGTGAGGTTGCACGAGAAAGTCTCCTATCCAGCCCAGAACAGGATCGCCGATTCCATATTTCTGGAGTTTGTGGAGGAGAATGCGATGGTCTAGACGGTCGAATGCATTTGAGAAATCCAAGTACGCCGCGTCGACTCCTACACCAGCGTCCACAGATTCCGTCCAGCTTACACGAGCAATCAACAGATTAGTGGTACAGGACCGATTTTGGCAAAATCCGTGCTGCTCCGGAACGAGAATTTTATTGTTCTCCAGGTACCCCATCAAAGCCTCAGCTACAATGGACTCCATAATCTTGGAGATCACAGGAAGTAGTGTTATCGGGCGATAATTTGGTGGTTCAGCACGGCTAGCACTTTTGTAGATAGGTGTGATGATTCCGTGCTTCCACATCGTGGGGACGTGCATCTCGTTCAGACCACGTTAAAAGAAAGTTGCTAGTGGTCCTGACAAACTCATGGCAGCAACTTTCAACGCCTTCGGACGAATGCCGTCCGCACCCGGGGAGCTGAACGCGGCCAGAGACATCAGCCTCTTCAGTACAGCTGCGGAGGTGAACAATATGTGATTAAGCCCTGATGGCGGCGTTAATTGCTTAGGCAGGATGTATGATGATTGCACGCTTTGGAAGGTACGGCCAAATTGTTGTCCAAAGACGTTGGCTGCCTCTTGTGCGGTTTGGGCTAAGCCGCATGCTGTGTGCAGAGCAGAAATACCGCGCTTAACACGGCGCAAATTGTTTACATGTCTGTATAGCAGTTTAGGATTGGAGCAAAACTAGACCTTGTTGGTTCTTAAGTTTATCCTCCCGGACGAGTTTGACACAGTGGTTCCTTTGTGTTGTGTAGACATCCCAGGTATGGTCATTCGGGGAGGCTATATAGGTGTGTCATGCCAAGTCCCTTAATGCCATGCATTTACGTGTCCTGCTCCTTACGAAAGACTTCATCCTTTTAGGCCGGTAGAGTTTGGTTTCAGATGTCCTTGCCACGAGCTTGGTAAGTATGTTAACGAATTCTCCGCAGGCCACCTCAGTGGTTAATTCAGCTAATAACGACCAGCTGGTTGCATCAATTAGGTCGGACAGGTCTTCCTAGTTGGTTACGACACGATATTCTTCGGCGTGCTCTTTAGGATAGTCCGTGTAGCACATGTAATGAAACACTAGCTTTGCATGATCACTGCGGCCCAAAGGAGTATCGGTAATCACTCGCTCGACCATCAATTCTCCATTGGTGAATATTCGGTCCAACATAGCCTGCCAGTTCCCCTGAATCTGGTGGGCGCAGGGACGTGGCCATAAAGCGGGAAGTCTGAAACCAGCTCTTGCAAATCTGCTTTGAATTGCTCTCCTGATGTGGCCCGGGATTCGAGGGCATGTAAGTTGAAGTCACCGGTGACTAGAATGTGACTGTACTTCCTGTTTATCACTTTTCTCGACGCAGCCATCAAATTGCAGTCCATCTCAGGAGTAGACGATGGTGGGCGGTAAACAACAACCAATAGGCCAAGATCGTTCCCTCTCAGCCGGAAATTACACCAAATGGCGTCAGGTAAGTCCGTTTCCGAATCGTTTATGGGTTCGCGTTGCATGTTGTTACGAAAGTAAAGGGCTACCCCACCACACTTGCTGGTTCGATCCTTTCAAACAACGGACATGCCCGTTAGCGCAATTTCAGCATACGTTATCTCGCAGCGCAACCACGTTTCGGTGACAGCGATCAGGTCCCAAGCTGTAGACGCGTGTCGAAGTCTTAATTCAGCTAATTCGCTGAGTAGACCTTGGGCATTTGCGTACATGCGTGAGAGCTTCTCAGAGACCAAAAGTGTGTTAGATTGGATGGATGAAGCAAATGAGTTTACGCCAACTGCGACTGATCGTTTTTGGATGGGTTGCATACTCTCGAGAAGTATTTGATATATAAGCAGGTATCAGATGCCCCGGATCCCGGTGTTTGCTCGTGCTCTGCTGTGCCCCTCCGGATAGTACGGCTACTCTTAAAAACGTCTTCGAGTCGGGTCCTGCAGTTGGCATTTCATTAAGAGTTGTGCCTCTACTGAGTGGTCATTAGAAGGTACTGGTGTTCCTGCTGCTTTCAGACGAATTTCTGTTGGCAATCTGCAACGGAATTTAGTCCAGTTCGCTAGTAGGGTTTGTGCCATTAGTTCCGGTTGTAACACAAGTTTTAACAGCCTGGGACCGCACCCCTTATAGTGTGGTGATATGGGGATCCTTGTCAACGAGGTGACCACGACATTTTCGAGAGAAAGCGCCTCCCGGATGTGGTGCTATTGTTCGCGGTCGTGCATTTGAGCATCGTCGGAAGAAAAATCAGTAAGCGCAGGAACACCGTGAACAATCACTGTTTTCTTCTCTTGACTTTTTCTGTGCCTCTCTTTGTTAGCGGGATCCCCTGAACGTACTTTCCAAGGGATTTCGGGTAGTATGCGCACTCCACTTGAGTCGTTGCAGAGACGGTTCGCAGACAGCAGAACGGCTTCAGTCTCGTCCGCCGAGTTTAGTGTTACCCGAAGTAACCGGGGTTCGCCGTAGTGCAACGCTTTTGAGTGGCGCGAGATTCTTTTTAATATCGTGGGATTAGCATGGACACCGATCGACGTACAGATGGAACCCCACTGATTTCGATCGTCCGTCAACTTGCCCTTAATTGTATTGGATTTGGATCCGGGGACATTTGTGCATACATTGTTTAGGGCACCATGGTTGCGCCTGGTGGCCACTGGTTTTGGATTTGGAGGCTTAGTATCCGGTGTTTTTGGTGAATTTGTGAACGGCACTGGTGTGTGCCATCCGTGCTGCGGCAGTTTTGTTTTCTCTAGTCCGGACACAAAGGTTACTGGTGCTCTTTCAGGTGTTTGCTTGGCGGCAACCGATGCGTACGTTGCCGGGTTGTTCACCATTGCTGATTGACTGTAGCTTACAGTCTCGAGTGTAGCGAACAGACTACTAGGTGCAGCACACAGTACAGAAGTTGAGGCAGGCGCGCTACAGGCACTGTTTTTACTTATAGGAGGGAGAGAGAATGGAGTTGATACTGCTGGAAGCTGAGTCGTTGGGGTTAGGTTGGGACGCCTGGCTTGCTTCTTCGGCCTGACTAGGGAATTCGGGGTGTTATATGCACTCACAAGTGCAGGTCCGTTTCCTCCCATGGGTGCACCTCTGGCGCCCACCAGTTGCTCGACCACTTCGGTTAGTCTTTCACACCTCTTCACAGATAGACAGCTAACAAATGAGATAGAATTGCATAGTTGGCAGAACCAAAAAGCCTCTGCGGTGTTTGCTTTCGTCGACCCCTCTTCAAGGCAGGTAGTGTGATACGATTTCAAATACATGGTACACACCAGACCACTTTTTACCACTTTAACACATGATTAGCATTTGCTCTTCATATGAGACATGTTCACAGTAGGGGTGCTGTTTTAAGGGGTAGCAAGAGGATAGAGATACTGACGCACCGCTGCGTGGCTATCGGCGCTGGTTTGAGGTCAGCGGGTTCAAGCGTGTCGCGGCCAGATGAGTCACACGTTCCTTAGGGTAGACAGACGACGTGCGTGCTATCGATCCAGCCGTAGGGTTGAGGCAAAGCAAGGTGACTTGGAAAATACTGTCTAAGGACGGCAGTGGCAGTTCCAAGGGCGGATCAAATTGACGACTATCGCTTTGTACAGCGACTTGAAGGAATGGTAGTAAGCTGGTCAAGTGACGCTCAAAAGGATCTTTAAAACAAGACCACATGAGTTCTTATGCGACGAGAGGAAAAATAAATCCTCCGATAAGGTTTAAATACGGTTGACTTCGAAGTTGCAAGAGCACAGTTTGTTGGTGATCCTTGAATGATAGATCCAATAGATGAACAGTGGTAGGAGGAGTTCGCTGAGCCAAATCGAATGATGGCACGCAGGTCTCTGTGAGAATAAATCCAAAGATTTAGAGGCGCATAACGCAGGAGGACAGTTTTTTGCGACCGCTCGGCACGGGTTAGCGATGCATGGACGCCCGGTGAGCCAGCAAGAACAGTGGTAAAGTCTCCTTCTTATCTCCCTCTTCGCTGTCAGCCATTCTTTAATCATCCTAATGGTCCTATCCGTAAATCAGTTTGGCTGGAGGGGTTTGTATCTTCTTGATGCCCAGTCTCTGTGGAAATATCCGGAACTCGTCACTTACAAAGCATGGGCTTTGGTCTGTCAGTATGGACCTCGAAATTCCGTGGCTCACCATCACGCGTTTCATCACGGCAACTTATTGCGCCAGCGCGTTAATCCAGAATTACAGCGGCTTCAATCCAGCGGTTGAAGTGCTCGGTCGTCATGACTATATACTGATTGCCCGGTCTTGTTAACGGGAACAGCCCCAACAGGTCGATTTACCACAACTCGCCAATGTCGGACAATGGAATCGAGAGCATAGTCTCACTAAAACCTGACACTATTGAGACGAGGGCACGATTGTATCGTTTTTTCATGATCGGTCAGCACGCATGCTGTTTAACTAAGACGAACGTCATAAGACATCCGGTGTGAGCCATCTCGTGAAAACTGACCGCCAACATTTTCCTCAATTTCGGTGGGATCATCGGTACCAGAGTAGCGTATCGTACTTGTTTCCAGATTGAGATTACAATTTCGTTGATGTGCTGCTTTTCCAAACCTAGCCCAAACTAATGGCCTTGACGTTTGGGTGCAGCAGTTCGATTCATTACTCGTGCTGTTATCACCCAATTCAGGAGACTGGTCTTCCGTCGTTCAGCCGCCAGCTTTCCGGGCTCCTGCTCCAGGTCCAAACCAGTGATCCTGAAGGCAACGCTCGGTCAAGCATTCTTACCCGTTATGAGCGATAAAAAATCCGTCGTTCAGTTGTTTTCCTCTGACATGTGCTTTATCGTGAAGCGGTATTCGTGTAGACGCAGCGCTAATAACGCCAACCTGTCTCTGGGATTTTTGGAGAACCTAAACCAATCCAACGGCTTGTGATCTGTTTCGACGTGAAACCGTGAAGCCACTTGTTCAAAGCCCAAACTGTTGCCAGACCTTCCTTCTCCACTGTGGAATAGTTGCGTTCCGATGGTGTCAAAATTCTGCTAACTTATTTAATGGTCACTTGCTTTTGCCTCGGCACCGCATCGAGTCCGACGTCGCTTACGTCTGTGACCGCGGTAAACAATTCACCGACGATAGGTAATTCCAACGTTAGTTACTGTCTGCACATCTCCTTCTTAATGTCCTCAAATGCTCGCTGAGCTTCTACCTTCAAATGAATTTCTTTCCCTCTTCTAACAGCTAATACAAGCTGTTAAAATTCCTGACGAATTTACTGTAGTATCCGGAGCGACCTGAAAGTGCATTAAGACTGCGTTTTGAGGTCGGAACTGGGGTGACTCGAATTGCCAAGAATTGCTTCGGCAGCGGCTGGAGCTCATCCCGACACACTGTGACCAAGCGGTGTCATGGACGTTTTCGCGATCTGTGATTTAGGCTCATTTATCCGTAATCCCGACTGCTGAATTTTTTGAAACTTTGCTTCCATATGACAGTAGTGTTTTGCCTCCGACTCACAATACCACAATATCGTCTCCATACAGGGCCACATTCCCTAATCCGTCCGGCGGGAACAGCAGCAGAGGCCGAAAGGCGAATGGGACACCGGACAATCCAAACTGCATCCTTTTCAACTGGTACTGCTTACATCGACTGTAAATGCTATGTTCTCCCGGTCCACTTGTTTGCTCGTCAGATCTCAGGTCCAGTACCGTGAATATCTTTGATTTCAGCAGTCTGTCAAAAACGTTTGCCACTGATTGCACCGGGATTTCTTTCAGTCTTCTCAAGTCCATACAAAAGCGGTACCTCCTGTTGGCTCGCTTTACTGAGACAACTGAGCGTCTTCGATTAGATCCGCATTCCTCATCATCTGAGTCTGTCTTCTAACCTCAGCCTGCAGGTGTATTGGTATTCTTCTGGGTCCACGTGGCCGATACGGCTGATGCGATAGCGGAATTGTGTGCTCGATCTAAGCACAAAATTCCTAAGGGCTATTATCGTCCGTGAACAGGATGTCGTACTTGCCGACGAGCGATCGCACAGCCGGACTTATGTGTAAAGCGGCAACGACCGAGCGAACGTGTGTGGATTTTTCTCTGCCAGCAAGTGAAACGGCCCCGTATTTCGTCATCGGGTTTCTTTATCTTATATCGACAATGGTCTTGCTGACCTGGAGAAAGTATGCCCCCAGGATGGTCTGTTTTACGTCTGGTGACAAGACGAAGAGATAGTTGAACTCCCGACCACCGATACTAATCACATGCGCCGCCATACCATCTATGCGTATATCTTAACAACCGACTGCGTTCACCCCCATGGAACACGAATGAGTATTCCTTCCATCTCTGTGACTGAGTAGAGAAACTGCAGCTCGGGTATCGATCAAGCATCTAGCTGTTTCTCCATTCACCTCTACCATCGCATCAATCGCGCCTTTGTTCAGCGACCCAAGTATGCACTTGTAAAAACGGGAACAATGCGTCTTATAGCTTTTATTTGGTACAAAGGGTGTACCGAGCCTTGATGGACATGACCGCTTCCAGTGTTACAGTTTCCCACATAGGAAGCACCGTCTCTTTAGCAGTGTATTCTGACAAGGAATTCGAAGCGCCTCGATATGTGCATAATCTGCGCCAGCCTCATCTCCAACCTGTCCAAACGCTCCCTCACTTTCCGTTCTTAATGTCGCGAATAGGTCATATAGAAACTTCGTTGCAACTAGGGCAAGATCCGCCACGTCCGTTCTCCGGGTAGCGTTCACAATCCAGAGTCGATCCGCCATCGTCGGAAATAGACGGTCCAGAAACTACTACACTAATAGTTGCCATCTCGACGCGTCGCACAAAGCAGGCAGCACTAGACCAAACAGGTCGCTGAGGTAAACTTAGAAGACGAGCGGATCCAATAGCAAGTAAAGCTGCGCCTAGAACCCCCACATTGCATCCTGACAGTCTGCCGGGTTTTCAAATCTCGCGATTAACGTCTCGTTCGTGGCTGCAAATTCAAACTTGATAGGGCTCCTTCGCGCCGCCTGCAGAATAACCTTCGCCCTGCTTTTGAGGATCCTACACAGAGCAACTAGCGTCGCTCGCTCCTGTTTCAACCCGATTGCTTCCGCGAAATCTTCAAAGTCTTCCAGGAACTTTCGTAAGTCCCTACCCTTAAGTACCTCCTGATAAGGGATCTTCATCTCCAATCATCCTTGTTACAGCACCAAATGTTGAGAACGCAACGCGGTGCGGACCATTTATGCAAAATATCATTTCTGAGTCAATTTGGTCCATACCGGTAACGAGGAGCTATTCCGAAATCAAATTTCTCTGTTACCGTCCAGCAATCAAATGGATTCGGGCAACAATTACATGCTCTTCGCAGAGCTGTACGTTATCGGGCGCGTCCCCAGGTTGCGGAATGGGGAATGCCTTCCTTGTGGAGGTTACTGCGAATAAGGATCGCTTGCCTTGCAGGCGAGATGAATACGTAGCCGCGGACAATCAGCGACAGCGTCTCAGAGCGTGTGGAGTTCTGGGCTGGTCACCTGGTTCTCCAGCAAATACCACAAGAGTTCGTACGGCGCTGTGTCAAAGCCAGTGTGGCCGGCTATAGAGTCACTGACCACTCACTTCTGTACCTAAGTGAGTATATAACGGAGAGCGGATGAACAACTTTGCTGGCCACCGGCTTCTCTGTATACTGCTACTGAATACAAAGAAGGCTTAGGAGCCACCCAGATGTCAACGGTCTTTCTTAATCGTACCGCTGCTTGTGGGTTAGGTGTTAAGACCAAGGGTTCGGAGTGGAGTCCCTTAAGTCAACCCACTTTCTCGGCCTGAGCAACCGGAAAGATCTCTACCCACACAACATAACCTCCTAAACTTTCCAAATAATTTCAATGACTACCCGCTTTCCCCCCTTTTTGTTAATAACTATGTGTTAAAGCATTGCCAATTATACACTGGTTAAGCGTTGAGGATATATATATATATATATATATATATATATATATATCGCGGGAGAGCCTATGGTGTGCTGAGGCTGGTAGTGGCTAGATCGTGACAGATGACCTACCCTCTGCCGCTACTGTTGCGCCATTGCGTCATGTCCTGTAGGCCTCCTCATGGCGACTGCTGGGTGGGAGTTGGGTTTCGCCCTTCTCCCTGCTAAGATCCAGGACACCAATCCGCATGGATTAGTGAACTAACCATGTGCTAGACCCTCTGCCTTTCGAGTGTACATTTAATCGAAGGCTTTGGCTGAGGACTCGAGTCGTTCTCCTGTCAGGCGTGGGCGCCCTGCCATCCTCTTCGGAGGTTAGGAAGTGGTCGATGGTCATCTTCCTGCAAAACCTAGCCATAGGAGATAACAGGTCTACGGCTTACAAGCTCACAGCTAGATTGGCGTAGAGCATGAGCGCCACGCATTGTCTCTGACGGTGGGAGGGCACCTCCGGGTGTTCAATGGTTTGCTACCGCCGCCTCAAACCAGGCAGCCCCTGGACAAATTGGTGCAAACCCGCCAAAACCCACCTGCGTCTGGCCGTGGTCGCAGGTGTATCTTACTACGGTCGCAAAACATATGCAAACCGTTCCAGTACCTCAAAGGCTGCGTGTGACGGACCTCAAACAGATCCCAATCTGTCTCGGCAATCACATTCCCAAACTGGATCTGCTCTCAACTGCCTTGTGGGTCAGGCTATTGAGCCAAACTCTCCGGGCGGAGTCCCTCAAGCAAACCTCCGAAGCACAACGACCACCTCGCGTGCGATTGCCCACCAATGCAATCGTATGCCTGCGCGCAGAACACTCAGCATCGGGTGCTGGACCGGAACTCCAATGAACGCCCGGAGCGACGCACTGCACTCGTCGCGAAGGAACTTACGCGCTACCACATCGATATTGCGGCGCTCAGTGAAACTCGGCTCGCTGTGCAAGGTAAGTTGCATGAAGCAGGTGCAGGGTGAGCAACGCTGCTTCAGCACTACGTGATCATGGGGCCGGATCTGCAATATCCGATCGCCTCCATGGCCAGCTGATGGGTGAACCAACAGGCATCAGCGCGCGACTGATGACTGTTCGCCTACGACTCGGAAGAGGTAAGTTTGGCACTTTCATAAGCATGTATGGTCCGACCATGTGTTATCCTGATGACACGCGTGATCAGTTCTACACTGAGCTATCCTCCGTGATACGGTCTGTGCCGAGGAGCGACCGACTATTTCTGCTGGGTGATTTCAACGCGCGCATTGGGCGTGATGTATCGGTGCCAACAGATGTTCTCGCTGCGCATGGCTTTGGTTCAGCGAATGCGAACGGTGACAGGCTGCTCTCACAGTGTGCCACTCACTACCTGACGATCATGAACACTCAGTTTGCACTGAGTGCGAGTGATATAGCAACTCGGAAGCACCCACGGAGTGGTCACGCTCACCTGCTCGACTATGTCATCGTACATCAGCGTGATATGCGTGAAGTGTGCATGACACGTGTACGGCGTAGAGCTGAATGTGGCACTGATCACAAATTGGTGCGGACCAAACTGTACGTATATTTTCGTAAATCTATGTATCGCACTCCCGCCGTGAATCGGCGTAAATTTAACATTCGCTCCCTCGGCACTGTGGCGAAACGTGCTGAGCTGGAGAAGGCGATGGCTGCACGCCTGTGTGATGTGGACTGCGTAGCCACAGTGGGCAACCTGTGGCACATCATTCGCGACCAGGTGACAGCTGCTGCCGAGGAGACCATCGGGCGCGCAAACTGTAAGCAGCCTGATTGTTTTGATGAGAACAATGCGACGATTGGCGCACTGGTGTCGGGGAAGAACGCGACATTTGCTGCATATGTCGCAGACCCCAGTGACTTGGGAAGAAGAGTCCGTTCCGCAGAAATCGAAGCCGATTGACCCGAGAGCACCGTCGCATAAAATATGCATGGTGGACGGAGAAGGCGAAGCAGATGGAACGCTACGTCGAACGCCGCAAACACAAGGAATTCTTTGACTCCTTGAAGGCGGTGTATGGACCGAGATTTGAACCGTTGAGGACACTGATCTATGGTAGTTCAGGCGCTACCTGCACACAGACTGCAGACATAATGCAGATTTGGAGGAAACACTTCGACTGTCTATTGAACAATCGTTCAGAGATCGATTGGCCTATACTCAACGGCCTCAAGCAGCACGATGTGAAGACGAGTCTAGCGGACACGCCGACACTGGATGAGACGTAGGGAGCACTGGCTCAGCTGCGAAATAGCAAGCGTGCGAGGCCGACGGGATCTCGACTGAAGTACTGTAACAAGGCGGACCCGCGTTATTGTCTGCGCTGCACCACTTGGTGCAACGCGTGTGGATTGAGGAGAAGGGGCATATTGAGCTGAAGGATACCCTTGTGCTGCCACTGTACAAGGGCAAAGGGAGCTTGCAATGTTGCACGAATTATCGTGGCATCAACTTGCTGAGTTATGTGGGCAAGGTGATTGCCCGAATCCTGCTCAATCGCCTCGTCAGTCAGGTTGTGGAACCCAACGTGGCGGAAGAACAGTGTGGAATTCGCTCGGGTCGCAGCACTATAGATAGGGTTTTTTGGCTGGTCAGTTGCAGGAGAAATGCAGAGAACGACACCTGCCATTGTACTCGCTTTTTGTTGATTTCACCAAGGCATTTGATACGGTGAGCCGCGAGGCATTGTGGCTGGTGTTGGGTAAGTTTGGTTATCCGCGTAAGTTTGTAAGTTTAATTGAATGTCTGCACAGTGGTATGCGGGCGAGGGTGCAGCTGAGTAGATGTCTACTCAGGAAAGGTGTGCCCGAGAAATATGTAAATATTATCCAAGCATTATATGCGCGTAGCATGGGCAGAGTGAGGGCTTACGGCAAGCTGTCGCCACCCTTCAATATATCCAGCGGTGTGAGACAAGGATGTCCGCTGTCACCTTTCCTATTCAACTTCGCTATTGACGAAGTCATGGAGATTGCATTTACAGGACATGACTTGGAAGGTGTGGAGCTACTCCAAGGAGAACGACTTCTTGACTTAGAGTATGCAGACGACATTGCCCTCATCTGTGACAGCTCCCAGACGTGTCAAGCCGCGCTGGACTGATTAGCACTGGCTATCAGTCGCTTCGGGCTTTGCTTTGCAACACCGAAGTGCAAAGCGTTCCTCCAAGATTGGCAGGGATCGCCTCCTGTGCTGACCCTTGGTGGGGATCAGCTAGAAGTCGTTCAGAAATTCAATCACCTGGGAAGTTGTATCAGCGCCATTGGGATCGAAGACGAGATCACGAATCGTATAGCGAAAGCTCGAAGTGCTTTTGCTAACCTTCGCCACCTATGGCGGCGGCGCGACATCACTCTCGCCCTGAAGGGTAGAGTGTACAATGCAGCGGTACGTTCGACCTTACTCTACGGTTGCGAAACCCGGCCCCTAAGATCGGCGGACATGAAGAGGCTAGTTACGTTCGATCATCGGTGCTTTCGCAGTTTGGCTCACATCTGGTGGGAACACCGCGTGAGTAACGAGCGTGTTCGACTCCTTGTTTCCGGCACAGGAAAAGGAACTGAACTGCTCAACACCGTCATTTCACGTACCAGGCTCCGATGGCTGGGCCATGTGTTGCGCATGCCAGCCCACCGACTCCCTCGACGTGCGTTGTTTGCTCCCCGGGGATGTGGGTGGAAGAAGAGGGGAGGTGGCCAAGCGATGACTTGGTCCAGAGGAATGAAGTCCCTCGCTTCGGAGCTAGCCTCGGTTGGAGCTTCACGGCTCCCTGGTTGGGGTCCAAAAGACGGTGAACACGTTTGGCTGGATACACTTGCTGACATGGCAAGGAGCCGACCTCAGTGGCGTTTGTGCTGTGAGTTTCTTTGTCCCTCCCCATCTTTTTTAGCCTCCTCTCTCCATCTACGATCTCATTTCCTAGGGTAAAACATAATAATTTTTTTCTTTTTGCCTAATAGCTGGCTGGTAGCTTACCGGAACGATGCCTATCCGTTGCTGGTAGCTCAGCTGGCATGCAACTGTCGTATTTATTTTTCCTTTATGTATTGTATGTAGGTATGTATTTCCTTTATGTATTGCGGTACAATAGCGGGTGTTTCACCACCTCTAGCTGACATGTATAATGATGATGATGAAGTCTCGGATTGCGTTTGCTAATCTCCGCCCTCCCTGGTGTCGACTCAACTTTAGTCTCTTTGAAAGACCGAGTCTACAATGCTACAGTGAGAGTGATCCTGCCTGTTCGTGCAAAAGATGTTTAGAAACTGGTTGTTTTTGATCACTGCTGACTTCGAAACATAGTTGGTGTACTATGGCGACATCACATAAGTAATGACGACCTAGTCTAAGAATATTCCCTTCAGATAGAATCTGCCATCCGCTAGGCTGCATAATTTCACTGCAAATGCTACGGTGGGTTGGGCACTTGCTCAGCATACCTGCTGAGTTTACCTCACCGTGCCATTTTTGCGCGCGCAATCGCCTAGAAACGAAAGCAAGGCGGACGACGAATGACTTGAGCCCAAAGGCACTAACAAAGAGTTGGTCATAGTCAGATGCTCTCGAGTCCCGGGTTGAGAGCGCAAGGACCACGAGCACACCTGGCTGTAAACTCTCTCAAACATGAAAACATCACGTATTAGAAGCCCACAGCTTACTAACTCTACATCCACCATTACCCATGCAATGTAAGACTGTGCCTATGTTACCAACTCTTTCCCAACCGACCACTGAATGCTCCCGAGTCTCGCTACGAAAATGGAGAAAGACAGTGTTATAAACAATCGCACAGAATGAACACACTGCAAGCAATCAGATCGTCGATTTATGAAACACATTAAGTTTGCTAAACAGGAGAGGATGAGAACATTTTTAACCCGAAAACTGGTTCGTATATCTCACGGCACGGAAACAATAACGCTGCTTCTGTGCAGAAATGATCGTCTTCATCTAAGGATAATACATGTTGTCGGGGAATATATGAATTTATTTATTTATGCTTAATGCTGCTAGAAAAAGGCGCCTTCTCCGTCATTCCATTTTATTGAACAGTAAAATATAATTCGCACTTTCAAAACTAGACGAAAGACCCCTGAACGGATTTCATAATGGGACGGAGGATCAACCGTAGTACGACTCGAATGGGTCAAGGTAGACGAGTAATATCTGCCGAGTACATCAACTGTGCGTACAAGGAGCCATTACAGGATAGGAAGAAACACTTTCTTTGCATTAGCCAGATAGATGGATCATTGCTACCATTTTACTGACCATTTCAGATGTAGCGGCATTAGAAACGAAGTCCAGAACTGAGTAACGAGCATCCCAAACGGTTAGCACTTTTCACTAATGGCCTACGTCCAGAACGCAACCGCTGCACCCTATGCTCCGGTGATCGAGTAGTATGTCAAGGATGTCCACATGCTAGTCGCTGTGCTGAGCGCTAGGAGAGCAGAGCAATGATGGGATTCACGAGCAACAGTACAATACAATACCAGTACAATACAGTACAGTACCATCGCAGTATCGTAATTGGGTTAAATTTAGAGAAGCAGGAACGCGGGGCACACGCAAACGCGCTAGGCCCGCGACGACGCAATTCTCTGCTCCACTAGCCGTTATTCTCTTCCATCACCAAACAATTCTAATACCTGCATTCTCTACGCACTTGTTACTATATCCAAAGCACGTACCACCTACCATGTACAAGAAGAGTAACGCATTGGTGACTAAGACATTACGAGATCAAACTCGTTTGAGAGATAAACGCACAGACAAACCACGAAGGATGTTTGTAAATCGTGCGGTGGTTTGTGAACCGCAGGACCAAGGCTCTTCAACATGAGTAATGAGTGGTGGTGATGAAACGCTGAAAGGGAGAAAAATGGATGATTTGACAAATCCCGGATGCACCATTAGCATGCATCCTGGGGTTCCTAAGCTACTGTTGCTGATCTTCTCACAACAGTATATAAATTACGAGTTAGTCGCATGCCCTTGGCGGAAGAGTTCCCAGAGGAAGGGGGGCACAGCCTCATAGATTAGTTGAGGATGAAAAATAAGTAGCTACCAAATATCAGTCGCTGGTGTTTCATAGCAGGACGGTTAAAAGCAGGTTGCGGGAGTAACTCCCAGCCTCTCCTGTCTCCGTGAGAAGTGATCCACCATGACGAAGTTAGTTACTACCGCTAATTTCATCAAGCAACAGTCGAACAACGCGATGCAAATGCCAGAGTGTGATAATAGGCACTTTAGTCTAGGTAAAGGAAAGCAAAGTAGCGTGATGCCGTGTACGGAAATTGGAAAAGCACAAGATTAATAAACAGCAAAAATTTAAACATATTTCGAAAAAGCGTGATGACGTCAAAAGCACCCACAGGAACTTAGATCAACACAGGAACCAATGTGAAACCGGTCCAAAGAGAATGCGCCTCTTACAGCATTCGTCAAAGATCAAGTCGATGAACTCATCGGAGTCAAAAGAATATGGCAGCAGTCAGCTAACCATGAGAGTGTTGGAAATCATCGGCGATTAGGGTTTCACAATACTGCTTTTTCTGACGTGTGTGTACGTGAATAAATTTTTAGAAAACCCACAGATGAAGTTATCAAGGGGCCTATAAAGTGCCAACACTCGCAGAGTTAATGTGATAATACCAAATGCCACGTAGGCAAAAGTCATCGTCATCACAGACAGTAGTACATCAGACATTTGAAGTGATGCTTCGCTGCCATACAACCATGATGAGTTATGGAATAAAGCATAATAAGCGGGAGAGAAGTAGGGTTTACCGGAAAATCTTAACAATCTAAGCAAACATTCAGGGTCAAGGCGACTACATCTTGTCAACAACATACCGTCACAAACAAGTGGCTATCATGCAAACCCAAGGTGGCAAAAGCAAGACAGCCTCCTTGCGGGTTTCACTGCCTCGCATCATAATCAGCCATTGACCCGCAGATAACTCAGCACCAAACGCATCTTGAACACACAGACCGACTAGAAGACGACAGCAGACGCGCCATTGGTATCCGCTGCAAACCATATTCTGTAAAGTCTCGAGCCAAACACAAGGCGGGTAACGTGGACTCTAGCCTGTAAGGTCAGACGGACAGACGGCACTGACTTTGGTCATCAGAGAATTCATTTCCCGCTGCTAAGTCAACTTTGGCCCATCTCGGGCTTTGCGTCACCATGCATCTAGCACACAAAACATGGGCATCCTCGGTCAGAAGTGACCAAGCATACGTAGTACCTACCCAAACCAACGCAACTTATCCAGTGCTATCTGTTGTTCTAAGGAACTAGCTTGGTTATCACTGTCCAGTACTCGCCTGCCCACATCATCGTTGCGGACACGCTGATGCCATCCGATACCAGCAATGCTCCGCAGACAGCGATGATCAAAGACATGAAGGCGTATCAGATCCTCAAACCGAAGTGGCAGTCTCACTCCAGTGGAGTAGGACGTCCCTCAGTGTTGCCTTGTAAACAACCTTTCAGACAGAGTGAAAATCCTTTCTGTCGACAAAGATGTCGAAGAAGCAAAAGGCAGTTCTGCCGTTTGTAATAGGTGAACCGACTTCAGTTGCTGTGCACCCATCGTTGCTGATGTGGCTCCCAAGTGAACTGATCAACTACCTCGAGTTTCTCCACATCAAAGGTGCGTCATTATGAGATCAAGTCGAAGCCGACGATATGACATGGTATACAGCCCTAATCTCCTATATCGGTCCTCGTACATACCCCGTAAACTGGGGATGAGCCTGGTACCACACGTGCTGGACCCGTTCCAGTCTCTGCACGTCACCTATTGTGATCGGACAATAGGCGGGTGAGCCACACTCAAGCACCGGTCTTAGCATGGAACAGAAAAAACGAATGCCAATCCCTTCAAAGCAAGAACAGAAGCTGCGCCTAAGTGCGCAAAGCAGGCGTAGTCCTTTTACGTACAGTCTGTTCGTGCTATCGATGGACTTCAGATCATGGACGTCTATCTTCTGGTCCTTATGGTGCAAGAGACAACTGCAGTTATCAGCATGACCACCTGATTTAGCGAATTGAAGGACCAGATTCAACGGCACGTAGCGCTTGGCAGCTGAACGACGGCCCAACGAAAGTGGAAGAAGCAAAGTGAAAACCTAAGAACGGAACGACTTTGATAGAAGCTGAAATTAGTCAAAAGGAGGGTGGATGAGGTCAATATTACCAGTACAGTTTGTATAGATAAGCACCCTTGTAGTTACCACATAAGTGTAGTCATCAACGAGCGCCAAAAATGCCGGAGTTGTGCAAAAACGCCGTTAAAATGGAATGTTTGTGAGCATATCCCTACCAAGACAGATGTACGAGCACTTAGAAGAATCTGAAATGATACACCCTCATAGGAAGACCATCAAACACCACATATAGTTTTATATTCTTGGCTGAAGACACGATCGCCACTTCCTGACCGAGACTCCTGGACTGTCATGGACATGGAAAACCGCTGCAGCGAGTAGTGCACCTTGTTAGCAACAAAAAGACGTTATGCGGTCATACCATCGGACAAAACATGAGCGAACAATCAAGAACGATGAAACGAAAAAAGGATGCCATCACACAAGAGTACAAATCAAGTAAGCCTGGAATAAGAACGTGCAAATAGATGATAAAAGCAAGCAAGAAAACAGCGCGCGAGCAGATGCTGGATCGTTTGACGAGTCCGCCGATCGACAGAGGCGCTGCAAAAAGTGGGGAGAGCATTTTGTGAGTTGAGGTGTAAGTACATGTTAACCATATCGTCCGCTGTCTGCGAATGTACGGAGTGTGGTGGCTTTGAATGTGGTATAAGGTCAAAATGAAAATCCGGATAGGTTTGAAGCGAATGAGATACGTAGTGCGCCCACTCTTTTGGGGGTCGATTTGTCCATGCTGTTAGCACACTGTCATCCGGATAGGTCGACCCGATTGCATTAAGCGCGTCGGGAGTCTCCAAAGCATAGGACAGGTCACCCGCCATGCCAAATGAAGCGGCAACGTAACCCAAAATGAATGCCTGGTGAGTAAGACCAATCTTGTGTGAAACGGGTAACTTTTGATCACGCCAAGCATGAATAGGACGAAAAATGAACTCTGTAACGTCATCCGCAATTGCACCATGTAGTTCCATGTGGGCTACAGCGGCCTTTGCCTGAATCGGAGGATTGAATAGGAGAAGACATTAAGGTGCTGAAATAGAAACAGAGGCTAAACTAAAGTATGCAATTAATTGCAAAGGGCCTTTCCGATGAAAGGCTTTTTCCCAATGCTTTGTTTTAAGAAACCTCTTAGGACGTCCCAACTAATTCGAGGATATTAAGTCCCCTACAGAATCCATATGAACATAAGCAGGGACTAGACGTAACCATGGTGTAGACCGCCGTGCATTATGAAGTAGATAAGCAGAGACCGGTGAAGACATAAGTAGCACATTAGTGCTATGTGCGCATTCCCCGCTGCCATGAAACCGTAAACGGGCTACAAAAACACTCAAGCTCGATATAATGAACTATTTCTCAAACAAATTATTGAAGCACCGGTTATTGCAGAGGAGAATGAATGGTGTCTTATCTGCTGCATCCAGCAGGATGGATAGGAACGAGGATAGTTTCGGTGTTGTTCTCTCCCAACGCTGCACTCTACGACTGGAAGGGCTTCGACCAGATTTGCACTCGTCTGGTAAAAACGGATTGAGCTGAGAGGGGAACCCGACACAGTGGTTGGTGGTCTTCGGCTTGAGCACTAAGCCAGTTTCACATCAGCGCTTGACACAGCGGTTAGAAGCGCATTATTTGGTCTTGAAGTACACGCTGGGTGTCTGGATTGCAACACAAAATCTGCTTTGGGACTACAGTTTGCTTTGGAGCGAACCTATGCCATTTTGATCACTGGGACCACATCCGAAGTGAAGTTCAAGCTATCTCTACCTGACGAGTCCAAATCAGGACGAAACCGGTCGGTTGCAGAGTGCAGTTTTGGGAGAGAGCAGTTCTGAAACTCCGCGCTTCAGGTGCGGTCTCACTGATCGAAATGGCATATGTTTGCTTCAAAACAGACTGTAGCCACAATCGAGACTGCGTGTCGCAAACCAGAGACACGGCCAGTACTCCAAGAGCAAATAAGGGATGAAGATACTATTGCCAATTTCCTCACGTTTTCGTATTCCTCACGCGTTTTCATCCTTATCGTCTCGTTCCAACTTAACTCTTATTCCCCTCTTTTTACTCCTCTTAGTTCTTGGCTCTTCAAATGTTGCATCGATAATCGCTGGCCTACTAGTTTTGGCGTACAAGAAATCGAAAAGTGTTGCTCCGATCCAGCGGACAAATTCATGTCACACCAAGCACACAACCTCAGTTCATCCGCTTCTATTGTGAGTCCTCGATCTCCGCTATAACTGACATGTCTCAACGTAAGCAATTTGTGGCAACTGAGTCAACAGAAAGCATCTACTCGAACACCAGACATCATCGATCGATACTGCTGCCTAGGCAAACATATCTGCAAAGATCGAGCTTAGTACTTACTCTAAGATAGTATTCATGTAATATTGGAGGCACTTTTCCATTGCTGAACCTGCTCTCATCGACTGGATTCCAGCCAGTATCCGGAGGTGCGTTATCAGATTGGCTTCCTCGCTTAAAGCCTCGATGTCGCACCGTAACAAAAGGTACCTGCTCGTAACTGCAGTGTACTCCGCTATAAACTGCAGAACTGACTCGGTGAAAGATGATTTCTATCGTCAACTGAAGAAATTACTCGTTCACAAAGGAAATAAGGATACAATAGTGCTGACTGGTGAGCTAAAAACTGATGAGCTGCATCTAGGTAATCAACGTCATTTAGACCCCAACAATGACAATACTGAGCGAGTGCTACACGCGTGAATATGCACGACTATTTCTCGTGAGCACCAGCTTTCGACACAGTCGCAAGGTTAGTGTTGAAGCCACAGGCGATACCGAGGTTTCGGAAAGCCCGAGCCGTTCCCTAAGCTCTTTGTAAGGAAGACGAGAGTGGGCTGCACCAACTCCAACTGGAGGGTACAGTAGAACATTTCCAATATTCGGACTGGGCAGCCCCTATAGTGCCAGTATTGAAGAGCGATGGTGCCATAATAATCTGTGGAGACTACAAGGTGACGATCAACCGGACATTACATCTAGACAGATATCCGTTTGCAAAGGGTGAATACATTTAGGCTTCTCTCCCCTGGAGCGAGCATTCTACCAAACTAGATATGAGCAACACATTGAACTCGAGAAGGAAACCTGCGCCTACACTACCATTAGCACTCACCTCGGAGTATTCCGTTACATATGCATGCCACATGGGACAAATTAGGCCCCTCGCCATCTTTCAGCGTATTATTGACACATTGGTGAAGGACACACTAAACACATGTGCATATTTCGATGACATCTTGGTTACTGGTCGAACTACCACCGCGAACACGTGCAAACTTTGGGTGTCGTCCAGAAACGAGCATCAGACGCCAAATTGGTGGAAAGTGTGAATACCTCGTACCGAGTGTACAGTACCTTGGGTATCAGTTATCATGAGAAGGATTATGCCCGTTAAAATAAAAGACAAGAGTACTACTTGAAGCGCCAGCACCCAAAAATGTTCATGAACTGCAGTCACGCTTGGGTGCCGTTACCCAGTTTTTAAGGTTCACACCGAAGGCAGCAACACATCTACATCCGCTACAACAACGCTTACCTAAAAGCCAACCTTGGAATTGGTGCAGTATTCATGAAAATGCTTGCAAGGCAATCAGAAAGCTTTTGGCATACGCAGATGTGCAGTAAGAATAACAAAAGCCACTTATTTGCACCTTAAGGTCTTGGAGTTGTTTTCCACACGAATTACCAGTGACACATTGCTTATGCTTCAAGAATACTGACAGCAGCAGAAAGAAGTTACTCGCAGCTTAATCGAGATGCAGCGGCTGTTACCTTCGGCACTATTCGATTTCTCTTATATCTATTTGGCCGACCCTTCGTGATTCACAGGGATCATAAACCATTTGTTTTCCTCCTTGGCCACGAGAAGGGAATTCAATAAATGGTTTCACCCAAAATGGTTCGTTGGTCCCTCATTTTCATATACATAAAGTATTCAGTATGTCTTCAGCCGGCAAAATACAAGATCTGATGTCAGTAGACGACTTGCGAAACCAGAGAGGGTTTACTAAACAAGAGCTTGTAAACTTGATTCAGCATCTCAATGATACTCCGGTCATGTCAACGGGTATACGTCAGAAAACTGAAAGAGATCCTGTTTTATCATTTATAAAACGCTACGCTCAAATCTAGTGCTTTTCCGTAATAGGAAGTCTGAACTCAGCCTCCAAAACGGAGGTTTACTGTGGAGCGCACGAAGATTTCCATCACGTATCTTCGATGAACTAAATGACGCGAACCCAGAAGCTGACAACATAAAGTCACTAGCTCGCATTTATGTATGGCGGTTCGAATTAGACGACACCGCTCCCCATTGACCGTAAATGCTGCAAATATGATTCAAACGGGAATGCGGAGGTGTTCAACGATCCCCGTGCGCCGATGTAGCTTTGGAAGTGGCTAGTAACATCCTACAGACAAGTGTACATGGACTGTTCCGGCCCTTTCGAGACTCAGATGATCTTTTTGATTGGTGACGCCCATGCTAAGTGCATTGAAACTCACATTCTTGACTTAGCAACTTCAACTAGCCCCATAACTAAACAGCGTAAAACGTTCGCAACGTTTGGTCTCCCAGAAACATTAGTGTCTGACAATGGACCAGCATTTTCCAGTGCCGAGTTTTCAACCCTTCTTAGCTCGAACGGCATTAGACACAACTACTGCACCTTACCATTCAACCTCAAACGGGTGGGCAGAAAGAGAGAGAGAGAGCGGTACAGACAGTAAAAAGTATACTAACAAAACAACCAAATGCTCCACTGCGTGTGCGTGTGGATCGTTCCATGTTCGCGTGCCGGAACATGCCAAACGAGACAACCGGTAGAGTTCATGTTCGGCCGACACTTGCGTAGACGGTTCGATTTACTACAAGGGACTATTGAGTCACATGTTGTTGAAAGGCAACAACGCCGACGGAACATTTGGATAATTGCAGAAGTGACAGAGCGGTGACAGTAGTAGTAGTAGTAGTAGTAATAGTAGTAGTAGTATGTCTAGTAAGTAGACATAGAACCAGACAAAACCACGAAATTCAGCGGATGACAGGTGGAGTCGTCGCAGCATCGCTTTTTGCTGTTGTTATTTTTTAATGTTAAAGTTAACTGTCTGAAACTAAACAAGTATGTACACAGATCTGCCACTGGTTTTGGTTGCTAGCCATTTCCTGAATTGTTTCCAGCCATCGGCACTCTTCATCCTTAGGTCATCATCATCATCATCACCATCATCATCATCATCATCGTCATCATCATCAGTATACACGTTACCTAGAGGTGGGAAACATCTCAGCTACTGTGCCACAATACATAGAAGAAAAAAGGGGAGAAAAGAAGTGCAACAGGTGCAAGCCAGCTGAGCTACCGGTAAGGGATGGGCGTCGTTCCGGTAAGCTACCAGCCGGCTACTATGCAAGAAAAAATTACTATACAAAAGTATATAAGGCTAAGTACTGAGATTCATCCTTAGGTCCCTAACCAGGGAGACATTTGGACGCAACGGCAGCAAGATGATAAGTCAGTGATTTCATATGCTGTCGCCAGGTGGATGGATGACCGCCACGTGGTCTCTTCCAGTTGAGAACTGTACGAGGAAATGGAGTGCGACAGGGCAAACGCTTAGCTGACGTAGGCAGAAAGTGGCCTATCCATCTTAACTGGCGCAGTAAAAGTAGCTTGTTGGAAAGAATACTCGCATCCCCTAAGACACGAGGTCTGGCTCCACCGTTGAAGATACGCTGTTACTACCATACATACGCAATTATCCTCAAGTACCCATTATCGAAGACCAAGAGCCTGTGCATGTTATTTACGCGAACTGGCCATGACTCGCGGATATATACTAACATCGCCCGAACTGTGGCATTGTAAACACGACCCTTTGCCAAGTCAGAAGCATCCCGACGACGTCATAAGTGTTGCCGGTTAACAAACGCAGACCGGGCTTTGACGATATGGAGAGAAATTTCTTTGCTGATAGCGCCACCAGCAAAAAGGTAAATACAAAGGTATACAAAGCTGTCAATATGTTCAAGCCTTCAAGAGTGAGCACGAGAATAGGAGTGCCAATTCTGGAGCAGCCCGTTACATTTTGACGGCGCGAAGCAACATTCAGCACTTAAATGCCTTAATCACCAAACGGTTTGAAATGTTTAGCATACTCTGCGAGTCGTCACCAAGTAAGGCGATGTTATCGGCATAATCTAAGTCAGTTGCCCGCTTAACCGGTGGTAATTTCATAACGAAACGCTGGTAACCCTTCAGTGCTCCCGACAGCACGTCTTCAATCGTGGAATTGAAGTGGAAAGGGACATAGGACAGTCCTGTCGTACATCACTATTGATAGCGAAAGACGAAGAAAGCTTGCCATAGAGCCACACGCTGTCGGAGATGTGGAGTGCGCGCAGAATGGCTGTGTACTTTTCTGGGACCCCGTACCTTAACAAGAAACGCCATAGCGCAGGTCGATCAACCGGAACGAATGCGGCAAGGATGTCTAAGAAAGCAAAAATGGTAGGCCTCCAGCAGATGTGGCGGTGTTCGAGAATTGAACGAAGCGTGAATGTTTGATCCACGCACCCACGGCCAGGACGGAAGTCAGCTTGTTTTTCCCAGGTACATTGATTAACGAATCGGGGATAGTCTGTGGAGTAGAATCGATGCCAATAGCTTTGAGGTAACGAAATGAGACTGATACTCCGGTAATTGGCGCAAAAGGTGCGGGCATTATTCTTAAAAATTGGGACTAACTGACTCGCCCTAGGAAGAAGGCATCTGTTTCCGTGCCAGATTTGGGAGAACAATGAGGTTAGCTGACTGGTGATAACTGTGCCGTCATATTTGAACAGCTACGGAAGAAATCGATCTGAGCCGGCAACCTCGAATCGCAAGACAAACATCTGCTTTACTGGGTGTGTCAAATGTGACGACTCAGGGCGAGCAGCTGGTCTCGCAGAAAATGCAAGTTGGCGATGAGGACCAACTGAACTGCGAACGAAAATGTTCAGCCCATTGATTCAAGCGTCTCTGTGGGTTAGAAATCGGGGAATCGTCAGCTTCGTAAATAGTCTCACTGACACCGGGCTTCCTGTGTCCAGTGGAACGAATGAGCTGGAAGAGCTTGCGAGTATTACCAGACAGGGCAGCGGCCTCCATTTCCGAAGCGCGCTGTGACCACCATGTTTCGCGGTCACTGCGTAGGCTGTGTTTGAGCTGCCGACTGACAGAACGGCGCATTTTGTTATGATCAGACTCCGCTGGAATACTTCCGCAGCGGTCTAATAAATCCAGGCCATTATTGGGTGCTGAGTAAGACCACAGACTGACTATCCAAGAGAGACCCTGGTCTTCTACATGAACGTCCAGTCTTCATTAAGGCCTTGCAGAGGGTCTCAGCTGAGCGTATCGACTACGGGAGATTGATAGCTCTGATGACCAGAAAGGGTAGATAGTTTATTTGTAGCTACCTTACACTGCTGCTTTTTCGAGGACCCTCCGAAACTCATGCAGATGATCGCACAAACAAGAGTATGGTCTGAGTAAAGAAAGGTGGACCAGATGGGTCTGCAATTTTTTACCCTAACCCGCAATCGGCAATTAATTGCGATGTAGTTAGTCTGAGACCATGACTGAGTCGGAGATGATGGGGGCGGAACGTCTCTTCGAATGCCTGAAACTGACCCTCGGAAGAAACAGACGATAGTCTTCAATTAGTGTGAGAAGTCCCTCTCCTTTATCTGAGCGGCTCTTATCGAGCGCATAGTGACCACCCGGGTGACTTTCATATGATGATAGGCGACCAACACATAGGTTGAGATCCCCAACAAGGACAACAACATCGGATTTGTAAGCTCTGCTCAAGAGCTGGTAAACTTCAGGGTAGAATTCATCCTTGATCGAGTCACAATAGCAATCATTTGGAGAGTAAGTTGAGATCACCAACAAGTTGCGTTTCTCCTCACGATCCCCGAAGCCGAACTGCACATGGCCGGCTGTTAATCGAGAACCATGCCAGCAACGCGGCCTCGGTTTTGCTACTTAGTGCTACACTAACACCAGCCAAGCCTGCTGCGGCTGCATCCGTGTCACTATGTAGACTCAGGTGAAATATGGCTCCATGGTAGGTGGGAGATCTCAACTCAATCACGGTAATAGAATCCTGCAATCGGTTCTCGGAAAAACAGCAAACATCGATGGCAAGGGATTCCAAGATGACCGCGAGACCAGCCTGTTGTCCGATTTGTATGAGTGTGTGTAGATATAGGCATGTCAGACGGAACGAAGACCGAGGCCGAAGAAGGGCCACTGGGTGATAGAGTCAGAGTTTATTTACGTCCGGTGACCTACGTACTCTGGGTGGGAGCCAGCCGCGTCAAAACTGCTGACGGACAGATAGCTGAAGCAGAAACTGAGGATGGCTGGATCCTGTGGCATCATTTCGACCACTTGCGATCACGATTCTGAAACCGAGAAACAAGTGCTGAATCAGAATCGACGTTACAATCACCGACCAATATGCAGGTAACAGGCGCCCAGACAATACCCGAAACCATGGTAACCCGCTCAAATTGTCAACGGCGACCAGTCGAGCGATTCCAGGCCGGTTAACTTAAACCAAAGGGGGGGGGGAAGGAATGATACGTTCATTAATCATGCCAAATTCATCCACCGCTATCCAGCCGGAAAGGCTACCAATTCTACGTGGGAGTGCGTGTATGTGAGTGCGTGTGTAGTTGTGCAGCAATCAATCAGTGCCCGCTATTGACTCGCTACGAAATGCAGATCGTCCATGCGTCCATTTGACTATCATCTCAGGCAGTTTTTGCTTGCTTACGTGCTAAGTGGAGTGTAACGCTTTACGCTTGCTACTAAAGTTCTCAATTTCAATTGGGGGTAACACCCACCAGTCTCGAATGCGTATCAAACGAAGATACGATCCGAGCCGAGTAAGCGAACACAGTTGACGATCACTGGCCGCATACCCACCAGAGGCTATTAGCAGCAATCATGTCACCATGTGAAATATCAAATTGGTAACCGATGCAACGGGTCTCTACGCAGCCGGTGAAACTATTCTACGCCCAGTGACACATTCAGGCTGGAAGCGAATACAATGAAACTCGCAAGGATCTCAGCCGAAACTGAGTGTTAGTCTGAAAAGAGACCGCAAGACCTTGTAATAGCACATCGGAAGTGGCGGTTTCCCTTGATAACCGTCAGAAGTTACCGCGTCTGACACAGGAAACGGGCGGCAGGTGACACAATGTAGGCGGACTTACATGCGACGAGGGGGACAGCCAATCCACAACTTATCAAAACGCTCGGAGCATATGGCCGGACACGTTAAAAAGCAAATCAACTGGCTAGTTGTCAACATCCCTAGCGGCCAATAATAGTCATTCGCCCCGGGCCGTCCTCTTGGATTCCCCTCAGGTGTTGACATTGAACGTGATAACAGACTGTTGAAATTGAATAAGACCGCAGGAGCAGACAGAAACCATCTAGCTCTATTCATCTCTTGCGGATGATTTGCGAGGCTTCGGCGGTTCATGCAAAGGAATTTCAGGGGTCGTCCGCCTTCGATCACCGCTGCCTTCGGAGCATTTCTGGCGCACGGTTGCAACATCACATTAGTAACTAGGATGTTCGGCTATGGATTTTAAGATCAGACAGGCATTCTAGGCCGCTGAGCCGCATAACTTCATTACACAGGCACTCTGCGCGCACAGAAGTAGATTATAAGTGAAGACAAAATGGCCACTGAATGACTTGGGAGAAAGGTATGAAAACGCTGACTTCACAATTGGCCGCGGACGGGTGATCGCAACCCTCTGGATGAGGGCGCACAGATCACGAACACACTTGGCTGGAAACATTATCGGACATGTCAACAAACCGTGAGCAATGGCGAACAAGTTTGCATCCATAATCGCAGTTCCACACATCTTTTTTAATCCTCTATTCTTACCTCTTGGTAGTGTTGTCTTTGTCCATACGCTGTGGCACTCAGTTTATTGTACTGTTAGTCAAGTGTTTAATATATATATATATATATATATATATATATATATGTATATATATATATATATATATTATTTTAGGTGGTGGGTTTTCGGTTCCCTCCTAATGCCTTTCTTTCTCTCTCATATATATGTCTAGTGGATAAATGTCTAGTGGGCAATGCGCTGTGCCATTTGGGGCCACTACAGAAGCGACGACGGGTCCTGCAGAGAATTACGACGAGCCGGCGCAGCGTTTGTAGGCACGCTGAATTCGATTTACTAACCGCATGCTTGCATGCTAAGTCTCTTTATTTTAGGTGGTGGGTTTTCGGTTTCCTCCTAATGCCTTTCTTTCTTTCTCATATATATGTCTAGTGGGCAATGCGCTGTGACATTTGGGGCCACTACAGAAGCGACGATGGGTCCTGCAGAGGATTACGACGAGCCGGCGCAGCGTTTGTAGGCACGCTGATTTCGAGTTACTAACCGCGTGCTTGCATGCTAAGTCTCCCTATTTCAGGTGGTGGGTTTACAGTTTGTGCCTAATGCTTTCCTTTCTCATATGAATATCTCCCTGTACTCTATTCCATTAAATTGCACACATAGCTTCAGCCAATTGCATTCGATTTCCATAACATTTTTGTGTTCGTGGCATTCCGTGAACTATACTTCCTGACCTCGTGCACTTAGCTAGGATTTGTTTGTAAACAACTCATTACGTATGCTATTTAACTAAGGTTTATGTCACCGTTTCCTTATGCATTAATCGAGTTTTTCTCTTTCTCTTTCTCTCAAGTGTTTGGCTGTTGTTTGATATCCCCGGTGTGGCTGCGCTTGATGTGCATGTTGGCAAGGTGCCTACCTGTCTATTACCCACTACCTCGTCCATACTGGCTCCAGGAGACAGTTGGTCGTTGCTGGAGGGGACGGGGTGCGCGGTCCTTGTGGCCGTGTTAGGCTGGAAGAGTGGTTCCATGCACTCAGTGTGGAGCGGACTACGGTCCAGCCACCGCCTTGTGTGCGGTTGATTCCCCAAATACAGTGTGCTTGTGTTTGCCTGTGAAGGAGTGTGGGCCGGCTCCGTTGATGAAACGTGGTTCCCATCCGCATGCCTCCCGGTCTTATTCCTTCGGGTTTACACTGGATATGGGGTATGTGGTTGGAGCTGTGGGTGGTGCAGCGCAAGCCATCCATGGTCCCTCTGTAGGCGCAGGCGTCCTGTGGCTTGCCACAGTGACAGGCAAATCCGAAACCGGATGCCGCCAACCATATATATATATATATATATATATACATATATATATATATATATATATATATATATATATATATATATGGACGAGGTAGTGGGTAATAGAAAGGTAGACTCCTTTTCAATATGCACATCAAGCGCAGCCACACCGGGGATATCAAGCAACCGCCAATCACTTGAGAGAAAGATAACAAATAAAATAAACAGAGTAATGCATAAGGAAACGTGACGAAAATCTAAAATTAATGAGCATATGAAATAAGTTGTTTACAAAGGATCAGAGATAAGTTCAGGGTGTCAGAAAGTATATTTTGCGGAAATGACACAAACACGGAAATGTTATCGAAATTAACTACAATTGGCTTAAGCGAGTTGTCGCTTAAGCTGAAATAAAGAGACTTAGCATGCAAGCACGCGGTGAGTAAATCGAATGCAGCGTACCTATAAACGCTGCGCCGGTTATGCCCACGTTCTCTGTGTGACCCGTCGTCGCTTCGGCAGTAGTCCCGAGTGGCCTCGCTCATAGCTCACTAAGCCTGCCTGACTCAGGCGCTCGCGATCGCATGTGCTACAGCACCATGAGCTCGATGTCGATGGAGAACAACCCATCGGTGCTTGCCGCTTCCGCACTTGCAGCTTCTTCTCTGCATGTATGAGGGCTTTCTCCTGCACCTCGGCAACTGCCTTCGTGATCAGATCGCGCCATGAACACCGATAAACCGCCTTCGATTCCCATAATCTACAATCAAGATTAGAACGTGAGAGGCTCACTTTAATCATGTCCTGGTATCGCAACTGTGGTTCCCCACGTGCCGCTTCCCTATACTCAGCTGACCGTATAAGAGTTGCTTCGGTATCCGTGTTGAATCCATGCGGCTCACATGACCGAGCCACAGCAGGTGTCTCAGCAAAAGTATGCAGTCCACTGTATACATTCCCCTACGGCGCAACACTTGTGTCTGCAACTCTGTCGCCCCAACCGATGCGTAAAATCAGTCGCAAGCAATGCTGATGGAACCGCTCGAGATATCACACATCCCGACGGTACATCGTCCACGTTTCACTGCCGTATAGAAGAACGGATATCACCATGGACTTGTACACCATCAACTTCGTGCCAATGGTAAGCTGATGGTTGTTCCACACTCAGTACTCTAGCTTCCCAAATGCCGCCGCTGCCTTCGACACGAGAATACGAAGCTCACTGTGTAGCTGCTGATCAGTCGACGTCACACTCCCAAGGTAGCAGAAGCGGGACGTGGTTTCCAATACTTCAGCACCAATGTTGATCCGCGGCAATATTGAAGATTGCACCTCCGGTGAAGGTTGAAAGAGACAGATAGTTTTGCTTGTGTTGATAGTGAGCCCGAATTTGGCCGCTATCGAAGCCAGAGCACAAGTCATGTGCTGAAACTCATCCGCGCTGTGTGCAAACAAAGCACAGTCGTCAGCAAACAGCAACATACAGATAGTTGTCTCACAGACTAGAGTTCTCGCACCGAAAAGACGGATGTTCAGCAACCCACCATCAATACGGTGCTCCACACGAACACCATAAGCACATGCGGCATCAAAAGCACAGGACAACACTACATGAAGATATATATGAAACAGGGCATGAGCTAAGACACAGCCTTGCTTCACACCAGTGACAACTGCAAAGTTGTCCGAGGTCTCTCCACGCAGCTGCACCGTCGCCCGCATACCACTGTGCAGACATTCAATTAAACTTACAAATTTACGCGGGCAACCAAACTTACCCAACACCAGCCAAAATGCCTCGCAGTTCACTGTATCAAATGCCTTGGTGAAAGCAACAAAAAGCGAGTACAATGGCAGGTGTCGTTCTCTGCACTTCTCCTGTAAGTGACGAGCCGCAAACACCATATCCATAGTGCAGCGACCGAACGGAATCCGCATTGCTCTTCCGCCACGTTGGGTTCCACAACCTGACTGACGAGGCGGTTGAGCAGGATTCGGGCAATCACACTGCCCACACAACTCAGCAAGTTGATGCCACGATAATTTGTGAAACATTGTAAGCTCCCTTTACCCTTGTACAGTGGTAGCATAAGGGAATCCTTCAGCTCAGGAGGCACCTCCTCCTCAATACACATTGTAGCAAGTGGTGCAGCGCAGTCAACAACGCGAGTCCACCGAGTTTCATATATATATATATATATATATATATATATATATATATATATATATATATATATATATATATATAAAACAGTGGGTCCCCTTAAGCCATTTCGTTAAGGCAGAGAGAAGACAGAGGTTGCGCTATGTCAACATTTCGATTGTTCTCCTCAGTCGCAAACACAATACGATCAGAAACATACAAGGGATTATATACATGGGAAAAAAGGCACCACCAATCAAAATGTCACAGTCAAGACCATGGCAACCGAATGGATTGCCTCAAGAGTTTCTGTGCACAAAGCACAGGTTGATAAGCCTTAATTAACAACGCCTCACTAATTGCTAGCATTATCGGGTTTTTGTTACGTAGTAACACTTTGAACGCTGTCTCGGGGTTTACGTGATGACAGGTTGTCATGAGGCGCTTGGTGATAGACGATGCCGGGCTCCGATTGATTCTCAGATTCGTCCCATGTTGTTGCGTAACCACTTGTCCCAACCACTTTGGCAAGTGTTCAGCTACCCTCTGAGCTAACTGACGGTTTGTTCTGCCTATGTAAATGTCACCGCAACCGCAGGTGAACTGATAAACAACGTGAGAGGCCGAACTACCCGACGAGATGCTCTGACGGTTATGAAGAACAAGTGCTCGCGTGGTATGCCTGAGTCGCAACTGGGCTGTCGTGTAAGTTCGCGTTAGGGCGGACCGGAGCTTGCGTCCGATGTCATTTGCCACATGGTCCCCCTTGAACGGCAAGAACAAATAAACATTCTTTTTCTCAGCCGTCAACACCGGTGTTTTCACTCTGGGAGGTCTGCTGTGTACCTGAACAAACTTCTCAGGATATCCATTAGAAATTAAGGTCTTGCGTAGAAATTCTTCTTCGGCTTGTAACGTTTCGGGACTACAAATACGCCTAGCCCGGTAGAAGAGAGTTCTCACTAACCCGCGTTTGTATGCGATCGGAGCGAAGATTGACAAATGAAGGTACTGTCCAGTCCAAGTCGATTTGCGGTGAACAGTGCGCTGCAAAGTACCTTCAGCCTGTCGCCTAATGAGTATATCCAAAAACGCCAGGCAGTGGTGTTTTTCCACTTCATGGGATACGGACAGATTAGGGTGAATCGAATTTAGGATGGTCAGCAGTCGATTAAAATGTTCTCCGCTGGTGAAGACTAAAATGTCATCCACATATCGTCTATACAATTTCGCTTCACCAATGCTCTCAGCAACTTGTCTTTCAATCAGGCCGAGGAAGATGTCGGCTAAAACTGGTCCCAGCGGGCTGCCCATAGCGACCCCGTCGATCTGTTTGTATGCGGTCCCCTCAAAGTGTTCAAAGTGTTATTACGTAACAAAAACCCAATAATGCTAGCAATTAGTGAGGCTTTGTTAATTAAGGCTTATCAACCTGTGCTTTGTGCACAGAAACTCTTGAGGCAATCCATTCGGTTGCCATGGTCTTGACTGTGACATTTTGATTGGTGGTGCCTTTTTTCCCATGTATATAATCCCTTGTATGTTTCTGATCGTATTGTGTTTGCGACTGAGAAGAACAATCGAAATGTTGACATATCGCAACCTCTGTCTTCTCTCTGCCTTAACGATATATATATATATATATATATATATATGTGCCCCATGCTGAGGCTGATGTTGCATTCTTGATGCTTCCTCACCGCAGTTGGGCTAAACCAACTTACACTTAAACTAGGTCTTTTTAAGTTGGATAAATTTCATTTTGCTTTATTTGGTTTGTTCTGCCTCCCTGAATAATGTTCTATTAACTGGCCACGTTGCTTACACTAATTGCGCTTATCTTCGGTAATTTTGTTGTGTTTGTAGCATTTTAAGTAACTTGTGGACATTTCTTACTTATCACGGATTTGTTGCTGACCAACTTACTTCATATGGTAATTTAGCGAAGAGTTATGCCACCGTATCTGTATGCATTATTGGATTTATTTTATTTCAGCTTGTCGTTTAAATTGAATGGCTGTTGTTTGATATCCCTGGTATGGTTGCGCTTGATGTGTATGTTGACAAGGTGCCTACCTGTCTATTACCCACTACATCGTTCATACTGGCTCCAGGAGACAGTTGGTCGTTGCTGGAGGGGACGGGGTGCACGGTTCTTGTGGCCGTGCTAGGCTCGAAGAGTGGTTCCATGCACTCAATGTGGAGCGGACTACGGTCCAGCCACCGCCTTGTGTGCGCTTGATTCCCCAAATACAGCGTGTTTGTGTTTGCCTGTGAAGGAGTGTGGGCCGGCTCCGTTGATGAAACGTGGTTCCCATCCACATGCCTCCCGGTCTTATTTCTTCGGGTTTACACTGGATATGGGGTATGTGGTTGGAGCTGTGGATGGTGCAGCGCAAGCCATCCATGGTCCCTCTGTAGGCGCAGGCGTCCTGTGGCTTGCCACAGTGACAGGCAAATCCGAAACCGGATGCCGCCAACCATATATATATATATATATATATATATATATATATATATATATATATACATATATATACATATATATACAGTCGATTCCGGTTAATCGGACCACCTCGGGACCAGACCATTTTGGTCCTATTAAGCGGCTGGTCCGATTAACCGAAGTTACCCGATGTAACAAGATGGGATGTGCTATACATAACATAGGAAACTACTATTATGACCTGTATTGGCGGCATATATTTATAGCAAACACACAAAAAAGAACTGCTTTGATAACGAAATTTGTTCACTGAAAAAGAAATTTACAAACAAATTCTTCGTAACGACCTACAAGATATTCAGCATGCGAAGTACAGTTTTATACCAAGGGATTACCGAATTCCATTCAGCGTTTGAAGACTGTATCCAGTGTGGTTTGACGCATTCTTTTAACAGACTGCATTCGCACAAAATCACCACAAACATGTAACGCAGTAATAGGACTACGTTCATTTCCTTCCTGCATGAAATAGCGGTGCAGTGTTTTAATGCATTTCCTTGATTCCTGTTTGGTGACTGGCATCAACACGTTAGGGTTCTCTTCATCACTTCCATGGTCTTCTGTTGCTGTCGTGTGCTTCGCTGCTATTCGAGCAACAATGGCAGCATCGCATTCTTCATTTCCATCATAGAGTTGAAGTTCGTTGTCGATTGACAAAAATCTTTCGTAATTTTCAACTTATTTCAGCTCCACATTCTCGCTGTCATTTTCATTTACAATCACCATATTCACATCCATCTCCGAGACAATATGCTTAAAGAAACAGTTAAAAAAACAGTTCCGAATTGTCGCACTGCTCATTTTTCGCCAACTTTCGGCCACGAATGTAACGGCTTGCAAAATGTTGACCTGTGCACTGATTTCTCCGGCCGTCAAGGATGAGGTCAGCAAGCCTTCCTCAGTTGATTCACTAACCTTGAACAATAAAAGGTCTTCAAATTTTTTATGATGCCCATGTCCATTGCCTGTATCAAATATGTGGTCTTGGGAGGCAGAAATTCCATTTGGATATTCTTCAAAAAAATCCAAATTTGAATGTGCTGCACAATTGTCGAGAAGTAATAACACTTTTCTCGACCGGCGCTGTAGCTCTGTGTCCCAATCCTTCACCCATTCTTTAAAAAGTGTAGAGCACATCCATGTATTTCTGTTCACACCATACACAACTGGTAAACTGTCCAGTCTGAGTCCATTAGAGCAGCGAGGCTTGGCACATTTTCCTATAACCAGCAACTTCCTCTTGTCTGTTCCGGACATGTTTGAGCAGCACAACACGGTTACGCGATCCATTGCTCTTTTTGCAGCCAGAGAGAGTAACATGTCTGTAACTTAAGGAGCCGTCCGGTGTAGCCCTATAGTACAACCCGGTTTCATCAGCATTATAGATGTCATCTGCTGGAAATTTTTCAAGAAGCTCTGGTAGTTTTGTTGATTTCCATTCTTCAGCTCGAGCGCAGTTGGCACATTCTCACCATGAACATTCTTAAATTTTACATCATGTCTAGATTTCCATCGAGACAACCAGCCGTCCGTAGCTATAAAATCTTCGTGGCCCAGCATTTTAGCGAGTTCTTCTGCTTTATACTTTAATATTGGGCGACTTACTCGCACGGCTCGTCCATTAACGAAGGCAAACCAATCATTAAAGGCCTCATCGACGTCTGGATCCTTGCCTTCACGCTTTCGTTTTTGGGAACTACCTCGTCGTCCTTCACATCTTTGTTTTATCAGGCGCGATATTGTAGATTTTGCCAAGCAGGTAATTTACACCAATCGACGCTGACTAGTGGTTGGTCCCCGTTCCTTGATCTGATCTAGGAAACGAATCTTATCAGCTAACGTCAAGTCCCGTCGTGGCATTTCCTTAACATGCAACAAGACACGCACAGTTCACTGAAATGAACTCGAGTCCGTCTCCCGGGTATTTCTATGGTTGACCTAGCCACCTGCTGTCCTATGAATTGCCGGACCTGTGTGTCCGCGATCACTTGCCGTGCTCGTGAGTAGGCCCGCAATGCGGGCTCAGGGCATTCGGCTCAATGGACGTGCGGTACATCGATCGAGCGGTTAACGACATGTGAACAAGCATGTATGTCTTCGCTCCGCCTACAAGTGTTGGAAACTAGTCAGTTTCAGGCGGTTCTGAAGCCAATTAGATAGATGTGTCTCAAGGTTGCCACAGTTCAGTTTGTCCCAAGGCGAACTCGGATTACCGTAACTGAATGATACGCTTTCTTGCCCGACATATGAACTGTGGGTTTAGTCCAGACATCCAGGCACAGAACTTGGTTTTAAGACCTCTGTTACCTGCCACCTTCTATCGTCTGGCCCGATTAAGCGGAATTCCGGTCCTAATAAGCGGCTAAAATTAGGCCAGCGTAATAGGATTCGTTTCGGTTCTTCAGAATTTGGCCCGAATAAGCGGCTGGTCCTATTAACCGGTGGTCCTATTAACCGGAATCGACTGTATATATAATCGCCAGCAGGCGACTGGCGCTAAAAAATGTCATCATGCTTGACCTCGTATCTTGACCAGATTGTAAGTTATCACGCATTTTTGCTAAGTGCACTGTTACTCCCTCCGTAGTACACACACGACGATGTATGTTCCAGTTGTCTATCCGAAAAGCTCACTTTGGACGATGTAAGTGAAGCTCACACGGGCGTCGCCGACTGTCTAGATGATCGCACGTGTTAGGAACACCGGTGTAAGCGCAGGTCGTATGTTCAAAAACTCACCTGCAACCAGCTGGATACAGGTGCTTGTTTTGGACAGTATTTGCAAGGTGCATTGTTGGACCAAGTGAGTTATCCGGGTGGAGTAATCATCACATATATCACAGTATGCGATATCAGCGTTGGTTGGTTTATCGTTGCCAGAGAAGCTCGAATTAGTTGGCTCCTACACAGGGTTCACCACCCCCAAAACAAGCCTGTCTAGACAACCTAGTAAGCTGAGTTCACGAGGTTCCTGACCAGCGATTATGTTTCGACAACCAATCCGTAATAAAACATTCTGACAGATTTTTCAGCGCAGTGTGAACACAGAAATAGACTGATCACTTGGATTCAGCAGAACCATTCATAGACAAGGCGCACTGCCGATCTGTTAGCAAACATAAGAATTTTAATTGCGCCTTATAGTCTGAAAAATACGTACTTTGACAGCTGCATCAGCAACAGTGGGCGCATAATCACCAGTTAGTTAACGCGTTGCAAAAGCTAGAAGTAGTTTCTTGAATCGGCGACATCTGTAGCCTAAGTAGGCTTCCCTCGCCTTGAAAGACCATGTGAGGAGGATGCAATAATCACCGTTTATAAAGCATTGCCGGAGTCGCATGATACCCGCGTGTCCGTAGCGACGATATGCGTAGGCGAGTGCTAGGCAATGATAGTCAGGCTAGTCCCTTAGATTAATAGATAACGTTGAATAAGCTGCGTTGGCTTGGGCACGTACTACGTATGCCCGGTCACCGCTTATCAAAAAGGGCCTTGTTTTGTCTGCCAGATGCAGGGTAATAAAAGGCCCGAGGTTGACAAAAGTCAACTTGGTAGCGGGAAATGAAATCACTGACGACCAAACTCGGTGCCGTCGGTCCGTCTCGCCTTTCAGCTCCGTCTTGCGTTTGGCTCGACAGTTTACAGGAGATGGCTCGCAATAGGCACCAGTAATGTATCTGCCTTCGTCTCCTAATAGGACTGCCTGTTTAAAGTGCGTTTGGTGCTGTTATCGGCGGGGTAATGGCTGATTATGATGCGGGGCAGTGAAAGCTGAAAGGAAAGTGTTTCGCTAATGCCCTAATTTTCAAACGATGGTTAGCTGCTTGTGACCTTTGTTGTTGGCAAGGTGTAGAAGCCTTCACCTCAATTACTTGCTTAGGTTTTACGGTAGGTCCCCTTCTTTCCCGTGCAATATTCATTATTTCTTAGGCCACCGTGACTGTGCAGCAGCAGAACAACAATTCAAATTACCGATGTACTGCAGATAATGTAAAAAATGTGAAGCTGAAGTGTGTTACAACCGTGTTTTTATATGGCGAGTAGAAAAACCCGTTTAAGTCAGTAGTGAACCGAAAATGCAGTTGAAATAGTGTTGGTAACCATGTCCTAGATTGAGGGACTTATGCCTTTTATAACAAATGTCCCGAATTCGAGCCTCCACTCCTACATTTGGCGGTCTTAGTAATACAGGAGTCATGATACACTCGCTGGCGGCTGTACAGCAGAAAACCGCGGGTACTCAGTGTTCGTGCGCTACTAATATCGTTCGTCATCGGCTCCCGCTCAAAGTGTATTGATCGGCTAAATAACCTGTAGAAAAAAGCGGCACCGAATTGAATACAGATCTCGGTAGACGACTCACACAGAAAAAGTCAAAGTAACATAGACTGAGCTGAATCTAGAGAATCAAGAGAAGTGATGGGCCATTGAAGTGACCGAATAAAAGTGAAAGCGTGAAATTCAGTAGTGTGCATCTATTAGATCAAATTCCAAAAATATAAGCCGGAGCGATGAATTCGAAAAACGAAGATTGGTAAAATATGCAGATTATTCAGCTGTTAGGCTGGTCATAAAAATGTAGGCGTCCGCCAAAACAGCTGCCAAGTTCTGTTGAATGACGTGAAAGCTCAGTTGACTGTGTGGAGAAAAGGCATAAGCTGACAGGCAGTTACGCTTCAGCCAGTCTGACGGAGAAAAGGTTAGGTGTGGAAATAACGATAGCAAACTGCCAAAAGATTTGGACGAAGAGTCGTTAATCCCGCAGGAAGGATTCCAGTCAGAGAGAAACCTCTGGCGAAAGCTCAAGTCAACGGTGAAAATAGGGCAATCACGCATGTTTCCGACAACGAATCCTAAAATACCAGAGTTAATGGGGGCTGAACGGTACAGTGGCGAAGTGCTTAGAATCAGAGCGTTGGTCGGCCTGCACTTCTGTTCCGATTGGTAGTGAGAGTGCTGTGGAAACGAGTGTAGGCATTGGATCGCGGAAGATATCTAAAGCCAGTGGATAAAAGATTATAAACGTTAATCGGTTCAGTCAATATTTTAAGAGTAAGTGTAGAAAAAACGAAATGGATTGTGGGACTTTTACATGAGTATCTTCAGTAGCGAAAGAATTGTGTTAGCTAACTGAAACGCAGAAACGGTTGGTACTAGGTTAGAGGGAAAGCGCCGAAAAACATGGGACAACCTGAAATTTGTGAACTTGGTGACCATATATACGATCCAGGAAAGTAACCATATATTTTAGTCCCGAGTAACATGTGAGTAAGAAGCATTGCAGACATCGTGGACCAAATCATGACGACGCAGATAAGTCGAAAAGAAAATGTTGTGAGAGCAAGCGTTTCAGAAGCTAAGCCTGAACTGACAACAGCAAGAAATTCTTGTTGTCCACGAGCGTTACGACCGTGGTCGTAACAAGAAATGATTAGCAATAGTTGATAACGTTCGTAGCTCGAGGTGTGAATGTGGAATCTGCGTTGTTCTGCGAGCTTACCGATTAGGTCGCAGACGCTTCGCTAATGGACTAGGCAACATCATTACTGCATCTACAAAAAGTTGGTACGCAGAGTCTCATCAGTTACTTTTAGGTTTAAATCGTCAGTTCGGAGAACAAACTCCAAATGCGATGAATAAACCTGACAAGCAGATGCCGATAGTTGGGGACCCTTTTTCAACGGGTGTAGCAGTTTGGAAACTTCTTTAGTTTGCCTGAGTCCATTGCGTAAAGCCCTACGTGAAATTATCATCTCACTGCACACATGGCAATTGGTGCGGAATTTCGAACCGTATTTTGAGTTGGGCGGTTTGAACCGAACACTGCCTTCGTGTGGCTGGTCTCCGCGACCACTCCGTGTATTGCATCACTTCGTTCCCATAGCCAGCAGCTCCGTTGGTGTCACTTTTTAAGCTAGGACAACAGGGAATCTTACACTGTACAATATAAGAGCTTCCCCATGCTTGAGCTGTCTTTTGGAACCGCAATCAGGGGTAAAGCTCAACTGGTGACCCCAAAGTAGGAAGAACGTCAGCGCCGGAAGTCTAAGTTCTTCCGAGTGAGCTAGTTCCAATGAGTCTTGCTGTTTTCTGCTTTATTTTTGCTTCCGGTGACATTTTTTATACCGTGTCAAGCGGTGGCAATGTTTCCCGTAGTTAGTGTTGTATCGCTCTCGTTTTTGGGGACATGAATCAAATATTGTAGTCTGCTCATCTACAGGCAAGGGATTACAACTATGAAATCACTCCTGTTAACGCTAGATATAGAAAGCTCCTGACAAATTTCGCCCAGGAGATATGGACGCAGGTTTCTGACGTCCTGCTTTCTCTTACGGAAAACCGCTACGAGGCCACAAACGAGACGGATTACCGTTCAAATGTTGTCAAGGACATACTCTATCCCGAACTGAACGCGCTAGTACGCAATGCTACTACTTCAGATTTTATAGTACGTACTGGGGATATGAACGCGAAGGCAGCGCGTATGAGAGCTTCAGAAGCTCAGCTGGGTGGTAATTATGGGTGTAACTACGAACACAGTTACCACGGCGAGCGCCTCCTGTAACTGTCTGCGGAGCATCAGTTGTTTCTTAGTAACGCCGCTTTTAGACACAGTGTGCGTCGAAGTGCCACTTGGCGTCCTCCTGTAGCTGGCCAGCAATGGACCCAAATTGACCACATTGCCATAAGTTACATATGGTGTGGTTCCATCCTGGATTGCCGCTGGTACTGGAATACCTGTGTCGAATCTGCTCATGCCTTGGTACGCTGGAGTTTCTCCATGAACTTTACCGGGAGGCGCACCAAGCGTCCCCTCCGATTAGCAACTGCGAAACTGTCTCAGCCCTCGGTCAGGCAAGCCAATCAATACGCACTACATACCGAACTGTCTTGTTCTAATGACACCGAGCTTCGGTGGCGTAGAACCTTGGCCGCCATGCACGACGTAGGAGCATCTGCTTGTAGCACTGTCAATGGTCACCGCACCAGTCACTGGATATCCGAGAGGTCGGTGAACCTGTTGGAATCTAGAAGAAACCTCCCGGCTGGCTCTGAGCACAATGTGACCAGACGGGCTATTAGGCGTGAACTAAAGCAGAGCCTACGTGCTGACAAGGAAGCCTGGTGGACCAGTTGGGCTCAAGAAATGGAGGAGGCAAGAGCAGTAGGCAATTACCGCAAGCTCCTACAGCCGATCCGCACCACTGTTCCCATAAAACCAGGCGTCAGTGAGACAATCAGAGACCGCGCGGGTGCGCTGATACACAATAAGGAGCGCCGTATGGCTCGTTGGGCGGAACACTTTCAAGATCAGTTCAGCTGGCCCCCTGCTCCCGGACCTCTTCCTACTCAGGTGGTGCAGGACGAGCCATGGACGGTTAGTTTAGAGCCTCCCTCGGAGGCCGAGGTCCGAAACGCGATCACATCTCTCAATCGTTTTCGTGCCGCTGACCCGGATTCCCTCCCACCTGCACTATTTAATGATGGAGATGAGGTCCTCTGCAAAGCACTGACCCTATTCGAATGTATCTGAAAGAGAGAGAGTGTCCCAGCTGATTGGAACGAATTGATTATAGTGGCAATATACAAGAAGGACAGCCGCACAGACTGTTATAACCACAGGAGTATTAGCCTAACACCAGTTGTGACAAAAGTACTGGTCTTGATTCTAGTTCGTCGCCTCACTGTGGAACGGGAATCTCGGATTAGGGAAGAGCATGCTGGTTTCCGCTCAGGGCATGGCTGTATAGGCCATATATTCACTTTGCGGCAGGTGCTAGAGCAGCGCCACGCATACCGCAGACCGACAATAGCTGTGTTCCTCGATTTCAAGAGTGTTCGATTCAGTCGATCGTTCGCTTCGGTTCGAAATACTTGCGCGGAAAGGTGTTCCCACGAAATATGTGAACATCCTTCGTGCTCTATACTCGAACACTACAGGCCGCGTCGGGGTCTACGGTGTCCTATCGGATAGCTTTCCGACCACAAGTGGCGTTCGTCAGGGTTGTCCGATTTCCCTATTTTTGTTCAATTTCGTCGTGGATTCTATCATGGAGTGTTCCCTTGCGGAATTCCACGACGTAGGTGTTGAACTGCTGCCTGGTGAAAGGTTAGTTGATCTAGATTATGCGGACGATATCGTTTTGCTTTTCGACGATGTTGCGGCGGCACAATCAACCCTGAATAGCCTGTCCAGAGTGGTCCCATTATTTGGTATGCACTTCGCACCTTCAAAGTGCAAAGTGTTGCTGCAGGACCACAAGCCACTTGATGACCCCTTGACCCTTGCTAACAAGGAACTCGAGGTGGTTGATCAATTCACTTATCTTGACAGCTGCATCAGCAACGATGGGCGCATAGAAACTGACGTCAGCTCACGCATTGCAAAAGCCAGAGCTACCTCCTTGAACCTGCGGCATCTTTGGCGACAGAAGGGAGTTTTCCCTCATCTGAAAGGCCGGGTATACAAGACCACAGTGAGGGCCGTTCTGCTCTATGGGAGTGCGAATTGGCACTTTCGGTCTGAAGATCTGAGGCGCGTCCAAGTCTTTGATCATCATTGTCTGTGAAGCATTGCTGGAGTCGGATGGCACCAGCGTGTCCTCAACGATGTGCGTAGGCGAGTACCAGGTAGTGATAATCATGCTAGCTTCCTAGAACAAGAGATAGCACTGAATAAGTTGCGTTGGCTCGGGCACGTGCTACGTATGCCTGGTCACCGCTTACCTAGGAGAGCCTTGCTCAGTCTGACAGGTGTAGGGTGGCGCCGGCTCTCGGTGGACAGAAGTTGACTTGGCAACGGGAAATGAAGTCATTGACGACCAAACTGGGTGCCGTTGGTCCGTCTCGCTTTCCGGGCTGGAGTCCACGTGACTCGCCTTGTGCTTGGCTCGAGACTTTACAGAACATGGCTCGAAGTAGACACCAGTGGTGCGTCTGCTGCCGTCTCCTAATCGGATTGCCTATTTAAAGTGTGTTTGGTGCTGAGTTATCTGCGGCGTAATGGCTGATTATGACGCGTGGCAGTGAAAGCCGCAAGGAAGCTGTTTCGCCGATGCCGCCTTATGTTTGCACGATTGCCAGCTGTTTGTGACGGTATGTTGTCTACACAAGGTGCAGGCACCTTGACCCTGAATGTTTGCTTAGGGCATTAAGGTTTTCATGTAAGTCTCCCTTCTCTCCCTTTTCTTATTCTTTAATTTATCGGTCCTCATGGTTGTATGGCAGCGAAGCATTAGTTCTAACGGCTGATGTACTGCTACTGTCTGGTTGTTGTTGGTGCAGTGCATAGATGTGGTACGACAAATGACCGTATCATCCTTCCCCCCTGTTGTTCGGGCTAACCGGCCTGGAAGCGCTCGATTGTTCGCCGTTGACGATTAGAACAATGTAACAAAGTTTCGTTTACTGATTGTGCTTCAGTCATCTACATATCGGTCGGTGGTTGGAATGACAGACCTGGTTCAGCACTTGTTTCTCGGTTCGACAGTTGTGGCCGCATATGGTCCAAATGGCGCTGCACGATCCGGCAGTGAAAGCCGCAAGGAAGCTGTTTCGCCGATGCCGCCTTATGTTGTCTACACAAGGTGCAGGCACCTTGACCCTGAATGTTTGCTTAGGGCATTAAGGTTTTCATGTAAGTCTCCCTTCTCTCCCTCTTCTTATTCTTTAATTCATAGGTCCTCATGGTTGTATGGCAGCGAATCATCCGTTCAAATGGCTGATATACTGCTGTTGATGATGATGATAATGCCTGCACTATCCTACCACAATACCAAACACATGTGCATACTTAGATGACATGCTGGTTACTGGACGTACTATCACCAAACACTCGCATAATTTAGATGGTGTCCTTAAACAATTATCAAAAGACGGGTTTATTTCAAAAAAGAAAGGTGTGAGTCTAATGTGCGGAGTGTGCAGTACCTTAAGTATCGGTTATCACGAGAAAGACTGTCCATTAAACGAAATGACGAGCGTTACTTAAAGCGTCAGTACTCAAAAATGTTAAGAACTGCGAGCATTCTTGGAGAACGTTACCCAGTTCTTAGAGTGCAAACCATCGGCAACAACACATCTAAATCCGCGACGTTAACTCTTACGTAAAAAGCAAACTTGGAATTGGAACAGTATTCATGAAAATGTTTTCACCGCGGTTGAAGATCTTTTGACATCAGCAGATGTTCTTGTGCATTACGATCAGCAAAAGCCTGTTATTCTCTTTTGTGATGCTGCACGAATTATCGGAGGGCTACCTGCAACCCATTGCCTATGCCTCAAGAGCACTGACAGCAGCGGATCGAAATTACTCACAGCTTGATCGGGAGGAAGCAGCCGTGAACATCGGCACTACCTGATTTTACTAACGTTTATTTGGACCACCCTTCGTGATCTATGATGAGCAGAAACGAGCAAGAGAAGGGGATTCAACGAATGACCTCACCCCAAAAGGATGCGTTGGTCCCTCATTCTATTTGCAAATAGCTATAAAATTCAGTGTGTTCCCGACCGGCGAAATACCACAGTTCCTTTACCAGAGATACCTTCGGAGGAGTTTACCACACAAGAGTTTGTAAATTTGATCCAGCATCTAAATGATTCCCCGGTCACGTCAACGGACATCCGTCAGGAGGCCGAGAGAGATACAGTGTGTAGAAAACAAACCGTCACAAACACCTGGCAATCGTGCAAACATAAGGCGGCATCGGCGAAACAGCTTCCTTGCGGCTTTCACTGCCACGCGTCATAATCAGCCATTACCCCGCAGATAACTCAGCACCAAACACACTTTAAATAAGCAATCCGATTAGGAGACGGCAGCAGACGCACCACTGGTGTCTACTTCGAGCCATGTTCTGTAAAGTCTCGAGCCAAGCACAAGGCGAGTCACGTGGACTCCAGCCCGGAAGGCGAGATGGACCAACGGCACCCAGTTTGGTCGTCAATAACTTCATTTCCCGTTGCCAAGTCAACTTCTGTCCACCGAGAGCCTGCGCCACCCTACACCTGTCAGACTGAGCAAGGCTCTCCAAGGTAAGCGGTGACCAGGCATACGTAGCACGTGCCCGAGCCAACGCAACTTATTCAGTGCTATCTCTTGTTCTAGGAAGCTAGCATGATTATCACTACCTGGTACTCACCTACGCACATCGTTGAGGACACGCTGGTGCCATCCGACTCCAGCAATGCTTTACAGACAATGATGATCAAAGACTTGGATGCGCCTCAGATCTTCAGACCGAAAGTGCAAATTCGCACTCCCATAGAGCAGAACGGCCCTCACTGTGGTCTTGTATACCCAGCCTTTCAGACGAGGGAAAACTCCCTTCTGTCGCCAAAGATGCCGCAGGTTCATGGTAGCTCTGGCTTTTGCAATGCGTGAGCTGACGTCAATTTCTATGCGCCCATCGTTGCTGATGCAGCTGTCAAGATAAGTGAATTGATCAACCACCTCGAGTTCCTTGTTAGCGAGGGTCAAGGGGTCATCAAGTGGCTTGTGGTCCTGCAGCAACACTTTGCACTTTGAAGGTGCGAAGTGCATACCAAATAATGGGACCACTCTGGACAGGCTATTCAGGGTTGATTGTGCCGCCGCAACATCGTCGAAAAGCAAAACGATATCGTCCGCATAATCTAGATCAACTAACCTTTCACCAGGCAGCAGTTCAACATCTACGTCATGGAATTCCGCAAGGGAGCACTCCATGATAGAATCCACGACGAAACTGAACAAAAATAGGGAAATCGGACAACCCTGACGAACGCCACTTGTGGTCGGAAAGCTATCCGATAGGACACCGTAGACCCCGACGCGGCCTGTAGTGTTCGAGTATAGAGCACGAAGGATGTTCACATATTTCGTGGGAACACCTTTCCGCGCAAGTATTTCGAACCGAAGCGAACGATCGACTGAATGGAACACTCTTGAAATCGAGGAACACAGCTATTTTCGGTCTGCGGTATGCGTGGCGCTGCTCTAGCACCTGCCGCAAAGTGAATATATGGTCTATACAGCCATGCCCTGAGCGGAAACCAGCATGCTCTTCCCTAATCCGAGATTCCCGTTCCACAGTGAGGCGACGAACTAGAATCAAGACCAGTACTTTTGTCACAACTGGTGTTAGGCTAATACTCCTGTGGTTATAACAGTCTGTGCGGCTGTCCTTCTTGTATATTGCCACTATAATCAATTCGTTCCAATCAGCTGGGACACTCTCTCTCTTTCAGATACATTCGAATAGGGTCAGTGCTTTGCAGAGGACCTCATCTCCATCATTAAATAGTGCAGGTGGGAGGGAATCCGGGTCAGCGGCACGAAAACGATTGAGAGATGTGATCGCGTTTCGGACCTCGGCCTCCGAGGGAGGCTCTAAACTAACCGTCCATGGCTCGTCCTGCACCACCTGAGTAGGAAGAGGTCCGGGAGCAGGGGGCCAGCTGAACTGATCTTGAAAGTGTTCCGCCCAACGAGCCATACGGCGCTCCTTATTGTGTATCAGCGCACCCGCGCGGTCTCTGATTGTCTCACTGACGCCTGGTTTTATGGGAACAGTGGTGCGGATCGGCTGTAGGAGCTTGCGGTAATTGCCTACTGCTCTTGCCTCCTCCATTTCTTGAGCCCAACTGGTCCACCAGGCTTCCTTGTCAGCACGTAGGCTCTGCTTTAATTCACGCCTAATAGCCCGTCTGGTCACATTGTGCTCAGAGCCAGCCGGGAGGTTTCTTCTAGATTCCAACAGGTTCACCGACCTCTCGGATATCCAGTGACTGGTGCGGTGACCATTGACAGTGCTACAAGCAGATGCTCCTACGTCGTGCATGGCGGCCAAGGTTCTACGCCACCGAAGCTCGGTGTCATTAGAACAAGACAGTTCGGTATGTAGTGCGTATTGATTGGCTTGCCTGACCGAGGGCTGAGACAGTTTCGCAGTTGCTAATCGGAGGGGACGCTTGGTGCGCCTCCCGGTAAAGTTCATGGAGAAACTCCAGCGTACCAAGGCATGAGCAGATTCGACACAGGTATTCCAGTACCAGCGGCAATCCAGGATGGAACCACACCATATGTAACTTATGGCAATGTGGTCAATTTGGGTCCATTGCTGGCCAGCTACAGGAGGACGCCAAGTGGCACTTCGACGCACACTGTGTCCAAAAGCGGCGTTACTAAGAAACAACTGGTGCTCCGCACTCAGTTGCACACAGTCACAACGAGGCTGTACCTTAACTTCGTGGGACGGTTTGCGTACCTCACTGACCTATTGAGCCCTGCTGGTTGATGCCTTTGGACACCTTGAGAGCTACTCCTACCAGTTTGGTCAATGGTGAGAGGTCAGACAAGTTCAGTCTCCTGGTCCTCCAGGTTGAGGGTTTGAAATGAGTTGGCGTCAATTTCGGTAAAACTAAACAAATGCCAGCTCACCGCTGCCTTGCTGACAGAATTTTGAGGCAATTATTTTGGATGAGGACCCTAATCAGCCTTCTGTCTAGGTCTGGACGCCCTGGCCTTATCTCAGCCCACATACAACCATGCCACTTTCTTCAAAGTCCATGATTGCTGCAGGCGGACTATCTCAGAGGAAATCGCAAACAAACAACGTTTTGTACTTCTTCGTGAATCAACCTTGGCTGATGGTGTCAAACGGGCTGCACATAGACGGCTGTTCCCCGGAATCCAATCGACCAATGATGGCACAGCCTTGGAGCTTAGAATGATGCCTACACCAGCTTGACCCTTGAGTGCTGCATCTGCGTCTCCGGGTGCGTGCAACGAATAACGAAAGGACAAGTCGGGTGCAATTAATTCAAGAACCCTATTAGGGTCATTGATCCTAGTTTCGGACACACAGCACACATCAATACCCAGTGTGTTCAAAGTGCGTGTGAGTGCAGCCTGTTATTATGTTTGTCTTAGAATGCGAACGTTGAACATCGCCATGGAAACGGGACAGCGTGGCCTTATAACGGACTGTTGCCGATAAGCCTCCGGTGCGTATCGCAAAAAGGTGGCTGCAGATGATTCTACTTCAGTGGCACTTCGGTTGTTGTCAATTAAGCAGGGAATTATAGAAGGAAGGTTAGTAATGGGGGTCGGGATGGGAGTGACAGAAACAGGTGGAAAAGAAAGGAGGCGCCCGCAGTAGCATGTTTTCGCTTATCCGCTTTGCTGTATGCAGCAAAGGCGACCCTTGATAATCTGCACGACGGCCGATGCAGGATGAAGTTTATGTTAGAAGAAAATGTCATGGTTGTATGTGAGCTGGAATACTGCCAGGGCGCCCAGACCTAGACAGGAGGACGATTAGGGTCCTCATCCAAAGCCTTTGGTTCAAAAACCTGTGCGTAAGGCAGCGGGGAGGTGGCAATTCACTGTTATTCAGCCGGAAAGCCTGCTGCGTAGGAGCGCGTGTACCAGTTTGCGTACTTGTTTGTATGCCAACCAATAAGTGTCCGCCAATGGTTCGCTTCGAAGTGGAACTCGTTCGCGCGTTCATGTGACTATCGTGGCAGACAGCTTTTATGTGCTCAAGTGCGCTGTGTAGAGTGTATCGCTTCACGCTTGCTACTACAGTTTTTCTACTACCACACCGCTGTTCTGATTTCGCTTGGGTGTAACAGGTGTCATACCACGTAGCTCAGACTAGACTGTGCCACGAATGACACTTCAATCGCAACTTTCGGCAAAAAGCCGTAACGTTTAACCTAAGTCTTCTACCAACCTTTTGCTAAGCATTCATAGTAGCACCCATGCCTTTCACCATAACAGACATCTACTCTCTCCAATATTTGACGTTATCGTTGATGATAAAATGCAGAAACTACTCGACTCTCAGATAATGGTTAGTGTTGTCGGGACTGACATCAAGGTAGCCGCGATTACTTCCACTGGTGTCCTGTCTCAAGCTTCACAGCTTCTCATAGGCCTCTTTAATCAGCATCTTAATCTCGTTCGCATTCAGAACGATTTACCACTCGTGACGTCGAACCTAATGTAACATGTCTGCGCTAACGGTTCACCTGTTTCGGTCCGTCTTCGCAGATCACTTCTGGTCAAACCCAAAGTGGCTAAAGAGAAATGCGAGTATATGCTCGAAGTCGGAATAATCCGCCCGCCCAAGAGTCTGTGGCTATTACCACCGTATATATTACCAAGGAAATCCAGTGACTGGAGTCCCTGTGGTGACTATATGGCTTGCAACCAAACTACCGTTTCTGATAACTAACCTATTCCTCTCATGCACAACTTAAGCTAACTTGTTAGCTAAATAGATCAAGTGCGCACCTATCACTAAATACTAGTGGCGCCAGTGGACATACATAAAACAGCAGTCACACGCAATTTGATCTTTTTGAGTAAGCCGGAATACCCTTCAGCATTAGTAAGGCTTCTCAAACTTTACAGCGTTTCATTTGAAGTAACGAGCAAACTTATAGGTGTTTATCCGTATTTATATTGAATGCTCAACGCCAACACTTCTGTATACGAACACCAACGCCAACCTTTCTTTTCGAATAAGTGAGATAATATAAGGTTACCGTCAATCCTCTAAACAAAGCCCTTGGATCCAACGATTTTCCTCCAGGTTTGCTGAAAGATGTAGGTGACCTTTTGTTGACTACACTCGCTGTTCCTTTTAGCAGTAGTTGGGACACGGAAGGTGCCTTCAGACTGGCGGCTGTTAACTACCGTGCCATTTTCAATAAAATTCAGCATACTTTGTGTGAAAATCATTGAGGCATTAGCTATCTTTCTATTGCTTCCAAGCCTCAAATGAGTGTCATTCTTCGACGATTTACTGGTCCTCGTGAGAGCAGAATCATTGACAGAGAAACTTTCTTCCACCCTGGTGGTGGTTGCATCAGTCACACAGTTAGTCTTTCGTAGATGTTAAAGTAGATACACATACAGACGACCAACTATAGTGATTTTCTTTGACTTGAAAGCCACCGACTCGACTGACCGCGCCAGTTTGTGGCATTGCTTAGCCGTTAAGGAAGTGCCTGGAAAAGTTTTTCCTATGCTATATGCTCCCTACCGTGGCTCTCGAAACCATGTAAACGTTTACGGGAAGCCGTCTCCTGTGTTCCCCACAAGTGGGATACGCCAAGGTTGTCCAATATTTCTTTTCCTCTTAAACTTGGTGACCGAAATGATCAAAAATGGCTCGATTCTTTCAGACTTCCGGAATGGAAGTTTTGCCAGGTGACCGACTGAGAGAGCTGCTCGATTCGGCATGCGTCTTGCACTTCCAAAGTGCGTGGTGATGTTGCAGGACTGGACCGACACACCACTTGTACTAGCTATCCGCGAAAAGGCATTGGAAACGATGGATCGGTTCACATACCTTGGTAACTGTGTAGTAACATTATCTAATACCCCACATTTTGCTATACAAGTACTGGCAAGACATTACCCTTAGTCACCTTGCAGTTTTACCAGCCGTATTGACCATCATATAAAAATCCACAGCCAAAATACAATCGATACGCGAACTTTGAACAACTGTACACCAAGGCATATCATCATCTTGCAGCCTTACTTCGCAAGTTTTCTTTCTGTCTTCCCGTCATTAATTTGTGGGAGCATCAAAATATATCCATGAGAATACATGCATCTACTTGTTTACGGCATGCAAGAAGCGCTTCAACAATGTGGTGACTTCGACGTGAGCTTGGTGTTTCGGACTCAGCCCTCACCATTCCATGAGTCGTGTCCATTTTCGTCGTCTACTCCTTTCATGTATGCGAATCTGACCGAGCAGCAACCAGTGGAAACTAATACCGTAGCTAGTATCTGTTTACTAGCATTTTGATACAATACACCCAGCCTTGGTTTCTTCAAGCCGAGTAGTTCTTTGAAATTAATCGGATACGTAAGGATGCTTTGAAGGTCCATCATTAACTATGTTTACTCTCTGCATGCCGCTAAACACATCATTATTAACCTGTATCATATTTTACTTGTTAAAACTGACATAAGCACGGCAGTCTTCTCTCCTTGCAAGTCGTTTAACCTGTCCACCATCCTAGCTTTCCAACATGTTCATTTCTCCGAGACTCAGTCAAATACTGCGGAGATATATCCCAATACGCATGCCTGCCTGGCGTATTGATTTCGTACTGCTACATGGCGAATCAAGCTAGCTTAAACCGTTCCAGACTGCAGTGCTATGACAGCCGACATCGCGTGCCGAGTACATGCAAGCATATGAATGACGAAATGCTTCACTGCAATATTTTCGAGAAGTACCAATCAACATGTGATCGATACTGTTCTTCTAAATGTTAAATGACAAGTACTACATGCGTACTTTTTCCATTCATCTGTATCATCAACAAATTTGCGAAACCATTGTAAAATTCGATCTGACCAACATACTGGGCAGTGTCTTGCGTGGTTGAGAAATAAACAAATTTATTTACAATTTCCAGACTCACCAGAATTATTGCTCCTGGCAAAGGATATCCTGGAGACAAGCCCTACGTACCAACAGCTAAGGGACATGTTAGTTCGCAAGCATAGCCGAAACGAGCGCAAGAGAATGAAACGCTTAGTTAATGAAAAACAATTACGCGATCACACTACTAGCAACTAATGAGGGCCATTCAAGCTCTGATAGGCGATAATCCTCTAGGAAATTCCATCTCTAATCAGCTAATTTTGCAACGGCTCCCTACTCATGTACAACAGAGATTGGCTAGTGCGCAACAGGATACCGAATCGAAAGACCTAGCCCTAATATCTGATTAAAAAAATTAGAGATACAAGCTCCAATGTTCACAACCGTATCGCCTCGTGCATCTGTCGATCCACTCGATCAAGCCGTGGTCTCCCAAAAAGAACAACTGGCCTCCATTGCCATCGCCACTCGAAGGCGCACTCCTCGATCTAATCAACGGTGTATTTGAAATGTTAGTCGTTCACATGACATTTGTTGGTATCACCGAAAGTTTCGTAACAAAGCTCAGATATGCATAAAGCCGTGTCGATTTGCCAACTCGGAAAACGAACACACCAACTCGTAACGGCGCAAGTTGGTACTTACGATCCAGGTCGCCACATTTACTTGCGGGACTTGAGATATAGCATGCGAATCTTCGTAGACATTAGTGGCCAAGTCAGTGTAGTTCCCCTAGTCCGGAAGACCTAAATTAATGCTCGGTATACAGGCTTCACGTAGTACACGGCACGCTCATCCGTACTTATGGAGAACGGTCTATTACGCTGAACCTTGGTCTCCGTAGGCCTTTTGCTTGGATTTCCATTGTAGCTAAAGTGCAACTACCATCTTAGGCCTTAATTTCTTTCAGCAGCACGGCATTATCGTAGATCCCAAATGCTGTCAAATGATCGATGGCCTAAAGCAACTATCACAGGCTGGTTTCAAAAGTTCCACTATGTTTAAGAGTCCCAAGCTTGTCCCGCCTCGAGCCATTCCAATGTAGTTGGATCTGTTAAAGGAATTTAACAGTATAACGTAGTCCGGATACTACACTGGTGACGTCAAGCATGAGATTGTTCATGGAATAACAAAAACAGTCTGGTTTTTCATCAACCGTGGGGATTAGCGACCCATAAACTTCCCATAGCGAAGGTCGAATTTGACCATAGGTTATAGTTGGGCATAATAAATCCATCCAGAAGTACGTAGGCATCGTTTCTACATATGGTCCCGAAGAACAAACCTGGTGATTGGAGACCGTGTGGGGATTTTCAAGGACTGAACGCCATGACCATCCCAAACAGGTATTCCATTCCGCGTCTCCAGAATTTCTCATCCTCGCTGTACAAAAGTGTTCGGCAAGAATGATTTAGTGTGGGTATATCAGCAGTTTCTCATCAATCGTCAAGATGTTCCTAAGACTGCCATCGCTTCACCCTTTGGTTTGTTGACCTTTTGAAAATGCCATTTGGTCTTCGTAATGTAGCTCAAATTTTTCAACGTTATATGGAGCACGTCGTTCGTGGGTTAGATTTCGTTATCCTCTATATTGACGAGGTCTTGGTTGCAAGTAGCGACCATGATGAATACTTGCGCCATCTGCGACAAGTTTTTGAACGATCTACGCATTATGCGGTAGTTATACACGCCGCCATGAGTCAATTTGGTATCTATCCGGTAGACTCTTTTATCATCGTGGTTCCTCCACCGGAATTACACTCCTACGTAACAGAGTGACAGTCATCAGTGAGTACCCCAAACTTGATTCCCACACAAAGTTGCGCCGGTTTGTAGGCATGGTTAACATCTAAAGACGAATAATTCCGCAATGTTCCGAGTTATCCCAGCCACTTATCGAGCTACTCAAAATAGATGCTAAATTATTCAAGTTTACGGAATCAGCTAAGTGGGCTTTCAATGATCTAAAACATCATCTAAAAGATGCCACTCCTCGTGCATCTAGACTCTAAGGCCTCTTTACAGTTAACGCTGGACGTCTCAGATGTGGCAGTAGGTGATGCGCTATAACAACGATAGAGAGGTGCAGTGTATCCAAGTGCATTTTTTTCTCTAAGGAACTACAGCCTGCCGAACGACGCTATAGCACGCTCAGTAGAGAACTACCCAGTTAACTCAATCTGTGTCATTAGTTGAAGGGACGTATATTCACGATATTCAATGACCATAGACCGTTGATGTATGTACTGCGTTCCGCTGTTGATAGTTTCTCCCCACAAGAAACTAGAAAATTGGAGTAAAGAACCCAATTTATCGTTGATATATGGCACTTGCGCGGTGCGAATAACGCCTTAGCAGATGCCTTGTCACGGGCGGAAACCAACAGCTTATTTAAGCACTACACCAAGGATCTTCAGGAATTAGCCATAATACAGCGTCAGAATAAGTAGTTACTGCAACAACTTCAAGGAACCAATTTACTGGTGAAACCGATGCCACTGCCAGATAATTCGGATGTGACGTGTGTGACGTCTCTACAGGGAAGCTACGTCCTGTAGTTTCACCGACCAATTGGCGAGTCATTTTTAATTCAGTACATAGTCTATCACATCCAGGCATCCATCCAACTCGCAACCTCCTTTTCGATCGCTTTGTGTGGCCGGCGTCAAAGGAAGGTGCAGCATGCGTTTGCCTCTAGACGTTGACTTTTGATTCTGGCTGGGAATCGGAGGTAGTAATTCAGTTCAACCGGAATAGCAATAAAAGAGACGGATCTAACAGATGACGACAGAGAAGACTGGCAATGCAATGAACTCCGCAGAACAATTTCGAATGCTGCTATGGCAACAGGCAAAAATTGAGACGAAAATAAATCCGATCAGGTCCCTGACGCAGAGGCACAGTTTATAGTCTACAGAAACAGCTTCGCGGGATAAGCAGGCAATTTTGATTTATCTCTAATTTCCATACTGAATTCGGTCATGTTGCTGAGTTCGGATGTACTTTCGGTTATCATCAGCAGCAGTACATCAGCCATTTGAACTAATCCTTCGCCGTCGTACAAGCATGGTGGTCTAAGAAATGAAGAATAATAGGGAGAGAAAGGGAATTTGGAATAAAATGTTAATAACCTAAACAAAACATTCAGGGTCAATGCGCCTACACCTTGTCAATAACAAACCGTGCGAAGATAAGGCGGCATAAGCAAGACAGTTTTCTTGCGGCTTTCACTGCACCGTGTCATAATTAACCATAACCCGGCAGCTAACTCATCACTAAACACACTGTAAGTATGCAGTCGGACTAGGAGACGACAACAGACAAGTCACTAGTGCCAACTGAGAACCATGTCCTGTACCGTTTCGAACCAAACACAAGGCGGGAGGACTCTAGTCTAAAAGGCGAGAGGACCAAAGGCACCGCGTTTGGTCGTTAGTGATTTCAGTTCCCGCCCACCCTACATCTGGCAACCAAAACAAGGCCCTCCTCGGTAAGCGGTGACCGGCATACGTAGTACTTGCCAAAGCCAACTCAGTTTATTTAGTGTCGAGTTGTTCAAAGGAACTAGCTTGGTTATCAATGTTCAGTACTCGGCTAGGCACGTCATTGCAGACAAGCTGCTGCCATTCGACACCAGCAATGCTTCGCAGACAACGATGAGCAAATAGTTGAAGGCGTCGCATAATCCTCATACGAAAGGGCCGTCTCACTTCCATAGAGTAGGACAGCTCTGATTGTGGCCTTGTAAACGTCCTTTCAGACTGAGGGAAACCAATTTCTGACGCCACAGATTTTAGAAGGAAGTGCTAGCGTTTGCAATACGTGAACTGGCTTCAGTGCTTATACGCCCGCCGCCGAAGCAGCTGCCAAGATAAGTGAAGTAATCAACCACCTACAGTTCCTCGTTATCAGGGGTAGTTATCAAGCGGTTCGTGGTTCTGTAACAACACACCACTTTGAAGGTGCGAAGCGCATGCAAAACTGTTAGACCAATCTTGAGTTGATTCAGGAATGATTTGGTTACCCCAACACCGTTAAAAAGCAAGACAATATCGTTTGCATAATAAAGGCTAAATAGATTTCACATGCGTCGTGAGATTCCGCAAGGGAACACTCCATGATGGAGTCCATGACGATGTTGAACAAAAACGGGAAAATTAGGCAACTCTGAAAAACGCCACTGGTTGTCGGGAAGATATTTGATAAGTCACAGTAGACCCGGACACGGCCTGTGCTGTTGAAGCATATGGTGTGTAAAATGTCCATGTGTTTCATGAGAACACCTTTCCACACAAGTATCGCTCACAAAATGGATCGATCGACTGAGTCGAAGGCACTCAACTATTGAGGGTTTGCGTTTGTGGCGTTGCTCTTGCACTTTCTGCAGACTGAATATATGGTCTCTACAGCCACGTTCAGGGTGGAAACCTGCTTGCTGTTCCTTAACTCAAAATTCCCGCTCCGCAGTGTGACGAACGAATTAGGGCCAGTAACTTTGTCACCATCTGTGTTAGGTTAATGCACGATCGGTGCGACTGCACTTCTGGTATAATACCAATGATCGATTTACTCCAGTTAGGTGGGATGGTCTATTCCTTCCAGACCTGCCCGAACAGAGAGGGCAGTGCTTTGCAGAGGGTTTCATCACCATCCATAAACAGTCCGGGTGATGGAATCCGGGACAGCAGCAAGAAGACGACTGACAGCAACGATCGCTTTTCACACCTCACTCTCCGAAAGAGCCTCTAAACTAAGCACCTATGACTCAGCCATCAACATCTGAGTAAAAAGGGCTCCAGGAGCAGAGCACCAAGTAAAATTATCTCGAAGTGCTCCGCCCAACGAGCAATACGGTGCTCCTTATTGTGAATAGTTGCCAGTGCGCTGTCTGAATGTCTAACTGACGTCTGGTTTTCTGGGACCAGTGGTGCGGAACAGTTGGAAAAGCTCGCGATAACTGCCTATCGCTTGTGCCTCCAATATTTCCTGAGTGCCAATGGTCCATCAGGCTTCCTTGTCAGCACGCAGCCTCCGCTACGGTTCGCGCCTTATGGCCCTTCCGGTCACACTGCGCTTAGAGGCAGCAGCTAGTTTTCTTCTGGAATCCAACAAGCGTACTACATACATACATTATACATGTTAGCTA
>OX104060.1:38775281-38805265 GCA_944474145.2 Dicrocoelium dendriticum
GATCCTGTGAATACGATTTACATTACTTCGTCAACCGCGAAGTTGCAGCAAAAGGGTGACGGAAAACATCCCTGTCTCACACCGCTGGAGCTATACAACGGAGACGACAGCTTTCCGTAAGCCCTCACTCTGCCTAAGCTACGCGCGTATAATGAACGGATAATCCTTACTTATTTCTCTGAAATCACTCTCCTGAATAGACATTCCCAAAGTGCATTTCTGGCCACGGATTGGAACGCACCGTTGATATCAAGGAGCAGGCTAACATTCGACCCGCAATATATGTGATGGTGCTCCCACAACTGACGCAAAGTAAAGATATGGTCGATTCAGCCACGATGTGTACGAAACCCGGCTTCCTGTTCACGAATATGGCTTTCACGCTTGCTAATCAGTCTGTGAAGGATGACAGAGACAAGCAATTTGAAGGCGAAGGAGGTCACACGGATTCCTCTATGATTTCCGCATTCCGATCGTCAGCCACCCTTGAAAATCGGACTATGACGGAGCGGATCCAGTAGTTGGAACAGTTTCCTGCTCCGACGGTTTCACTAGTAATTAATAGAAATCATCAACCAGAGCATGACTCCCGAATTTCATGAGTGTTGGAGGAAGATCATGGCATCCCGCGGGGTTATTTAACTAAAACAGTGCAATCTCACGGTCGACTGTTGAGCAAAGGGTGGTTCTAAAGGGACAGCCGACGGGGCTGGGCGATCAATGGCATTCAGACTAGCTGGCTTCGACAGATAGCTGGTGTCAACGTGCTCACGATGTCCTCTTGGGCGTCGCCGAAACGTATTCCCAGGTCTGCACATACGAGTGCATCGTCGGTGTCTACATCTGCACTCCAAATGGAGCGACAGTTCCGGACGCAGCCTCTCCATTGTAAGGTTGTCGCAGTGTGACGATTTTGCGTCCATAGGTGGTTAGAAGGTGACGAGCGCCAAGTCATCTTCAGGTGGTTTCTCTGTGGGAAATTAGTGCTCGCAAGAAATAATCCACCATCTTCACACGAATAAACTAAGCATGTACCGTTATGATTACGGGAACCTACCTCATGTTGGCCGCCAAGATTCAGTTCATCAGTGGATAATTTTCCAACTTCAGCGTTCAGATCCCCAGCCATCACTACGGTGCCCCAGCTCCTTCTGTGGCGAAGTACCTTATTCAGTTGTCGGCAGAAGTCATGGTTCACCGCGTCAGGAACGACGCTCACCTTTCAGATGTGAGCTTAAACTAGAAGCCAAGTTAGTATTAAAGCAAGGTGTGGGAGGGCCATGATTGGGGGTTGAAAACAGGGAAGATAAAAGTGAAGCTGGAACAAGACGATAAGGATAAATAAGTGAGGTAAAAGAAGATGGGAAGACTTGAGCAGTAGACTCAAACCCATATACACCCTGCTGGATGCAGCAGACAGCGCACCGTTGATTACACAGTGTGGTGGCCAAAGCATCAGGAAATTGCTTAAGGAAACCTACACTGCATTGCGTAAGCAAGATGCTTTCCGTTTGCCCAGGCCTACACAGGTGAACCATTAGGGTTCTCAACCAAATCCTTTGTTTCAAAAGCCTGACCGGTAGGCGCCGGTATTTTATTTCCACTAAAAGGAGTCCTGCAAAACCAGGAGGCTGGTTTTCTCTGGCCTCTACCCACTGACCAACCTAGTATCAGTGGCTCTGAAGGTACAAAAAAGCACCACCCAGCATAGCTTAATGGATCACAGAGGCGAACAAACGATGGCACCAGGTTAAAAAGTATCGAAGGTGCACGTGCTCGCATGCACGAACACAAGGAAAGCTCTCATTCTGGTTATCACAACGGAATTGAAGCGTATGCTTGCACAGTGAATAGTAGTTGTTTAGGCGTGCTGCCAACTCAACTGTCGGCCTCTACCTCGACGGCATCCTACCTAGGACAGGCTGAGCCAGACCCTGCTGGATAAGCCTTCACCAAAAATACGTGACAAGTGCCCAATTTAACACAACCTTTGCAATGTTATCTGTCGTTTTAGCTGAGCTAGCAGGATAGTCTCTACCTATTACTCGCAAAGGTACATCATCGTTGCAGATACCCCGGCGCCATCCGACTGTAATAACGCTTCGCAGAAAACGATGATCAAATACTTAACGGCGCCTCACGTTTCCAAACCGGAGGGGGAAAGTTTCGTCTGGGTGGTTGCTGCATCGACCACAGTCTAACTTCGCATCAATTGTTGAAGCACCGTCCCACATATTGGCGGCCCACCCTAGTGGTGCTCCTGGACCTCCAAGTTTTCTTTGATGTTGTTGATGGATGTGGACGTTGTGGCTGTTAAATCAGGAAAGGTGTGCCCAAGAAATACGTTAATATTATCCCAGCATTATACGCGAGTAGCACGGGCAGTGTGATAGCTTATGGCAAGTGGGTCGCCGTCCTTCAATGTCTCCAGCCGTGTGAGACGAGGATGCCCGTTATCACCGTTCCTCTTAAACTTGGCCATTGACGAAGTCATGAAGATTGCATTTATAGGACACCACTTGTAAGGTGAACGACTTATTGACTTAGATATGCAGACGACATTGCCCTCATCTTTGCAAAGCTCCCAGACGTGCGAACATGAGCTAGGCAAATTAGCGCTGGATGTCAGTCGCTTCCGGCTTCTATTTACACCGTCGAACAGGGACCACATCCAGCGCTGACCCTTGGTGGGGATCAGCTAGAAGTGGTTCAGAAATGCAACTACCTTAAAAGTCATACCAGGGTCCTCGCGATGGAAGACGAGATCACCAACCGTATAGCGGAAGCTCGAAATGTTTTCGCCCCTTATGTCGGCGGCGGGACATCACTCTAGCCCATGAGAATACAGTGTACAATGCTGCGGTATGTTCGACCTTACTGGCATCCTCATAATTCATCATTATACACGTCAGCTAGAGGGGGGAAACACTTCAGCCACTGTGCGGCAATACATAAAGGAAGAGGAAAATATATACAAGAGTTGTATGCCAGCTGAGCTACCAGCAACGGATAAGCTCCTTTCCGTTTGCTTGAAGATGGTAAGCCGTTGTCCGGAGGCGTTTACATCCGAGGTTTTTGAGTAGTTCGTTGCATGTCGACGATTCGAATTGTGGACAACGGTCGGTAGTCAAAGTGGCTGTACAGGCAGGTGAAGCGACCCAGCGTTTGACGAATACGCGCGGTACGGTCTCAGCTGATACATGGGGAATTGACACAGCTCCAGGCCAGCGAGTGGCGCGATCCACCATGGTCAGAATGTAGCCTATGCATTCGGACGGCGGAAATGATCCAACTATGTCCAGGTGGACGTGAACGGATCGAGCTGATCGTGACGGGAAGCGTCCTGTCGGTGCGGCAACATGTCGATGAACGTTTGCTTGCTGGCAAGTCAGCCAGTTGCGTGCCCAAATTCTGACAACACGTTAGGCCAGACGTATCTGACGGCAATCATCTTGACTGAAGCGCGGATGCCAGGATGCGCGATGTTAGGCAGCGCATCGAAGACTTTTCGGCGAAAGGCAGTTGGTACCAGTGGACAAGGATGTCTGATGGAGACGTCGCAGATTATTGTACCTGTAGACGAAGGAAGCAGTCTAGGTATCAACTTTTACGTGGACTCTTTGCAGGATGGCATTAAGTCTTTTTCGGCTTTCTGAGCAGCGGCCATAGCTGACAGATCGAGCGACTGATCAGTGGGAACGAAAGAGTTTACTCTTGAAGGCCTGTCCGCCACGACGTTATCCTTGCCAGACACGCGTTGGACGTCCGTCGAAAATTGAAACACGAGATCTAGACGATGAAATTCACGCAGAGAGTGTCGGTGCAAAGGGTTCCGGAAGGCATAGACAAGTGGTTTGTGATCTGTAAAGCTCGTAAAACGCTTACCTTTGAGGACGCCACGAAGGTGGCGAACGGCGGAGTATACTGCGAGTAACTCAAGGCCATATGTGCTGTATTTCGACTCGGCTGTCTGAAGACGTCGGGAGAAGAACGCTAATGGTTGCCAATTACGTTGAAAAAGCTGCTGTAGTGCAGCGCCGATTAGGTTTTCCGAGGCGTCCAAGGCTAAACTGATTGGAGCGTTCGAATCGAAGTGATACAGCATGACGGCGGAAGTGTGTGCTTTTTTGCTAGCTTCGAATGCGGTTGCATATGCCCGGCGCGGTGCGGCAGGAATCGGCGTTAGTAGTTGACCATGCCGTTAATGCACCGAATGGTAGCTAGAGGCTTTGGTTGGGGAAAGTTGCGACATGCCGGGACTCTGTCCTGCAAAGGGCGGATACCTTCGGAATCAAGTTGGTGTCCGAGGGAGTCAGTGCGCGGCTGCATGAAAATGCACTTTTCGGGGGCAACTGTGACATTTTGCGCCTTCAGCCGTGCGAACACGATTTGTAAATGTGTTCAGCGTTCCTCTTCCGAAGAACTGGCTACCAGGATGTCGTCGATGTAGGGGTGGAGGAAGCAGAGTCCACGTACGACGGAGTCCATGAAGAGTTGAAATGTCTGCGCGGCGTTGCGTAGGCCGAATGGCATTCGAAGAAGCTCGAATGAGTAAAATGGTGTAATAACGGCGGTTTTCGGTATGTCCTCATCGGCTACCGTTAGCTGATGATAAGCTCGCACCAGCTTGATCATTGAGAACCCGCGAGCGCCATTAAGACCGGCTGTTATATCATGTATGTGAGGGATAGGATAACGATCCGGCTGGCAACTCAAGGCTATTGTCGGTATCATCGGCGACGTGCGTGGGAAGTGCGGAGACGACGTGGTATTTGATGCTTTCAAATCTAATGTCACGAAGTTCGAAAAGTGCCTCCAAATAAAAAACCAATGTTTTGGATTGCTTTCGCGAAAGGGCGGAGGGGCCATGGGTGCCTTTACAACCTGGCCGTTGTGGACTGGGTGAGACGTATCCACAGCAGAAAAGTGATACAAAATAAGCGCTACAGAACCTGAACTGTTCACAAAATACCAAATGGATGGACGTACTGCAAAACTGAACGGACCTGAAAAGTAAAGTTAGTAAGTGGCTTACCAACTTTCCGATGGGGGTCACCAGTTATAGCCGCACCGTTCGGTCGCTATATGTCAGGTTCATACTGCCTCAAGGAAAGTCGGAAAAATACGGATATATGAAAGAGATAGGCATTTATTGTCGAAACGTACAATCCCGCTAGTTAAAGGCATCGCAAAAAGGTTTTAGCTAGGGGAAGTTATAGTCACCAGCCGAAACGCAGAGAACGTCCTTCAAGGCGGAAAAGCCGGAAGCGCAGGAATGCAAGTTGTCTGGATGACTCAAACGCACGAAGTCATCGTACGCATAGGCAAGCTTCCTAAGTTGTCTATGTACAGAATGACATTATATTTTAACAATATTTTACACAGACAAACAGGACAATCTCCAGGTCACCACTATTGTTTCTCATGTTATACCAACGACTTGGCTCCACCTCCCTATACCATATTATATTTTTACGGATGATTTGAAGATCTTTGGCGGGGAGAATCGAGACATGTTGTTAAAGGAGATTTGCACTGTAGTGGACTGGTCGGTTAAATGGGTTTGCCTTTTAACGCCAGCAAATGCCAGTTACTACTCTCTGGAAACGAATGGATCACGTTTCTAACATCCGTCCGGCCTCTAGAGCTGCGACGTGCAGATGCAACACAACATCATTCTGGCTATCGATTTCAAACCTTCAGCGTGATGTAAGCATACTGCCAACAAGGCGCGGAATGAGTTGGTCCCTCCCAGCACATGCTGACGGCTGAATGGTTAACTGCTGTATTTTCATCAACATAGGGTGCATACACGCCATCGTCATATAATCGTCCATTTGTTCTGAAGGACGATCGGATAACTTACAAATTTCTGACGACGGTCCGCGCCAATCATCGCGCTGGTAACCTGACCACGTTTAAACGGCTGATTGAAGAATCAACCGGGTGAGGAACAACTGATCGAAGAATCAGCTGATCCCTTCACGCGGCCGCGGTGCTTTCGTTTCCCGGAAGCCTCGTACAGTTCCTTACGGGTACGAATAACCTGGATGCAAGCTTCTAAGGGAAAACTGTATCCTTTCCTGCTGCCGCTTACTGCTACTACAGGGCGCACAAAACTTGCAAGCAGTTTCAAACCCGCGGGTAATATATATATCATGCCTACATGGAAAAATTTTTCGACTGTTCATTTAGATTGGGGACGGACGTTCCCAAAACACAGTTTATATTCACATGCTTACCGAGGTTTTACAGAGAATATACTATTTATTTATTTAATATCCCTAGCTCTACTCCATGGAAATGCAACTGCTCAACAACTATTTGCCTACACACTAGTCCTCTATGGAACAAGTTGAGATTAACCCCACGTAGTCACTAGGCTACTCCTCGAAATGGACCCGAATTCCTCCCAAGGCTCGGACGGATTGCGTGGCAGCTTCTTCAAAACCATTCCTGAGTACGTCGCCGCCTCTGCGAAGTATTTCCGCAATCCCTGGAAGTCGGCTGCATATCCAAAGGCCGAAATGCAAGGGAAAAACCAAAAGACTCGGTGAACTACCGGCCAATGTGCCTGACGTCAGTCGTATGCAAAACCATGGAACGAATGGTGAAGTGCGCTTTGCAAGTACACCGTGAGAACCTAAACCTTCTCTCGCCCGTTCAACCCACTCATCATTGTGCACGTTAGCTAGAGGTTTGAAAACCTCAATACCTAAAAGAAAAGGAAAATAAATACAACAGTTGCATGCCGGCTGAGATTCCAGCAACGGAGGGGCATCGTTCCAGAAAGCTAGCAGCCGGTTACTAGGCAAGAAGAATTATGATGTAAAATTATAGAATGCTACAGAACGACGTCGTGGTTGGTGGGGAGGCTAAAGGGGATGGGAGAAACAAGGAAACTCACAGCAAAAACGCCACTGAGGTCGGCTCCTAGCCATGGCATCAAGTGTATCTAGCCTAACGTGTACCTCATCTTTTGCACCCCAACCAGGAAGCCATGAAACTCCAATCGAGGTCAGCTCCGAAGTGAGGACCTTCATTCCCCTCCAAGTCATTGCTTGGACCCCACTCCTCTTCTTCCATCCACAACCCTGACGAGCAAACAACACCCTTCACGGGAGTCGGTGGGATAGCATGCGCTAAGCGGACACGAACGATCGGAGCCTGGTGTGGGAACTGACGGTGCTGAGCGATTCAGTTCTTTTTCTTGTGCCATAGACATAGCGTCAAACATGTTCGTTGCTCACGCAGTGTTCCCACCAGATGTGAGCGAAACTGCGAATACACCGATGGTCGAACGTAACTAGCCTCTTTATGTCTGCTGATCTAAGGGGCCAGGTTTCACAACCGTGCGGCAAAGTTGAACGTACCGCTACCCTGTACACTCTACCCTTCAGGGAGGGAGTGAAGCCGCGCCGCCGCCATAGGTGGCGAAGACTAGTAAAAGCGTTTCTAGCTTTTGATATGCGGTTCGTTCTCTTGTCTTCGGTCCCAAGGGCGCTGCTACAATTACCAGCTGGTTGATTTTCTGAACGACTTCTAGCTGATCCCCACTAATGGTCATCGTAGGAGGCGCTCCCTGCCAAGCTTGGGGAACGGTTTACACTTCAGTAGTGCAAAGCAAAGCCCGAAGCGGCTGACAGTCGGCGCTTAGCTGCCCAGTGCAGCTTGGCACATCTGGCAGCTGTCACAGATGTGGGCGATGTCGTTTGCGTACGTCAACTCAAGAAGTCGTTCTTTTGTAAGTAGCTCCAAACCTTAGTCGTGTCATATAAATGCAACTCCTATGAATTCATCAATAACGAAGTTGAAGAAGAAAGGTTACAACGGGCATCCTTATCTCAGACCGCTGGAGATACTGAAGGGCGGCGACAGCTTGTCGTAGTCGCTCACTCTGCCCGTGCTATGCGCGTATAATGCTCTGATAATATTTACATATTTCTCAGGAATACCTTTCTTGAGTAGACAGTCCCAAAGAGCACAAAGCTCAACCAAACCGAAGACACCTTTGACGTCGCGGAACACGACTACGGTGGACCGCCAATATGTGTGACGGAGAAGGGGAAGATTCTGAGCTGCAAGCTGGGGTCGTCGGGGCGAGGGTTAAACTCTGTCACGGTGGATGACAAGACTATGCCTCCGGGTAGCACGTTCCAAGAATCTATCACCCGGCGTGACAAACGAGTGTCAGGCCGAAGCAGATCAGCTCTGAGTTTGTACAATTTCATTCGACGCCCACGCAGCGTAGGATGAAAAAGGCAAGTGAGCTCTGCATCAATCCGCCCTATCAATATCCGAAAAATGGGAACCAGGTCGTCGCAAATACGAGGATAATCTAAAGGAAACATTCTTAGCTTGAGCAACTTGTCAGGATAGGAAAGGTACCTTAACCCATTGACCATTTTAGTTTTGATTCTCAAGACCCACTCTACGGTGACCTGTCGGAGAGCTTTCCGATCACAAATGCCGTTCGTCAAGTTTGTCCAAGTGCCCCGTGTTTGTTCAATTTCGTCTTGCACTTTATGACACCTTGACCGTTGTTGACGAGAAACGCCAGATGGTTGATCAATTTACTTAATATGGCAGCCAGATCAGCAATGATAGTCGCAAAGAAACCTAAGTCCTTTACGCAACCAATGTGCCTTTGCGAGAACTATTTTATTTTATTTTATTTTAACTAGGTAGATAGAATCATGCTAGCTCCATAGAGCACTTTATAAAGCTGAATAAGTGGAGTTGCCTTCCGCATGTGGTACTTACGCCTGGTCGCCGCTTACCTAAAGGGGCATTATTGAGTCTACAAGGTGGTCGGTGGCTCAAAGATGGAGGTTGACAGAAGTTCACTTGTCTGCAGGAATTGGAGTTAACGACGACCGAGCTGGGTGACGTTTGTCTGTAAAGCATTCCAGGATGAAGACCACATGGCTCGTCTTGTGTTTTCCTGGAGAAGGTACAGGACATGGCTCGCAACCGACTCATGTTGGGCGCATGTTTCAGTGTTCCTTCTTGAGCGGATCTTTGAGCCAGGAAATGATAAGGTGCTACGAGGTCTTGATAAATCGAAAACGAAACACCCGAACAAGGCCCTGGTCAACCAAGTACTGTCCACGTTCCCTGCACTAGCATTTCCCGCCGTGTAGATCACCTAAAGTAAGGAAGACGTAGGACGAAAATTGAAGACAAAGAGGAGTGAAGGTCATTTAAATAAGGAACAACACCAAAGAGTGAGAACAACAGCATCTGAACTCAATTTGGAAAATGGATATAGTCAGGAGAACGGAAAGGTTTCGTGTGGCCACCCAATAGCGTCTAACTGATGCTGGAAGCCCTTAACCGTAGGTTTTACTGACTTGCATTCCTAGAAGCGAGTTCCAGGGCTCAATAACTACGCGATAACCTAGTTTCCGCCATGCTCCTGTCGGAAAGCGGCTTGTGTAGCTTCATGAGATGGCCGCGGAAACAAGACAACGTAGCCGGGTTAAATAGCCAGCTCAATTCCGGTCTACACGTTCCTGCTAAAATGCGATAAGTAAAGATTAGATCGCCTCGAATGTGTTGGTAATGCATTCAATACATACGCAGCTTAATTAGACGCTCGGGGCAAGAATGCCCTCGTAACCACTCGACCAATTTGGCACCCACTCTCAAAATGTCTTGAGCTCCATTTTGTTTCGAACAAGGTAGAGCGGGCAAGCCTGGATGCAGTATTCCAGATGGAGGCGAGCGAAAACGGAAAACAGGTTTACAATTTTGTTGGCGGTTTGGACCTCGAAGGAGCTGCGTGTTAACCATAACCTTCGGTAACCTCAACTTAAAACCTTCGTACAGTTGTCATCAAACTGCAAAGACGGGGAATGGAGGATGCCTAGGCCTTCCTTTTTGGAGACAAAGGGTGTTTGACCCCACGGAGCACGTACCTCGAACGTAGGTTAGTTGCTTTTGTACGAAGGCCGGAACAATTCGCCTGCTTAATGGGTAGTAGCTACTAATTAGACGAGTCCCAGAGTCTGGGTGGTGCGTGCTGAATGGCCTCAGAACCCCCAGAGACATTCACAACGTTCCATAGCTTGAGGTCATCAGCAAAGGATAGGGAGAATAACCCAAGCGCCCCAGGGAGAACGTTTACGTAGATGGAGAACAGCATCGGTCCAAGGACTGAGCCCTGCAGATAATCGTTAAGGATCGCTTGCCGAAAGGATAAGCTGCGACCCCGCCTACACACTGTTCTCTTCCCTGTTCTCTTCTCCCGCAGATGCACAGTGAAGCGCTCGGCTAGGTACGCCGTAAGTGCCCAGCTTTTGGGATAGCCTCAATTGAGGTATATTGTCAAATGCCTCCGAGAAGTAGACGAAAATCACATCCATAACGCGGTCATTGTCTACAGCTTTGGCCCAAGCTTCACAAGCAACCAATAAAGTCGGCACATACGAAAACCCTTTCCGGAATCGATGTTGTGCACTACTGAGTAGATTAAATCTATTCAGGTGAGCTTATAAAGAATCTCACACCAGCTTTTCCAGCAGTTCGACCACGACATTGGTTAGACTGACTGGCCTATAATTGGCTGCCAGACTTCTGTCGCCATATTTGAAGATAGGACAGATGACAGCCTCCTTCCATTCTGAAGGTACTATACAACTGTCACATGACTGCTGAAACAATATCGACGGCGGTCCACATAGTTTCACCGCCAATTCAAACAGCAGCTTCGGATGCGTTGGATCAGATCCGGCTGCTTTAGTATGGTATAGTGCTCGCAACAGCCCAAGGAATTGCGTTTTCACCACAGTACATCCAGCTACATAAGTACCCCCAGGTACGCTGGGGACAAGTTCAACGCTAACCAACGCAGCCTCACGCACAAAAGCCCCTGCGTAATGCTCACCAAGTACACGTGCCTTGTCCGAGTCCGCATACGGATGAGTTCTATCCGCCGGTATCAAAGTTGGAAGTAGCGAATTTGAACCAAGGCGTCTCTTAATATAAGTGGGAAACTTGGAATTTTCCAATGCTCCATCAGCCAATTCCTTTTCGTACAACACCCTGCTTTCCTCAAGTGTTATTTACATATATTTCTAGCCTCCCGGTACCTACTGTAGGTGCCAGTTGATGGTGTCGCACGGTAGGTTCTCCAGCAACTTGAACTCTTCTGGTGCAGGTCGGTTCTAGTGCTATCTATCCACGGGGGCAGTGCTCGTGTCTCTTTTTCCCTCGCAAGCAGGCTGTAGGGTCTAGACACTTCCGTGAGATAAAATAGATTCATCCCAGGCCGCCTGAACCCTTTCGGCCACCGGGATTTCGCAGCGCAACCCAGCAGCCTTGATATGCCCTGCCTGATAATTAGCACGCCATATGTTCGAATATGGTTCAGCGATGCTCTGGTGACTTCAGGTCAGAGTAGGCCTGAATGATAAACGGACATTATTACTGGTACCCAAGGGAGAGCTGTAAGTGCTGCCACCTACGAAGCCTGGTAAGTTGGTAAATGCTGAATCAAAAATGGACGGTAATTGAGTATTCATGTACCTAGTGGGTAAGTCCACGAACTGATGCAACGGTACTTGTAGTGTAAGCTCAAGAAGCTCGGCACCGAAAGTACTTCCGCCGAGGTACAAGCAAGATCTGCCCAGCAACCTTCTGGTAGATTAAATTCCCCAGTATCGAGAACATTTGAGGCGGAGAGGTTGTTTGTGTCGAACCGTTTCCGACAACGCCGTTGGGTGCCTCCAAAGCGCAGAACGAACTAAGCACACACGAGCGCATGATCCGAAGTCAGGTAAGTTTTCCAAATTGACGCAGGCTGTTAAGCAGCTCTGCCAATGGTAACGAACAGCGATGTGATCGATTTGCGTTCAAGGTTGACCAGGCGCCGGAGACCGCCAGGAACGTCGGAAGCGAATAAAATCAAGCACCTTTTGAACGCACGCCCAGCGATTCTATACACAATTACAACTCTAAGTTGAGCTGCTGAGGTGCTAATCACTGCCGACAGTGCTCCGACAGGTTTATCTGCGGACTAAAGCATGTTGGTACTTAAAAAGTCAAGACAACAGTTAGCGTAAAGTGAAACACCCCCGTCTTATAGGCCAACGAAGCGACTACATCTAAATCGTGCTGAGCCAGACAGATGTACTTCACCGTCCGTGATGCCCCGAGACAGTCACGTTTTAGTGCATGCAAGTATAGCGGGATGAGACCCATCTATAAGCAGACCTATCTCGTACCTCTTATCCCTTAGGCTGCGCACATTGCTTAGCACTATCTGAAGGTACTCGTAAGGGAACAATGGAACAATGGTTTATTACGGGTAAAAAAAGCATTTCTTAACAAGTCCCTGGGTCGTGCGCTGTCAGGATTGGCACTGGTAGGGAGGAAAATGACCGCCGGCTAACCACCCGAAAACCAACCAACCGGAGACCTCCTTTAACAACCACTTGCCTGGTTTTGTGGTCCTTAATGGTCTCTTTTAGCTTCAGCCTGTAAGCTAATGGGAGGTCTGGCTATACGCTAATATTAGTACACTTCAGCATTGATTTGCTGCGCGTATTAGTCTGCCGTACAAGAACCTTCGTTTTCCAACAGGGTGATTACATGCTCTATCTCACTAACTTGCTCCGCCTGACTCCTATGTCTCAGGTGATATAAATCAGGCCTGGTAATACGGATGTCGTATTCCGTAAATGAGAACAAAGAGACCACTTGGTGAGCAATTGCTTTCAATGATTCATCTTCAGACCGATCCAATCATATATAGGGTTAAAAAGTAAGATCGACATAGTTGATACAATTACGTAGGGTAAAAAATCGAAAACGGGTTAATTAAAAGTTACGGGTTTCTGGACCTCGCGCCATTGACCTCATTAGCATCCGCTTGTGCGGGCCAGGGAAGCTGAACAGTCTTAAGTAATTTCTGTTGCGAGCATAACGATGGTCGGAATGATCGAATACAAATCGATTCGGCCGTTACGAGTGTACGGAGACGTTGACCCTTTGACCGGTGAGGCGGAACTTTGTATACTACTCTAAAGTTACGCTCTAGATCTACTTGATGTCCGCTGTCGACAATATGAGCCAGGATAGCGCTACTGATGGCTCCAGTGCCACCTCGATGTAGCCAACGCGGACAGTGTTCGTTCATGCGTTTGGCTAGGTGCCGCGCCGTTCGACCGATATACGATGCGCCACAAGCGCATTCAAACTGATAGATAACCATTGAGGCGGTCAGCATCGGCAGCTTATCCTTGGTTCGCGAACGAACGAGTGGTTCTGTTGTAAACATACATTTAAGCGTAGCTGCGGCGAAAGTTGATTTAATCGCGCCAGAAAGACTTCGAGTTAAACGTTCTGTAGCCGCGTCCCCTTTGAAAGGCAGGCGTATGAAGAGTTCCTTCTTTGCCACTGTTAACAATGGTACCGGCTTTGGCTTTTCTTCAAGGTTTCTTAAAATAAATCTGTTGGGGTAACCGTTTTCGCGTAACACATTCTGTATGAACGTCAACTCCGCATCTAAGGTGTCTTCAGAGCATATTCGACGTGCTCTCGACGTAAGACAACGAATCAAGTTGCGCTTGTATCTCAGGGGGACAAAGCTGTGAAAATTCGTATATTGACCAACCCATGTTGTCTTCCTGTAGATCTGCCGCTGGATGGAGCCATCTAGCCGTCTAGTTAACAGAACATCGAGATAAGGCAGCTGATTTTCGGCTTCTCCTTCGTACGTAAAACGCACTGATGCATGGGCTCGGTTAAAACGGTTAAGAATTTTATCTAGGTTAAAATCCTCATCCATCACAACGAATATATCGTCCATGTAACGATAGTAGTGGCTAAAAGTGGCTATATCCGCCTGCAGTGCGGTTCTTTCCAACTTTGCCACGAAGATGTCCGAAGATGTCCGTCGAAGTGCCGGGGGCCGCTTCACTTACCGGCACAAGAACTGGACGCTAGTTAGGCGGAAGCCTCTATCGTCCATCTGACCTGACCTGACCTGACCTGAATAGTGGACCCAAGGTTGAGCCCATAGCTACGCCATCATTCCACCGGTAGTAGTTACCGTTAAACAGGAAGTGCACATTCCAGGTACAGCGCAACAGTAGACTTTTTAGCTCACGAGTAGGTACACGTAATTTCATTGCTGACTGGGTTATATAGTCGCAAATGTAATCTATTGTCTCAATTAGCGGGACGTTGGTAAAGAGCGATACAACGTCGAAGGAGAGCATCACTTTGCCGTCGATTTTAGCATTACGTATACATTCTAGGAATTGGAAGCTGTCGCGTAGACGGTAAGTTGTATTCCGTAAACACGAAATTCCTGACTTCACGTGTCTCACCAACAGACTTCAGCAAGTTTACTACCGCAGCCTCCTGTACCGCATTAAGCCGCCGACTAACCGGAGCAATCCAGGAGCTGTTGCTATCACCACAACCTTGAACATGTAAATATACAAATGCATTTTACTACATGCTACTAACGAGCTCGTCAGTAGTGTGAAATCTAACCGTGGCTAAGTTAGGTGAATAGACCGTTCTGCTGGTGCCTGTAGCGCTGAATACGGTAGGGGATACAATTTCGTGTTCCTAGGGGATGAAAGGAACATGGAGCAATGGGGAAGATCGCTGCGGCTAAATCGAAGGCTCTTCCTCTGGGGATCCTGGCTAGCGTGTACACTAGATTTTCTGACTTCGGAAAAGAACGCTAAAGACTTATGCTGTCGACAGGGCATTATTATCAAAATGTCGATCCAATTTGCAATCACTGAATATCAAGTTCAGCCTACAACTTCCCTTACTCCATCAGAACTGGATCTACTTATTTCTTCGTCAGGTAGTTGCTATCTTCTAATCACGGTGCGCTACCCAACGCCTTTGCATCGTTTGCATCCATGCTCACTCACGCTATTCTCCATGAATTAGTCTTTTGTTTTTTTGTGAAGGGTCGTAGAGATATTGCTGAAGCGTTCCTATACTCAGTGTGCTTCAGCCCTCGTCTACTAACAGTACGGAGGCAATTTAGCAAGCAACATGGAGTAGCGCCTTAGCTTAGTAGCTTCTGACATCTACATGACTTTATCACCACCACACAAACTGACACTGGCAAGTTAATCCGAGCGACATTGCACGTCATTTCAATATATTTAGCATATGTACACTAAAATGCCACTTCCCTGTTTCTGTTTTGCGTCTCCACTCTATTGGTTACGCTTTCACACATTTTTGCTCTCAGACTTTCGCCATATCATGAACGATTTCGTTCCTCACCACTGTATCAGTCATTACGTTAACATATATATATATATATATATATATATATATATATATATATATATATATATATATATATATATATATAGTGCGAACAGCGCATTTCATGCAAATCAACGTCCCTGTTGCGAAGCAGTCGCTTGTAAAGTTTTGCTGTTGCCAGATTTTGTGTGTCCGGATGTATTCCAGAATAAATTATTCATTTCTTTAAATGTCTATTGTTTTCGCCAGCATCAGATATCCAGTCCCACTAACTGCATCGCAATACGTTGTCAAGCATAGCTGCTATCTTCTAATTAACCAAGACCACTGAATCACAGTGCGCGGCTCAGCGCCGCTGCAATCGTCTGCATCGATGCTCAATTATGCTTTACTTTATGAATTCCTCTTGCTTTTCTGTGATGGGTCATGGAGATTTAGCTCAAGATTTCCTTTACTAAGCTTACTTAGCAATCGTCTGCTAGCAACCTGGGAACATCTAATCACTAAGCGCGACGCAGCGCCTCAGCTGCGTGCCTTCTGGTATCTACGTGGCCTTGTGACCACCAAAAGGCAATTCATTTCGCTATCATCGAGCATCCAGCCCCCTGTGTATCCCATGTGCTAGGCCACCTATAGCTGGCGTGCTAAACTGATTATTCACTCGGAAACAATTATACGAAATTATTTCACTTAACATGCACGGATATGTCCGCATGTCAAAACCTTACCTAACGTTGACTTTGTCGAGATAGTTTTGTCTAATTTTTCCGCGCACCAGCCTCTCCTCCGAGTTCGATGCCATGACTAAACGACATTTGTCTGGGTGTAAAATCGGTGACTATCTTCATTCCTACTTTTCAGATAACACTCCTGAACCATTGCTACACGAGTATATCTATTGTACCCATCTGCTTATACCTTCACATGCGTGCTTCGCTCCGTCGAGGATAAACCATTTATTTATTTATTTATCTCTTACAACCTGTAGGATATATCGAACGTTCGCCCTGATACCCATAGTGATCACACCGCAGTAGATAGTTGTAGCAAATCCTGGAAGCATGAACTTTGACCGGAAGAATGCAGTGTCATGTGCCACAAATGCCACTTATCCCCATACTTGCTGATCCTGAATGGTAACCCACTAGACAACTACACAGCAGTAAGAGAACTCGGAGTACGCTACTCAACGTCACTTAACTTTAAAGAATAAGTGAGCTACAGCACTGCAAGTGCTAATTCATTAATCGGACGCATCTGTAGAACGATGTTTTGACAGATGTTAAAGCCCCACTTTACAAGCTCTGTTCAAGCCCCCTATTAGAATACTGCTCCATAGTGCTATGCAATGCAAAGAAATTGGACAGAGATGCAGTGGAATAGGACCAACATTCTTTTACGAAACAGATATCGCACCCTCTACACTAAATTGCCGTAAAATGGGCAAACGGTTTCAACGGAATCCTTTAAGGGTACGCCGCAGAATAATAATTTAGATTTTTGTTTCGAATCCCAAAATCTCCAACGCTGATAGCCATGGAAATTAAGAAGTTCCTGGACTAACAGTTTGATCGAGCTCACTCAAACACAAATGGGCTTTGTCCCTAAATCACATCAGGTGCAGTTACACAGAGTGATCTCTACTTGCTGCTTTCAACCAGTAAGCAATAATAACTCAAAGGACCATTAATCATCGATATTCTCTGCTCAGTAAACTATACTCCTTCATACTAACAAGTATAAAAATGCAATATACGAGGTAACATTTTCCTATGTAAATGTGCTTTCGCATGGACCCGACTGCCATTAACAATATGATTCTTGGAGCCCGTCACGCTACTTCTCAAAAGTAACACCCGGTAGATCAGTCGTGCGAACAGGGGCCTGACTGACTTTAGTTAGCTAACGTGCAGCAAAACACGGCAGGCACCGCTTCCAATCTAAAGCAAGCTAGTAATACTAAAGAGCCTGTATGACGTGGCATCACAGCATTGCATTTCCACTACCCTTTCAATAGGTATCGTGCTCCTGCTCCCACTTGCTAGCAACTAAGCATCATTTAATAACATTGTGCGACGCAGGGTAATAACGTTTCATGAATTGCCGTACGTTATTGCTTCTTGTGTACAACACCCCCAGTATGCTGTCTCACACCTGTACGCAGATTTCCCACTAGCCTCCCAATACTTATCGTGCTCCTGCTCCCTCTCGTGCGCAACATAACCCCCTTTACACACATTGTGTGACACAACGCATTAGCGTTTCCTTTGGCAATATGCAGAGATCCGTTCAACTTCACGTGCACCCAGGTTATTACGCACTGTAAGGTTCTTCTAAGTTATGCTGCTGGTTCAGATATTTGGGCCAAACGACCCACTGCTTCCTACCCCGCAACCTGCGCGTTTTTAAACCTGGTGGGGATGAGCCACTACCGATTCATCCCAACATCAGACACGTCAACGCGCAACTGCAATGCTTTTTTACTCACTTCCTACAATTTCTGCAGATGGCCAAGTAGCTATCAAAGGCTTCACTGCCTCATCCGCTAAGCTAGTAGACTCTAATTGTTTTTCCTCAGTGTCGCTCATAAATACTAGGTCCCTAAACAATAAACTGCACATCCTGCATCCACAATCCTTCCCCGCCTACCCGGACGCAATATATGTTATGGAAACATGATTTTCCCCTTAGGCTAAATATAATGTATACTCACGCCATGACTATCAGCTTTGCATGCAACCTGGTGTGCATAAACGAGGGGTGGGAGCCGTCACCTTTATCAATAATACTAACCAAAGAAGTTGTCCGTAATCATGGACTCAGTATGGATAATGGCTGATATTCTGCGATCGACGGAGCCCTGGTGGTGTGTTTGCAGACCACCCGATACTTCAGCTAACAATGACAACAAACGTATGGTTATTTATGAGCAGTTGCCGTGTTTTGTGCGAATACAAACTGGTTGCAGCAGCTTTCAACCTGCCTGCGTTAAAGTTACTCCCACCTGCTGCAGCAAAGACGCATGCAAGTCTATTAGCACGTACCAATTTGGGCGGCTGGACGAAACATGTAACCGCTCCAACCAGGGCGAAGTATATTCTTGCCTTAATGTTTACTCTGGGCATTCTATCAACCCGAGGGTCAGTTGGCCGTGAGTTCTATGGTAGTGATATTAGATGAGTACATTGCTCGGCTTATTTAAAGCCCCCTATTGCCTATTACGCAACAACAGATACAGTCGTAGTCTAAAGCCCGATTCATCTCGTTAACTGGACAACCTTTGCCGTACTCGTGAAATCAAACAATGGAGATGAATTATTTATATCTGATTCTGTGCAGGAGTCAGCTGCACTGGTCTATAAAGAAATACTTTACTGTCACGGATCGCTAGCTCCACGTCGCCTTTCGAAGATCGCCGCAGAAGTAACCAGCACTTACCCGACTTATTCGCGCCCTAATGCTGCCTATTCACACAGTACTTTCACTCCTGCTCCAGCTTTTGCCATGAACACATTTAAGGAGCAACTACCATATCCACACCACTCCGTGCCTCTGTTACCCCATACCCTTGCACCATGTCAATGATTCCCTATCCGGCTGGAGCTGCACAAATCTCACCACCTTGTTCCAATCCTATTCTTATGGGACTAGCAGGGACATGTCCCGCAAGTCACATTCGACAAGTGCACACACCCGCCCTGGCCCTCCTCTGCTGATTCCTACACCTGTTGGAGTTATCCTCATACAAGTGGGACCATTGCATGCGGCTTTATTCCATGAGTTGTAAAACCTGAGAACTGCAGATGACAGTGAAGTAAAAGCGCTTCTACCATTGTCTTGTTACGACGTTGCTGCAGAAGACAGAGACCGGACGACGGGACGCTGACAGTATGACACGTACACTGCGTGCAGTTTTTCTGCCGATGTAATGAGTGTGCCGGATTATGGAGCCTCATATTCATGTTTCATGTATGTGTGTATGACAGCTTCCATGCCTCTGCGAGTGAAATACGTGCACATTTTGATGAAGGCGGTAGTGAAATCATGCATTCGCAATCAGCTGCGCTTATTTCGTTGACAGGAATAGCAATAGCAACTTGTTCCTCCTCCGAGTACTTTGCCGTGTTTACGATGGAACATCAACGTTTAGTGCGTATTTTTCACTACATAACACTGCTATATCCGTTGCATCAGGCTTGTGTGCTGTATAATTTGCAGTTAGTGAATAGCTTGACTCTCGTCCCCTGACGCAACACCAGCGACCATATCGGAATATCAGACTAACAAGGCCAGATTAATGGGAGGCCATTGTCCTCATGCATAGAACAGATTGGCCACGCCAGATGAACGCGCAAACCATAGAGAAGTGCATATCTAAGCCGCGCATCTGTACCCGGTTAACAGTTTGGCACAATTTCAGCGTCTTGCACAATATACCAGACAGATCTAGTGTTTTATCATAGACTATAAAGCTCTACGTCTAATTACGTTTACGTGCTTATTTCGACCTGTACGCAATTAACGAGGACCATTTTGACTGGATGAGTTCATACACCTGGTTAATAATTGGGCGCTGTAAACTTTCCTTCACTTACGATCTACCTCTGCTCATGCCGGAACATGCGAGCCTTGCAACGCTGCGCAGGCCCTCGGTTCGCAATTCAACGTTGATATGTGATCAACAGTTGCGACCGGTGTGGCTAATAAGGCCAACGCAGCCAGTGGCCGATGCGGCCGGGCTGCACAGCCTTGCAAGCATGCGTACGCCGTCTGTTCGCATTTCTACGTGGAGTAGTGCACAAGAGTTGCGACTGGCCTGGCTGGTAAAGCTGTGCAGGGTGGCTAGCAGGCGAAGTCACCGAAGCTTCCCTCCTCGTAAGGTCTGTTGGGTGGGGTGTCCTTGCTTACCGACTAGTAAGTCGGTAAGCAAGGACACGTAAGACGTGTCAAATACAAAACAGTATAGAAGTCGGAGGCGACTGAACCCAACGTATATCGTGCAGGCTACAAAAATAGGAAGTGAATCAGCCAGAGCGAGAAACGTGCAGCACGGTACTCACCAAAACGGTTTGTGTCCATGGATGTGCAGTCATTAAAACAAATGGACGTTTTGAAGCGTAAAATAACCGTAAATCCAATGTTGCAAAATACTGAAGTGCATGTTTTCCGGTACACTACAAGGGGCTCCCCGTAGAAGGCGGAAGGATGGAAGCCTTCGATGGAGCTGTTAGTGAGGAAAAACGGAAGGGGAGGATGAGTGCGAATGGTTGCATGGGCTTGAGCAAGGGCTTCCGAAGTGGGATGCGCAGCAGAGTTGACTGGGTCCAGACTTTTGTTACTTATTATTGATGATGATGGTGTGGACCAGAGTGCATCATCGGTGGGCCGTCGGGGCGGGCTGGTCGGACTGCCAAACAACTGGCTAGTCCAGCAAAATGGCCGACAGGACCTTCCCTTTAGTGCAGACCCGACGCTGCGCTTGAGAGGTGTCATCCCCCACCGCGCTTTAGTCCACGGTCCTCGTACCACGAAGAAATCCGGCGTCCTCATCGGCAAAGCCTTGGCGGCGTTCATGGTTGTCTGCGGTCGAAGGCGACTATCTCTTCCTTGGATGAGTAAGGGGGCCTTGGGTCGGCTGGCGAGTCACTTATGGGGGGCGTTGAGCCGGTTGGCCAGTCACTCGAGGGTTGCCTGGGCAGTTCCGGCGGTTGAGTATCTGCAAGGTAAAACTCACAGGGGGTGGGCTATGGTCGGGGAAGTGGCTTGAAGCCGGAGAGGGAACATGGCATGCATGATAAAAGTAAATACGCTTTTTAGGTTTTCAAAATGTTTTGGGTTATTTTTGTCGACTTTGCAAAACGCTTGTGAACAAGACGCACGATAACCACTAAAGACGAAAATGGCGTGTTACTGGAAATAGCAAACGTTTACGAAATCTGAAAAACGGACCGGACGTTTGCCCTGTCTACCGCCTCGGTCGATTGCCTAGGGTTGAGGCGGGATAGGTTGAGGGTCAAGGGGAACCGAGGGTTTCGGGCTATCCAGTGCTCGTGAAGTCGCCGCAGGTGCGGGTGCTTGTGCGAAAGCATCAGGATGGGTTGCAAGTGGCTCGTCAAAGAAAGCCACTTTGGGGTGGTCGATGGACCCCGTTGTTCGGTAACCATTCTGGTCTAAAGTAAAACGTTTCGGAGTCCGTTGCAGAACTCTGAAAAGGCCAGTGTAGGGAAGCTGGAGAGGTCGCCGCACTGCGTCGGTTCGGAGGAAGACGTGACTGCAGGTACAGAGTCCGCTGCGCAGCTGCACATATCTAGACTGTTCACTGGGCAGAGTCGGACGTAGTGAACGCATGCATTGTGCTAGGAAGGACACGAAGTTAGGCGGAGGCATACCCTACGATGCGGGTGGTGAAACCAATTCTCATGATAACTTGAGCGTTGTGCCGTAACCCAGCTCCGCTGGTGTACATTGCACGTCATCTTTGATGCTGCTGCGAATACCTAAGCTTAAGCGCGAAACCTTTTCGTTCCAGCTAGGGTCGGAGGAGGCGAAGAGCGAGGCTTTAAGCTGTCTAGGGTAGAGTTAAACTAACCCGTTGGCGGCTGGGTGTTACGCTGTGGTATAAATGCGGTGACAGCCTAAAAAGTTGCAGAAAGTACCGAATTGTGAAGATTCGAAAGGCGTTCCTGGGTGAGTTGTAATGGTGGTCGGGCATCCGTGGTGCGAGACCCAACGGTCCAGGAAGGCCCGGATAACAGTCCCAGCAGTGCAGTCTGTTACGGGAATGGCGTCTGGCTACCTGGTGAAGCGGTCGGCACATGTAAGAATGTATACGAATCCGCGTGACGGAGACAAGGGGCCTACTAGGTCTAAGTGTACATGTGCGAACCGAGAGTCCAGGGCAGGAAATGAACCAAGGGGACGGCGGGTGTGACGAGACACTTTGGAGCACTGGCATGCAAGGCAGGTGCGAGCCCAGTTACGAACACCATTGTTTACGCGTGGCCAAACGAAACGTTCGGTGACCGGTTTTGAAGAGGCACGGATACCTGAATGTGATAGTGAGTGCAGTGCATCAAAGACTGTGCGCCTGAAGGAGACGGGCACGTGGGGCCTAGGAAAACCTGTGGATGTCTGACAGAGAATGCTTCCTTGCGTGGTTTGGAGAGGAACAAGTTGCACATGCATCGAAGTGGACTGCAGAGTGCGCTGTATATCTTCGTCTTGAGCCTGAGCCGATGCCATGGTGGAAAGGTCGACGGTAGGCAAAGACTGCAGAGGGGGTTGACGCGTGAGAGAGCATCAGCGACGGGATTTTCGACACCTGAGACATTGCGTATCACAGCAGTGAACTGTGTGACAAAGTCTAGGTGTCTTGTTTCCCGTGGTGAGTATTTGTCGCAAGCAGAGTTGAAGGCAAAGCTAAGGGACTTGTGGTCAGTGTAGACCGTGAAGGCGCGGCCTTTGAGTGTGTACCGGAAGTGGCGAATCACTAGGTACATGGTGAGCCGTTCCATGCCAAACGTGCTGTAGCGGGATTCCGCTGCCTGCAGGCGTTTGGAGAAGAACCCAAGAGGTTGCCATTACCTACCAACGTGTTGTTGCAGAATGGCTCCTACCGCGTCGTCTGAGGCATCAGTCGTAATAGGAATGGGTGCAGTCGATTCGGAATGAGCGAGGAGGGCTATGCTGGTGATAGCATCCTTGAGCTCGGCGAAGACTGCCTGTGCTGCGTCAGGGAAAGCGAAGTTACGTTCATTCCCTCTGAGTAGGTCGGTCAAAGGCTGCATGAGCTGCGCGCAACGCGGAATGAAGCGTCGATAGTAGTTGACCAAACCACAAAATCGATGGAGGTGTTTGAACGAAGTCAAAGCTGGAAAGTCTTTGAGTACCTTGATCTTATCAGGAAGGACTTCGATACCAGACGATGAAACGAGACAGCCTAGGAATTCTACCATTGATTTGCCGAGTTTGAGCTTAGTCGGGTTGACTGTGACACCGTGTTGGGTCAAGCGCTGGAGGAGGTTTCGAAGATGCTCGAGGTGCTCTTGTTCCGATGAACTGGCTACTAAGATATCATCGAGGTAGGAATAAGCGAAGTCTAGGCCACGAGTGACATCGTGCATGTAGTGTTGGAAGGTTTGTGCGGCGTTGCACAGTCCAAATGGCATTCTTAAAAATTCAAACAAGTAGAAAGGAGTGATGACGGCTGTTTTAGGAATGTCATTGTCTTCCACAGGTATCTGGTGATAAGTGCGAACCAGCTCGATCTTGCTGAAGATCGTCTTACCTGTGAGGCATGCGGTAAGGTCCTGCATGTGTGGGATGGGATACCTATCTGGGACGGTTAGCCGATTGAGTGCGCGGTAATCTCAGCAAGGGCGCCAGTCACCAGATTTCTTGGGGACCATCTGCAGGGGCGAGGACCAAGGGCTTTCGGAAGGGCGGATTATTCCAATTTCAAGCATGTGCTCAGACTCCGCCCTAGCTACCTTTAGTTTCTCGGGCGATAGTCGGCGTGGACGGCATGACACAGGTGGGCCATACGTCCGTATGTGGTGCGTGAGTTGAGCTGCCACGGGCAAAACTGCGTTCATTGCCTGAACGAGCTTGGAATATTGAGAAAAGAGATTATCGTAGTCTGGCGGGTTTTGGGGAAATGCATAGACCGGGGATATAGATGTGACATCGGCGGTGATGCCACGTACACTGAGTTTCATTGCAGTGTCGACCATCCTCTGGCGTTTCGCATCGACCATGAGGTCGAAATGCTTGAGAAAGTCAATGCTGATGATGGCAAAGGGGATTGCAGCGACGGTGAATACCCAGCGGAACGTGCGCCGAAGACATAGGTCCATGGTAAGCGACCCATCACCGTAGGTGGCTGTTGGCGTGATATCGGCGGCACTGAGGCCTGTTGACAAAGAAACGAAAGGTTCACCTGGTATAGGGGGAATGATGCTGACTTCCGCCCCGGTGTCAACTATGAACTGGGTCTCAGAGTCATAATGCCTAATGTAGATGTGACGACTTTGGGCTATGCCGACGTTCCTGGCCATTCTAGTACGGCGTGGCGGATCATCTATAGGGGAGTAGCTGTACGGCTGTACGCACTTACAGGCTTTATTACCGAAAGGCGAGTGGTAGAAGCAGGAACCTGTGGCACCAGGTTTTGTGCGACGGAGCGATGATCCAGAGCGGTTGCGGTGCTTACGTTTTAAAGTGAGTTCCTCGATCTGGTGCTGAAGCGACGCTATCTGCATTGATAATGCGTCTATTGCCGACGTCTGACTAGTCGCGGGTGTCGGTGTGGTTGCGCCAGCACGAAGCTGCTTAGGTGCTTTGGTTTCAGTCTCTGGCTGGGGCCTTTCAATGACGCGGTCTGCTAGATCCGCAATTGCTGTGAGTGAATAATAACTTGCTACCGCAGTGATATCCTGAATGCTTCCAGGAAGGCGTTTCACCCACAGCTTGCGTAGAACCCCTACGTCCATGTTGGACGGGCCGATGAGCTGTTGCATTTCGCGCAACAAGGCTGAGGGCATCCTGTCTCCCAGGTTCAGATGACCAAATAGTTTCTGCAGATGGACCTTGTCAGAAGTCGTGATTCGATGAATAATAGCCTGCTTAAGAGTCTCGTATTTCATTACTAGAGGGAGGCAAAGTATAATGTCTCTCACCTGCGAGGATATGCTCTGAGCAAAGCGAGATATTAGCTGAATATACATGGCGGAATCAGAAGAAATCCCACGAATATAAAAACGGATTCTAGGTGCAAAAACCATAAGGAAGGATCATTCTCCGTAAAAGGGGGAGGGGCTAACGCAGTAGAATTGACCATGACAAGCTTAACGGCGTTAACCGCGCATGGAGCCGGCTTATCCTCTAGATAATCCATTGCAAAAAATAGCTAAAAATGCGGTGGGTGAGAAAACAATATGAGCACAAGTAATGAATCACAAAATCGCGGGAACGAGCTCACCAGAATGAAAATGTAAAATGGCGGACAGCGTGTTCCTGACACGGAGTCCCCAATTATCGGGTGGGGCCTGGGATACTAGTCGGTAAGCAATGACACGTAAGACGTGTCAAATACCACAGTATAGAAGTCGGAGGCGACTGAACCCAACGTATATTGTGCAGGCTACAAAAATAGGAAGCGAATCAGCCCTCCATACCAATGTCAAGTCTTTATCATGCGTTGATAACTGGTTTTTCTCACTGAATTACCGCTGTACACTCCTATGGGTTTCCGTCGCAGATGATGTGGCAAGCGGACCAATCCCTTCATCTTTTTGGTTAGATTTCACCATTGGATCTCCAGCATACTCAGATCGCGTTTTAACCAGGATCACCAAGTCTGAAGTGCGTACTCTACACGGGACCTCACACACTCATTGAGCATTTGAGGGAAGAGGTAGTGCTCGAACCGCTCGAACCCGCTCCGTAAGAGACCAACAGGTTGGTTGTGGTTTTGGACACCTTCCCGACTGCTCCCCATGACTGAGATTGTGTTGCTTCACCGCCACCATTTTTCGCTCCAGGAAGACCGTCTTCAAAATATGGTCTAAAAGCAAGTGCTGTCGAATAACCTCGAATCAGTAATGGTCGTGGTTTGATGCTTCGTACACGATGCGAAATGCTTGCTAAACAAGAAACCTAGTTTGACTTCATTGACACGAACAAGCTGCATTTTTTAAACCGTTAGCAATTTAATCACAATTGTATTGTGTGAACCCGCATCTGAAACCAGTGACCTGACCTAATCTATAAATGCCAAGGGCATGTTGTCGCATTTCTGTGCTGTAGCTATGGTAGCTATGAATGTTGGAGACGATGATTATTTTAATACTAACCGGAGCTGCACAGCATTGGGAACATCCTTCGGATTGCGATAGAGAGGACAGGAAATGTAACTAAGTGTTCTACGGTCTTATTCTATCAAGTTTATGCAATGGAAAGCTGAAACGGACGAAAATAATTAAAAAGTGGACTTGATGTTTTACACTGACACACACAAAAGCAGCTTCGTAGAACAAGCTGGTCAACTCAGTTTATGTTTCAAATGCCATCTGTGAATTCGTTTCCGATACGGATTCTGATTCTTGGTTTATATAGATGTCAGGACCTGGTTCGGACAGATTTTTGCCATCATGATAAATTCTGATGCGTGTGGTTACTTAAGCAACCTGACACCAACGAATACTCTAGTTTCTCTGCGAATACGCTTTGGAAATGGCCAAAAGACACCACGTTTGAGGGTACAGTTACGCAATTAACTGAAAGGTTTCATGAGACACCTTACCCTCCAGTTTTCGGTACGATGGTTTGAATATTTTGAAGTGTGGCACAAACGACCGCATCATCATCATTATACACGTATATATAGGTGAAATTGACCACAGCTACTGGGCCGCATAACACAACCGACTCTGGAACACTGAGAGACGTTGTCAGACGTGGACATGAGTGTCTCAAGTTTCGTTATCTAATGGAAGACAAATTCATGTCTGACTTCATACGTGCCATTCAGTCCTGCAATACGCGGAGATTCGTGCACTGCTGAACTCTAAACTAAATCAGCATCCAGGCATGCCACTGTAGTTCAGTGTAGCAGAATGCCGCTGGATGATCAGGTGCAAGCAGGACACCACCTTGGTCGGAAACGGGCAGCAACAGTATTCCGGCACACCGCATCAACGCCTCGCCACCACCCATTCACTGCACGTCCTGCAGAGGTTTGGTATACCGTGAATTCGTTCCCACCTAAGCGGATTCGAACGGGTGACCACCGGAGTACAATTCAGGCGTGTATTCCTCTTGACCACTAACCGACAACTTGGTCGAACTGTATTCCGTCTCCAAGGCTGGTTTTATCCACGCGATAAAATACAGTGAGCGAGCCGCACCTCGCAGATCATTCCCTAGAGCTCCAACTAGAACATTCGCAACATGTAGTTCATGTGGCGAATGAAATTTTGTATGCTACTATACAGTAAAGCGCCATACAGTCTAAGGGTGCCCTAAAATGGGTCACAAGCAACTTTCACAGGCATTCCTGATTGCAAATATAAAGGGGCATTAAAATAGGCTCGGAAGCACCTCCGCTGTAGCTATATCACTCGCTTCTGCCTTTTGTAGTGATTTTAATCCTGTAAATAATGAAACCCGACGAGGACGTTTAAGCCATCTACATGCAACACTCCGATCATAGCGCCCAAGGGTGATCGAAACTCTAATCTCATTTTACTCTTTCTTGTGCATAACGGAATCCTCTGATGCAATTTAAATGGTAGCTGAAGCTTTTATCTATATATACTTAGACATAAGTGCGTTATCTCAACTGACAACCAATGCTTCGCATTCCAGAAGCATCATATGGAAATCGGCTGTCGTTGTTAGCGAATGGATCAACACTGATTCAAAAGAGCTACTCCGGGAGTGTTAGGAAAATTTTTATCTCATTTTCATGTGCTTTTATGCAATTACTAGTGCGTTATTAAAATAACACCCAGGTAATCACCATATATTTATATAGTTAACATCGGGGTAGTAGGGGGAATTGAATGGTACAAATAGAAATTGATCACATCTAGATTCACTCAGACAGCACTGTACGTACGCTTCATCCATTTGGGAATTGGCGACAGTACTCATTCCATCTGACCCTGATAGGGCTCGAACCCGCAACTCGACTGTTGCCAGTCCGTGAGTGAGACCACTGAGCCACGGGGGCAGCAACGACAATTGATTATAAGTTACTAGATGTGATATAGTGCCGCTCACTGTCCACGGACTTGCACGTTACTGTCGTGCAGAGGACAGTTATTGTTGACGTTGGGTGGGAGGCAGAATAATTTTCCCGGAACCCAGGAAAGCAATAGTGCTGAATGGGAGTAAATGAGGTAAAAGTTTACCCGGAGCTTCAATTAAAGCCCTATCTCGTTCACGACGGCAACGGGTTACATGTTTTGCTGTTGTGACTGTCAGCGTCTGTGTGTGGAGTGGATGGCGTACTTCTGAGGGGATTATGTAAACAATCGGGGTCAGTTCACTCCACACCAAGGATCCTCATTTGTTTGCTGTTCAGCACAACAATAACGACCGAAGAGGAGCAGAACCCAAACATAGGGAAGTAAACGAGAAATCCGGTACAACGGGTAATCAACCAGTCCACCTACATTAACCCACGGTCAAGAAAACCACAACTTTCTTCTATAAGTTGGTCCACATTCCGATGCAGAACAACATTTTGCTGGCTCACATTGCCCATGTGGTCAAGTGTTCGTTGAGGTTGGCCATTCTGTTGAAAAGGTTACGCGACCAAACGAAGTGATACGATCAGCGCGGACGTTTTGTGTGAACTTGATCTGTGTGGGCAAGGTGACGCATGAGCAGAAATTCATAGAGCTATTATACAAGAACCGCAATCTCCTATACTGGCACAGGTATGACCATCGTAAGCTGCAGCGCGGAATCCCTGCACTGGTTACAACCGACCGATATACGAAGTCAGCAAGAGAGGCACCCGATATCTCAGCGTTTCATTACTCCTATAGGGTAACAAGCCAAAATATTGCCCCGTTTCTACTGCCGCTCGTTCAAGTGTATCCAAATCATCACCGCAGAAGCTGTGTTGAAGAACTTGTTATCCCAGCGTATTCAATATTCTTATGGAGTTGAGAATATTCATCCGAAGGCTCCACAGCCAGTAGCCAGGGATCTAGCATTACCCGTGGCCATTTAATATCAGCGCTGTCTACAGGCGAACCAAAGTCCACCAGTATGGAAGCTAGGAGTTATCACTTCTATTCACATGAAGAGATCAAATTAGTGCATCATTTAAGCCAACTTTCTGGGCTTACTGCAAAATAAGATCATTTGTGGGGACTTCAACTGGTCTGAGATATGCTGGTCTAGATTAGTAGCAACCGATGATCACGCGAATATTTTAACTTTTTGTATGACTGAAGGATACTCTGTGCATATTGTTTCACCTACAACAGGTAAAAGTGTGCTGAACAGAATTTTTACTCTAGGCTCCATTTTCCGTTTTCCTCCGAGTTACTACGTGGCTTCCTAGGGTGCGATCACATATAAGTTGCCTGCAAAATAGTGGTCACCAACCCCACTGGTCCATTCGGATCCGGTGTACCGCATATCGTGTCGTGTCACCGTGCTGTGCGATCCGACGAATACTGAGATCGGGTCTTTTTGACATTTCACTGACTACAGCGCAAGCTGAACAGTCGTCCGCGGTGACGCGAGGCGGTCCGGTTCTCTTCATGTCACACACACTCCCAGTTTGCTCGAACTTCACCAGTTTAAGCACATACTGGGCGGTGACGGGATGCATTCCTGCTTTCATTGCATTGTATTTTCTTGTAGCTGATGCGGCGTTCAAACCGCATTCACCGTACAGCCGAATAAGCAGCGCGCGCTGAATAACAGGAATGTTACGTGATCGCGACTGCATTGTCTGCTCGTGCTCCATTACCTGTGATTCAATAACATTGACAACGGTTGCAATGCCTAACCTCGTCCTCAGCTGAGCTGTCATCACGTGCGCACATTCACGTTGGCTGCCTAGGCCGACTTCGCTGCGAACCCAGTGGGACACACAGAGATAACCATCGATCCTCCAATGCCTACGGTTGGTCATGACCTTCAGCACTCAGCGCAAACTTAGCTGACAGCTAACGAGTGCCGGAAACACGTTGTGGCTCGCTCGATGATCA
>OX104060.1:38805307-38838197 GCA_944474145.2 Dicrocoelium dendriticum
AGTTCCGCATCAACCAATGGGACGGCTGACTAGGTTTGCTGGCATTTTAGGACGGAATATTGGGTTTACTTCGGGTGCGACATACAAAGTATGAACAATGAACAAGGATTTATAACTAGTAAAATGCAGGTGTTTGACATGTCTCGTATGGTGTTTAGAGTGAGAAATGATAGATCAAGTGATAATGGAGTTGTCAGTTGGGGCTATTACAGAGTTAACTGCACTGCCGTATAAAGGGAGTTTGAGCTGAGAATGTACGCACACAAAGCAGTAAGATGAGTGGTTATTGATCACGTAATAGGCGAGAGAAGAAAAAATAGCATGGACAGCGCTTAGTCGTGTGCAACCATCTTGGGTCGACGGGATACTGAAACCCAGTTTCTGTAGTAGTAGCGTTCATCAAATTTTGGCGAGGGGTTTCGAGTGACTCGGTTCTCAAGTAGGGTTATGTCTCCTATCCACTGTCAGTTGTGCATTAGTGCTTACATTTGGTGGTCATGGGCTATAGTACGTAGTATAAATGTGACAGAGTACCGTCAAGGCGTTTTTTGCGAAGTGATAGGGTTGGAGCGTTAGTTGCATGTTCCGGGAGGGCGTTCCAAGGCTGTGACACTCGAAGGGAGAAATAGTTTCGCCGACTTTCCAGGCGGCTGTACTGCGTGACTAACTTAAACTGGTGACCTCTTAGCGAGGTGTTTTGACTGAGTATTAGAAGGGAATGGCATGGATGGTTGGGGTTTCTCGGGATCAAATACACTATTAAGAGATCCCCCTTAAACCCCTATAACGTCCACTGTATATTTTGTGAGCCTTCAACCTATGTGGGTAGGGGAGGCTGGTCAAACCTCTGATGCTCTTCGTTGCCCAACATTGTGCAGTATCGAGAGCGGGGAGATGGTGCTTGAGCCAGGGTTGCCATGCTTGAATTGCGTATTCCGCATGCGGCCTCATGTACGCACTAAGTTTTTTTTTGAAAGACTGAATGATCAAACTTTCCGAAAGCTCTGTGAAGTAGGCCGAGGTACTGGTTTGCTTTCTTAGCTGTCTTTTCAGTCTGCCTCAAACAACCGAGGTCATCCTGAACTTTCACACCGAGATCGCACTCGTGAGAAGCCCGGTGTAGAATTTGTGGTCCTAGGCAATACTTGTGCATACTCTTGTGTCGCATGCTGAGAACTTTGGTGCACAATCTAAGTTCTGGTTTGAAAAAAATACCATACTTTTTCTACAAGTTTGCCAAAAGGTCATTTTTCACTTTTGTATCAACAGTTGCGACATCACGTGAAGCCACCCTTCGCATGCTCTGAGGTTTTGTGTCACAAACTGAACTACCTGGAACATCCCGTTGTTGTAGCTCACATATCCATTCAATGCCCAATAAATTTAGTTCATTTTCTGCTGCAATGTGACCGACTGTATTTATTGTTTCGTAATGTGAACTCACAGTGGCATTGTCCCAAAAAGGCGATTGGTTTCCCAGAAACGTTCCGCGCAATACGTTTTGTAACACAATACTCCGGTTCTGCTCTGCTTTTACAAGTCGAATATGCAATGATTGTTATGTCAGAAGCAGTGTCGATTTGTAAGGTAACTGGTATATTGTTAATTAATAACGTGATACATTTTCGGCCATGCATTCCACGAGGAATATAAGTACTGGAAACCAGATTTGACTGCCTTCTGTATCGGGTTGCTTGATGCTGCTTGGACAAATGGACACATTGTCTTTCCTTGTGACTTAATGTGCCACAAGCTTGACATGTATAGAATCGAAATTCACAAAAGCGTGCAGTGCCAGCTGTCACAATTCCAGCATGTTTGTGGTTATCGCTGAAATCAGCCTCTTTGTTTTGGAAACCTGTTCACGTTTGATTGGGTATTTTATTAACAGAAGTCATAGCTGGCTAATGGTTGTTTAACTGTAAAATTTGTGAATCACCTTTTAAGTTCATCATTCTGAGATATTTCATGGTTAAATCGTGCAAGGAAATATCACAGCTAAAATCCACTTTTAATAGTCATTTTATTCTGATATCCGAGGCTGCAGGTGATGTTAAACCAGATACAAAATTCAATGCTTTAGGATTCTTTTATATTGATTTTCTTTATATTGACATTCTTTTATATTGGAACCTTTTACATTCCCTGTTCATTACGCGCATGTGTCAAAATGTCTTGACCGTCTGCTCTAATAACTTTTAAACAATTATAATCGACGTTAAACATAGACGTCCGCTCTCCGAAAATTGTGGTATGCTTATACCCGGTTTCTTGCAAACTACAACCTCTTGGGTGTTTTGGCAAAATGCAGTTGCAATATTTTGTGTGCTCAGAATATCCAATATTTTGCTGAGCCGTCGAGAATGAAAATGTCCTCATATCTTGTACCAAGCCAAAAATGTATTGCCGCTCTCTGGGTCGTAACTGAATGCTTGAATTCCATCGGCCAATGCAACTTTAGGTTGAGTATCACTTCTGCCCTCTGGAACCTCTGATTTGTGTGTTGACAAATTTCGTGCGAGGACTTCAAATAATTTCTGCTGTTGATCCATTTGACGTTGATGATTTCGTAACATCTGCATGATAACATTTTGATCAACCATGTCTGTCGCCAGGCTGTTATATCACCCGCTTAGCAGTAAGAAGACGGAATCGACACTGCTTGGAAGTGTTTACTCACACAAATGAAGTTACAACCAACTGTCAGGAAAACCCGGTCAACAAACTTGCTCGAAACCAATCAATTCTCATGTGCTGTGGGGTTGGTAGAAAGTTCCAAGTAAACAAATATACGTTCGCTGGAAATCGATCGATTTTCATGTGCTTTCTGTCTGGCTGACATACGTGATCTTTCTAACGTAGTTCTCCTTGGGTCCGACGCATCGGCTACACAAACACTGCTGCACTAACTGATGCGCAGCGCTGCACGCATCGGTATGTACTTCGCCCTATCAAAGTGAAGAGTACTGTTACAGGACTGGACCGACACTTCCGGTTCTAGTTGTCATGGAATTATTTGTTGTTAACTGTGGATGCTGTGAATCTAAGAGGATCGCAGGACTGCAGCGAAGCAAACGATAAGTCCTTATTTTCATATTTAAAGTATTAACTATTTTACTATCCTTATCATCATTATTGTTATGTTGATGTCCCCTGCAACTACCCAACGGGACTTGTAAAGCAACGCTTCTTAACCCGTATAAATTCATTGTATAAATTCATTGTTCAGTGTCAGCAACCAATCACTGGAAGTAGTGGATCGGTTCAGTTACTTTGGCGCTGTGTCACCTGTGGTGTTCAATTCATTGAGGAAGTTACTTCGCGTGTGGCGTTACAGAGACTCAGCCAGCCATGGTGACGGCGGGATGACATCCACTCAGTGAAAGGTCGGATGTAGAACGTTGCGATATGACCTGTGGTACTGTGTGGATCAGAGACCTGATCAGTTCGTAGTAGGGGTATTAAACGATCGACCGTGTTTTACCACTGGTGCTTGCAGAGTATTGCTCAGGTCTGATGAAAACACCGGGTGAGCAATGTTGAAGTCCACCAGTGGGTTTTTGCAAAGAAGCCTTCTGGAGCCTCATATGAGTGTTTGCCAAATATGAATCGTTTATGTTGGTCATGCCATGCCCACCTTATGCCCGTTGGCCGGCTTCCTCGGTGTGCATTGTACGCCTTGGCTGCACATATATCAGTAGAATTATTCCAGTCTTAGCTAGTGGTAAGTGAGAGATCTACAATATAGATTCTGAACTCTCCTTTTCTATCTAATCCCTTTTGGAATTGGTGCAAGTCCCAATAACAAAGTGCACACCCCAAGTGCATATGGCCCATTCGAAAGTCAACTGTGACCTAGGTGTAAAAACCGTAAGTCTGGTCCAGTTTGCTTTAACTGTCAAAAAGCGTACCATTTGAAGTGTTTAGGGATGAGTGCACTCGAAATTAGACAATACAGCAGCAAAACCGAAGCATTTTAGTGAAAATCCATCCCTGTTGTTAGTTGTGTAATTTTCTTAATGAAAATTGTGAAAAGTTGTCGGAAACAGTTGAGCAATGCGTGAACTCTAGCAACGCATCTGTGAAAGTAAACAATGCCACACTTGCATCTGAACGGACACCTACGAACTCCCCGTTTAGGCCTAAGAAGAGAGCCAGGCGTTCCAACCTCACCATAGCGTCTCAGTCTCCAACGGCCCCTAGCCACCTGACTCCGCTAAATGAACAAGTCGTTTACAACCCACCCGCTTCTACGTTCTACAAGGGTGTGATAACTAGTAATTCAGTTGACATACTGGAAACACAACCCTCCAGCAAGCCCACGGTAAAGAATAACTGGACATCCTACACAGCGGTTGTTTCTAGAAAACGCAGTCAAAGACACCTGTGACTCCACTTACCGGAGAGGGCAAAACCTTGCAACAACCTGGATCGCTATCGTCAGTACGCTCCACAAATCCACAAAAAACAAAAGAACCTAGTGCTCTAAAGTCGCAAACCACAAGGATGAATCATGGTGCTTTAAGTCTTGTGTGCGCTAACGTTTCCGATTCCAAATCCAACACAATAAGGGGTAAACTGATAGACAGTCGTGGTTAGTGGGATTCCATCTGTAGTGCCATCATCATTCGCGCTGAACCCACTACGCTGAGACGCATCGCACGACACCCAAACTCCTTAGACCATGGTGAGCCTCGACTACTTCAAGTAACACTACATTCCGCGGAAGAAACGGAATTCATTCTGCTCGCTGCGAATCGACACCACAGAGTATCGCACGAAGTATGTATCTTGCTGGATATTCTGTGGAAAGAATGCTCAAAGCATATGAACCATCAAGTGGGAAGTAGAAAACAGGAGCTGGAAACCGTCATGACGTCCCGAGTCTCAAGCTTCATCTCTTGAAGAAGGGCAGGCACATGACCTTGAGCACTGACGATACATTCGTGAGGCGCTGTCTTTAGAAAATGTCATTGCTACCTCCCCGACAAGGATTCCTGTGACACCAAATAGCAAAGGGTGTGGTCCTAGGTTGCTGAAGTTGGTCTTACCGTCTGAGCTAACTTCGCAGACAGTTTTAGAGAACTGGGGCAACTTCCGAAACATGCTACTAAAAGAAATTCGACTAAAAGTAGCAGGTTTACGAACAGAAGCTACTGGTTACTCAATGAAGAGAACCAACTCAGTGGGGAAAACCGTTATTGCAGAGTCCACCACAGAGACTGATCTGACAGTTGTCACAGCATCCGGCGAGACACCGCAGGATCATCATGAACCTGATTGCATGGTGCAGAGAGTTATTCCAAGTCATTCTCGCGAGACTAAGACTATTCCAAAAAGACTAGTAGCAGCCGACCTCAAGAGGGTCGGCCAAGTCTCAAACCTGTTATCTACATCCACAAACAACCAACATATGAATCACTCCCCTGTTTTTATACCAAACACACAAGGTCTTTTAAGCAAACTGACGGAGCTTCGCCTGCTTCAGGCCTCGATTTCAAGGGACCTCATTATGATAACCGAAACCTGCTTGAGTGAAATGATCACTGAGGCAGAAATCGCACTACCTGGGATGTCTACTCTACGCAACGATCGACCAAGTAGAGGAGCTGGAGTACTACTTTATTATCGCAGCGAACTACACCTTGATCTCATTGATGACCCAGAGGTTCAGATTGTCGATGCGCTTTGGTGTCGTCTTCACCTAAGCCGTGAGGACGCATGTTTGTTGGGTGTGGTGTATCGCCCTCCATCGGCTACTTTGGAGATGGACAACCGCCTAGCCTCCACAATGAAGACCATTCTCTCGCAGTCGTACAGCCACATTCTCCTGGTTGGTGACTTCAACATTCACACCACAGAAATCCCAGCCTGTATCAACAAACACTTCAAAATGGAAGTACAGGAGATAATTGGTGGACTACCACTCTACAATCACATCACATCTCCCACAAGATTGAGGACGGGAAACAAACCGGGTGTCCTGGATCTCGTATTCACCAATGAAGAGCTTAGGATCGAAACGGTATCGATAGAGAGTCCTTTAGTCCGTAGCGACCACGTAACTCATGTTCAATTACATTTGTTATGCAGAGTATTCTTCAGAAAACACAGCTCATTACGGATTACGGCGCTCTAATCAAAGTTATAAATGCTGCAAACTGGGCATTTCTAGCAGAACGATCCCGATGACGACTGGTCTGAATTTTCTCACCTGTTCAACACATTAGTAATTAGTGCTTCTAGCGAGCGGAGACAGTAAAATCATTCATACGCAGCAGGAAACTGAACTACCGCAGCAAACTTCCAACAGTCTACAAGCGCAGCTGCGTAACAACTCTGGTTAAAAGAGCTCAGACATACTGTAGCAACCCGCAGCTGAGGAAAGAGGAGGGAGACCATCTGTTCAGAATGTTTACACGGAATGGGTATCCTAGGAATTTCATTCTACGTTGTTTAATATGAATAAAACGACCGACGCATGAACAAACATCAGGAACGGATAAAAGGACAATCATTCTACCATACATCATCGGCGTCTCTGAGATGGCGGCAAGACTGCCACTATCTTTCGGAATCAGAGTTCCTCACAAGCCGACCGAAACTATCCGGGACAAGCTCTTCAATAGTAAGGACCGGCTTGGCAAAGAAGATACAACTGGAATGATTTACAAAATCCACTACAAAGCTTGTAACAAATACTATGTGGGCCAGGCAGGAAGAAAGCTCGGCACTAGGCTACATCAGCATAGCCTGGCCATCAGCCGACATGACCAGAACCCTCTGATGTCGGTATATATGGACGCCGAGAATCATCAGTTCGATTTGGAGAATGTCAGGATCATAGGCAGGGTAAAAAGTCGAAAAACACGCGAGTTCATGGAGGTTTGGTACTCCGGGAAGAACGCAATCAACAGACACTTAGATCCAGATCCTGCCTATGAAGCACGGAGGGTCAAATCAATACTTCGCCCCAGATCAACAGCACAAAGGAACGTCACTGAAGCAAACTCTAGCTAACAGTACGCAAGAGCTGACTACACGGTCAGCTCATGTGGACCAGTCGACTCCTGACGTGCGAATCAAGTGATCAATAATCACTTGGATCTGTAAGTGACCCGCATAAATCGTACTGATGATGTCGTCTAGGCTGAGGATGAAACGTTTGCCGCCAACTCAGCCAGGTCGGAGAACACATGCATACCCTCATGGAAGTGTATCGTTACGGTGAATTTACTTTGGCGAAGATACAAGGAGTCACCGAATGTCTAAACATGGGAAACCTACGCTATCCAAAGGAATCACTGCGTAAACCTGGTACGCGAAGATAAAATACAGCACTAACGGGATCTAGCTGAGAAATTCCTTTCAAACCCCAAGCTCCTGTACAGACACGTTAACAAGCTCCGCAAACTGCAGCGAGGAATTCCTGCCTTACACGCGTTATGTGGACTCGCACAAACCGCAACCGAGGCGGCCAACGCCCTAGGTCAACCATTCGGCCCGAACTTCCAGAGCACGACATCGCCGCATACACTGTTCCCGCACGTTGTACCACCACCAGGACTTAGCCACATCACGTTTACGACTGCGGATGTTATGAAAAGACAAATTGCCCTGCGCCAGCATACCTCTCCCGGCGTTGATAATATTTGTCCAAAGGTGTTAAAATTGGATGCAGTAAATTTGGCGGACCCACTCTCCAAGTTCTTCTAACAATGCCTCGATGAGATGCGGGTGCCAACAATGTGGAAGCAGGAAATCGTCACTCCCATGCACAAGGGTGTAAGTCGTACAGATCCGGCCAACTATCGCCGGATAACACTACTTCCGGTGCTCTTCAAAATCATGGAAGCGATTGTTGCCGAGGCGCTCACGAACTACTTCGAAGAACGTAATATCAGAGCACAAGAACAACATGGATATCGCAAGAGCCGATCTTGCACTTCAAATTTGATAGTTGCTAGATCCAGTTGGACTGAGACCGTCGACAGCGGCGCAGATGTTGATGCAGTATATCTGGACTTCTCAAAGGCCTTCAAGGGTCTCAACCGCCGTATTCTCCTTCACAAGCTGCAGTGTTGTGGACTTTATTATTTATTATTTAATTGGTGACCCAACCCTCGGTTGGATAGGTAACTTCTTGCTTCAACGACATCTGAATGTAAGAGTTTGCGGCGTCATCTCTGACCCAATCGATGTTAAGTGCGGAGTGCCCCAGGGCTCAGTACTTGGTCCACGACTATTCCTGATTTACATAAACGATCTCACGACAATAATCACCTCCAATTCCTTAATCTTCGCTGATGATCTCAAGATATGGCGAGTCATTAAAACAACCAGCAACAATGCAGCACTTCAGGATGATCTTGACAGGGTCTACGAATGGTCCACTCAGAACCTGCTTCAGTTCAACGCTACGAAGTGCAAGGTGTTGAGCATATGCCATAAAGCAACTTGTGAATACTGACTGGGGAATCAAATATTGCAGCGCACTTCAACGGAATGCGATCTAGGCGTGATAGTGCAGGAAGATCTGGGCTGTTCCCGTCAGGCCGAGAAAGCTCCCAAAAAAGCTAACCAACACCTTGGCCTTTTTGCGGAGGGCATTCGGGCGCTTTGATCCTTCCATCTTTTCTCAGATGCTCAACGCCTACATTCGGCCTCCTTCTGAGTACGCCATCCACGCCTGGCAGCCATGGCAAAAGCAAGCCTTTACCGCTCTTGAACTGCTACAACGAAGGGAGACCAATAACCTAAAGGGCCTGTTTCATCTCCGTTATCGATTGAGGCTGAAAACCCTCGGGGTCTACAGTGGACAATATCGACGCCTGCGTTGCGACTTGCTAATGACTTATATGATCTTGAGGAATCTGAACCATTCTTGTCGTCATCTACTAAAGATGAGTCGCAATACAACACTCAGAGGACATCAGCTAAAGCTGGCCACACAATACAGCCGGTTGGAATGCCGCCGGAATTTCTTTTCCCTTCGTGTGTGACAACACTGGAACGCTCTTCCCACATGCGTTGTTTATTTCCCACGTTAACAGTATTCAAAAGACGTCCGGATGATTCGCTTATCCACTTACATTACGTTATATAATCAGTGATATCTACGTCAACCAAACGCGACCAAGAGGTGCTTATTCTCAGCTTTTGTGCTTTACTACTTACACGCTGCTGTTGTGGAATATAGTTTCCGATATATTACAACTGCATTCATCAACTACATCAGTCCAAGAAAGCGGCGCACGAGTAAGCGTCGTCGTTTCTTTTGTTCTTAAGACATACCCTCTGCATATTACTACATTAACAATTCAATACGCATTCTAAAATGTTTATTTGAAGAAGGGCATCTGAATCACCAGCCGCTTAAATTAACGATTTACGCTTATGTTTTCTTTCACTTTAACCATCCTACGGGACTTGTGAAGCAATCGCTTTTTTAGCTGTAATATATCATTGTTCATTGTTCATTCGAGGCAGATGGCAGGGTTTATCTTAAACTAAGGTCAACAGATAAAACCTGGACTACAGTAACGCATTCGGCTGCGAAAACCGCGAATTAGTGTTGAAATCCAACTCGGTGCTGGAATACATCTTTCCCTCGTTCTCGTGTTGAGGAATTATTTGGCCGGTCCTAATCAGGTTACCCACTATGTAGGCAGAAACTGCTCGCCCCTAATCACAAACACCGATGTTCTTCAGGGAGCTATTCTGTCACCATTTCTACTTTCCACATATGCCAGTTCAATACCAGTCCCAGGAAAGGAAACCCTACTGAACTACGCAGATGACATTGTTCTGGGGGTCAATCAATCAACCAATGCCTCTTCACTCAAGCTTTGGTCAAAAGCCCACGAGCTGCCTCGTAAGGTGTCGAAATACAATGTTGTCTTTTTTATTGCACAGGGGAAATCGACATCAACTGCTCCTCCAACAATGCCCGGAACTCAACATCCATGGCGAGAGTTTGCACTCTTCCACATTAGTAAAGTAATTGGATGTCTTGCTTAGCTACTAGTTATCTTGTTCACACCATATAAACGAAACGTTCACAGAGTCCGAATATTATCGTTCAACGCTTCATGCCTGCGAGCTTTATCTGTCTCCCATGAGTTGATACTTCGCTTTGTCATTACCTGTGTTCTTCCACACTGGACGTACTGCTCACCAGTAGTATTTTCCTGGTCTGTTGGACAAGGACTTTAAAGTAATCTCCAGATCGTTAAAACACTTGTCGCGATGCAGCGGTCTATCGAAGCTGACGTCCGTTGATATACTTATATCCACTCATTTTCCTTCTTGCAAGAAACTAACGTCAACAATGCTTACAGACACAAGTCTCCCTCCAGTTCGTATTGTCTGAATGTGTTTTAACCTCGTCAACTAGACAGGAGTACAAATCCATATTTGACCGTACACGAGCGTACCGTGCGTCAATTATCCCCTACCTAGCGCGATTTGTGCTAAACCAAAACAAAGTTGTCCAAGAATTAACACACGGGGTTATGATGCGATGGTGTTATTTTATTCAACTATTGATCCACTTTGTTGAATTTCATGCTGTACCGCTGAAAGGATGTTTATGTTACGACTGCATATTCACCAGTTCTCTGGGTGCAAAAAGCACTTTGTTGACTTCGCTTGACTTGACTTGTATCGCTCCGATTTCGCTAACCCTGAAACACGCCACATTCCAATCTCGATTGGTTTTGCACCCAGCGATCTTCGGACATCGCATTGAAATAGTTGCACTTTGTTACATGAGAAGGGTACTACTCACTTAGGATCCCCACCGAGGCACAGAAATCGGTACAGGTAGGCAGGCAGTTCGAATGTTCTTTACAAGAACTATTAGCTGCACTGAGTTGTGAAGATGTTTGCATGGTACTTTCCCATGTCACACAACTTTACCTGTACTACATCTTTCTCCTGTCACTTCATTGAAACGCGTTTTGGCTTGTTCGTATGTATAATCTTTACTGTTGAAAATTCTTTCCCCGATCCATCTACAGGACCTGTTAAACAAATTATTTTTCATCCATCATAAACCGTTGCTTTTTTTCTCTCAAATCAACTGGAACTTGTAAATCCCAGCGGACATGGCCGACGAAAGTCAAACACTAAGCCCTAGTTTTCACATTGCATTTGATCGAGGGTTTTTAGCAGAACATTCCAAGTCAGGTTCCCCTCCACACGTCTCGATAAGCAGTGGACGGCCGTTTCGACTTCTAGGAACAAGTCAATAATGCGCATCACTTGGCTCCATTAGGAACCGAACTCATGGCCTCTAGAAACTAACGGTTGCGCCAGTGGCCAACAGCTGACGCAATTAGGCTATGAGGGACGGTGGCGCACAGTGATGAATTACAAGGTAATTGCAATGCATTGCGACCTATCCTCCAGTGGGATGCAGAGGATAAGGCTCACCAACTGGGCTCACGAGTTCCGCAAAAAGCGATTATGTGCGACCACATTTAGGAAACGATAGGGAAAATCTTTTGCATTGGTGTGGATAGTTCCGGAGTTATTCGTCAAAATGATGACGAAAGGCTCGACGCGAGGGTTGATCGCCGAGGCGGACTTGTCTGTACGCTACCCACAACCAACCAATACAGAGTAAATGTGCCACTTTCGGTTTGTGTTAGCGTGGCCGCACTCGCTTGCAACTGTGTTTCCATAGTGGGAAACTGAATCAGCATACATTGCAGGTAAAGGGCTTTTTTGCTGGTTGCACTGTTGCGGCACAATTCGTACAATTGATCCTACAATCAAGGAGAATGGACTGTGAAGACCGCCGTGGTTATCGTCAAGGTGCGGGAGTAACGGGAGCAGGACTGGCCGCTTTGGTTATGTCATTGGGACGGATCGGCGCGTACAGAGCGAGTTTTTCACGTTTCGGATTGAATGTAGCCTCGGCTAGTTCCGATACCACTCTGCACGGTAACTTTAACTCCAGCGGTTCGTAATGTCTTGTGCAGTCCAAAATTGTCAAGAGGACAGTGTCCTACAACACAAAATATAAAGCACATGTTAACAAGGCTGCGATTTGTATGATGTGCAATTCTAGGGCGTGAAATTCAGATAGAATTTGGGCTTAGTCGGTGCGAAATAGGTAAATCTGCGCTAAATTATTATGCCAAGATGAAGAGCACTGTTCTGCTTAAGAAATCAAGTTACATACAGTGAGAGATTGCACTTGAGATGAAAAATCTCGAACGAAAGATAGCAACAATTATGATTGGGGTGCGTGACAATATGGGAATGGGGGTTCATACTGAAAAATGCAAATAACACGTGACTTGTGTAACCACCAGTGGTTACAAGAAATGGCCGGTGGTAAGCTGATTAGCGGAAGCGTAGGCGTAGAAGATGCAACGGGGGAATGAATAGAAACCGAGGAGCGTGAATGCAAAAGGGGGCTCAAATATAACTGTTCGGTAAGCTGCACAATTTTGTCCTTACTGCCTCGTTACCAATTGACCTGGCAACGTTAGCATATTATTTGTAACGAAACGGAACGATGAGACGCACCCATAATGCCACCTTGATTAATAACGAGGAGATTGTAATAAAATTACCAAACGCAGCGAACAGCTCAACCGACAGATGATCAAACAGGACCATAGGTATCTGCTTCCATATCAAACCATTTAGTTGTGATCAGCGAGTAAACTAGGTACAAATGAAAACGCATCGACACGCAAGGTAAACCTTGGTATATATATATACATATATATATATATATATATATATATATATATATATATATATATATATATATCGTCATCGGAATCATGGCGGAACAGGAAAACCGGATCGGAACTAGCAAACAAATAAAAACAGGCAACCATTTTGTCCAGTTTTCCACTCGCGGTTTTTTAGTTTTTGCATAGTTCGTTTAATTAGGATAGGGAAAAGAGAATCACAACAACACGTAAAGTCCACCACTGACGTCGGTCTTGAGTCATGACTTCCACGGTTTCCAACCTGCGACACTCCGTATCTCTGGGATCCCAAACCAGCAGTCGACAACAACCGACAAAGGTAGACAAAGCTATCCGCGACCTCCAGTATCTCTCAGCACCAATAGCAAGTAGTAGTACAGACATTTGCCAGTCTTGAAAAAGAGCTATGCATTTGGATGGGGAAAAGTGACTGACATACGTTTATGTTTCAATCGCCAAGCAATTAAGTGAAAGTTGGACGGTCTGTGGACCGTCACCCTGCAAGACGACATCTACAGCGTAGTCCAAATCAACAATTCGATCAGCTGTGAGGAGTTCAATGCTAAACGATCATTCTAGAACATTTCCGAGGAAATCCTCAACGAAAAAGTTGAAGTGGAATGGAGATAGGGCATCTTTGTCGAACCCCACTGGTGACAATACAGGCGGAATCTTGCCATGGGCCATAGCTCTACCCGATGTCAGACTGTACAGAGTACGCGGTACGGAAACGAATTTCCCGCAGACGCCAGTCCTCAACAGACAGTGCCATAATGCAATCCTATTGACAGAATCGAATGCAGCACGGATATCCAGAAACACGAAAATCGTTGGGTTTTGATTCACCTGGCGGAGTTCCAGGATCCGATGGAGTGTGAAAATTTGATCGACGCAGCCGGAACCATGGCGGAACCCAACCTGTTACGCTGTAGCGAATCGCGCATTGGGAATAGCCTGCATAGTGTGGTGAACACCGGAATCTTGCAGACTGCGGAAACCAAACTTATACCTCTGTAGCTGCAGCACTTTGTGTGCAAACTTTTTTTGAACATGGAGACAACTATCCACTCAAGCCAAGACAATGGGGCTCCTCTTTTCACCAGACTTCGGAATAAAGCGGTGAGTTCTCGAACCAGCTTGCAGACACTATCAGAGTCGGGGATTTCATGACGCTGCAGTTGGTTGAGTTCTTGCCAGATTTCCTGCTGATGTAGGATCTGTAGGGATAGGCTACTCAGCACCAGTGCACGCTTTAAAGGAAGTAGATGGGACAGGCGGCCAGCAAAACTGCGAGCCAAAATGTTCAGCCTATCGTTCCAACCGTCGTTCAAGAGTAGTAATCCGTGATACATCTTCTTCGCAGATTGTTTCATTTACATCAGATCGGAAACCTTCGGGGACCAGAATGAGATAAGATTTCTGCTATTACCCGCGAGATTAGCAAGTTCCATCTCTCTAGCACTTTCACACCATCAAGCTTCACGGTCCTTAAGCAAACAGCTGCGCCATTCTCGATTCTCCCGTTGTTCACTACAGTTGGCATCGACCGTGAGCAAGCGGCGCCTATTAATCCGTGAAAAGGAGACAGCTGTGATCCAGCTCTTCAGCAGGGGTGACGGGCAACTCTACAACTATTAACGTTGGCAGTAACTAAGGCATCTTGAATGCGCACCCATAGTGAATTCAGATCATCGTCAGAAGCGGAGGCAAGCAGTGTTGACAGAGAGGCGTGGTATTTGGTTAAGGTTGTAGAATGTTGTGAATGTTATAGCTCTGTCGGCAGTGCATACGCCTAGGCGATCCTCAAAAACACATGCAGTTCTTGGCTCGGACCAATGCGTGATTAGAGTCCAGACAAGTTGAACAGTACGATCGGCAATCCGTTACACTTCCGCGCCATCTCTAGCTTATTGCTGTGTGGTCAAGCTGAGAACACGCGTTTGTGGACGCGGACGCCATGTAGCAGTCTGCCTTTTCGAATGCCGAAAAGTGGTGTCAGAAAGAAACAAGCGATGATCAGGACAAAGAGTCAGTAGCCTGTCTCCATTGTCTGATCCACTGTTACCGAGCCCAAAACTAATCCCAAGCTGCTGTGCGCTTGGTGGCAGGCGGCCCACTCGTGCGTTGTAATCTCCTGCAAGAATGACAATATCAGACTTTTTGACGAACGAAGAAGGTTAGGTAGTTGTTGATAAAAGCAGTCCTTGACTGCATCCGGGCTGTAGTCTGCAACAGCGTATGCGGAGACGACAAATAAGGCACGTGAAACATCTCGACGCCTAAAGAATAAAGAGTTCCAGCCCAATGCAGGCTATCTCCAACTGATGAGTCCCAACCAGAACGAAACCGCGGTCTTGGAGTGCCAGTGTTGGGATGAGCAACACTATAATGTTTCCATATTGACGCCTACTTAACTTACATGGACCTCATAGTCCGACCGCGCACAGCCAGCTGTTGACTGGAATCCAGTCAGGCATATCTGTTTCAAGTCTGGCACTCAGTGCAACCCCAACATCAGCCTGGTCAGAAGCGGCAGCCTCTGTCGTCAGGGTTTGCCGGAGAAGTTATTCTCATGATGGTACTGGATTCTTGCAGTCTGGTTTCCGAAAGTCAACAGATGTCTATCGAGAGCGTCTCAAGAATGCGGGCTAGGCAAGCTTGCCTTCGGATCCGCATCAGAGTGCGAACATTTAACGCTGTGAGGTCAAGTAGGGAACCAGTTCGAAGAAAAGCCGGGGTCTCGGTGAAGTGTGAGAGGCTGTGATAGCTGGACATTCAACACCAAGAGTTCGACTCTTACTTCCATCAGGCACAGCCAGTGAACTGCTGTTGGTGGGAGGAGGGCATAAGTGTAGTGGAAGCACGGGCGTGGGATGATCTACGAGTGGAGGTTGAGCAATGGAGACAGTAGAGCCAGTAGACATAAAAAGAGCGAAACCAGAAGTAGAATCTATTCAAGTCTAGTCAGTGTGCATGCTACTACCCGGCTGCCCAGGCCGTAGTAGTGGCAACTAGAGGGTTGTCTTGGTAGACCCTACCACGAGACTTTGACCAGGTAGCTAACCTACAAGGCAGCAGGGACATCTGAGGGTGTCGCAACGCGTTGGGAGCGGGTGATCGAATAAGTAATTCAAACTTCTTCACTTCCTGCAAAGGATCAGGGGCCTACCACATCCTAAAATTGCAATAACACTGAGATAGGCAAGGAAGTGCGACTTTATTTAATGATAGTCACATTGTTGTTAAACCGACATATGTGGTTTTCTATAAGGAGAACGCTTGGCAGGCGAAAACCCACCATATCATGGAACACCGCCGCCGAACCAATTACTGAGTCGGAGTAAGCCCGGAACACCCAGCTGGCACCACGAGATTGTTCGGTAAGCCAGCAAAGTTATTTTATATCAGTGACCGAAACGTGCCATTCCACATGATTACTAGTGAAATCCAGAGCAAATTCACGGCGTCAATATAATAACCAGCTTAACAATAGCGTCACATTACAGTTGTTGGCAATATCGCCCTGGCTGGCATTCGCCCTTTGTACACCGTATTTGTCAACATTATCCTTCTCATCTCTAACAATGCCCCCGTCCACTTTGTGGTTAAAAGTTTAACAAATTTACGCTGCCCAGTCTAATGTAGGCCGTGGTGCTAACATAGGTGCCAACATTCTCAGTATGTATGGACCCTCATGGCATCTATGTGGAGGAATACCGGCACACACAATTCCAGTGTGGGTGGAGGTGCACAGTCAATCACCCATGAACTGCTCATCGTAAATAAGAAGCCAGTTCTGATATGCTTACAGTGCTCATTGGCTAAATGGCCTAAGGAATGAGGTTATCTGCACCATTTCTCGGCGAAGTTGTCCCCTTGGGCAACAGAATTAATCTTAACGACAAAAGAGTTGCGCTGAGGGATATATAAGAAGAGTCTTTCCTCTATTACTTTGAGCCGTGTGTGCGTGTTAAGCCCGGCAACCTCAGTCAGTAGGACCTCAGACGCACTAAGTCCTAGGAGTGCAGGTGGGACGCTCCAGCTCCTACCAAGGACAGTGTCAGTGACCGATGCACCATGTGGGCCTTTGTTTCTCTGTCCCAGGAAACGATTCCCAACAATTAGAACGAGAGCAGCGATTTGAACGACGATCGGGTTGGTATAACGAGTCACAGCCAGATGCGTTTGCTGTGTGATTTTGAACGTGCAGTTCACCTAAACGCAATGGTTGGCTTGTAGGTTCAGCACTCGAGAGAGGTGAAGAACGTCATACTGAAGACGTACGAGAAAGGAGACGCTCGGAAGCAGATCGCTTGCACACTGAACGTAAAGGTGAAAACTTGCCGCATCTAGACACGAATGTACGAATCGACGGAACCGGTGGGGCAGCCCGGGGGAGTCCGTTGCAGAGCACTGGACTATCTGATGGAGTGGGTTTCTGCAGAGCCTACCGTTACCCATGAAATCTTTCATTTGCGGTTGAAGGCGAAGTTCGAAATTTCAGTAAGCACCGGCACCGTCTCACGAGACTTGGATGGCAGACTGCTAACCATGAAGAAACTGCACGCCATTCCGGAGTCCATGAACACGATGGAGAACAAAAAGCGACACAGGTAATTCGTTTTGCAGATCAAAGATTACGAGGTGGAATGAAGGCAACCGCTGTAGATTGATGAGACCAACTTCAACTTATTTTGCTCCCGCACTCGTGACGGCTCACGACGTGGTAGTCGAGCGCAGCGTACAGTGGCGAACAGCCGGGGACTGAATGTTCATCGTGTCGGCACCATGACAAACAACGACTTGATAGCGTGTTCGGTTCTGAGAGCAAGTTACAATAAGTAAACGTAAGCAAGCGCTCAGTGTCTTCGACATGTGCATGATACCAACGGAACAAGATTTGTGGAAAGGTGTCTTTTGATTTGTGACAACTCGCCCTGTCACACGCACCTTGAGCACGTTTACCTGGAGGAACTGTATAGCTCTGGGAGACTTCTACGCTTGCGCCATACTCTCCAGCTCTCAATCTCATCGAGGGCATCTGGAGCATGATAACGGCTCATGTAAAACAGGCATTGAGGGGACGGTACTCCGAGATGCTCCTGGGGGATTCTGAAGGTGTTGTGAAGAGAAGCGAGTGGCGGATTCGCTTTTTGGAGCACCCGATGTCTGAAGCACGGGCATTAGTGACGCAGCAGCACTGCGAACAAATGGATCAGCATGTCCATAAGAATTATGGACGGGTTGTTTATTTGGTCAATCTATAAAACATTCTGTTGGCAGTAAACTACCTGATCTAAGCGAGTGTTGTTCTTACTTTATTGAGATGACGAGTCAGAGAGCACTTTATACCCTGCTAGAAATAGCCAGTTCTCTAATCGGAGGAACATCGTGGATTTCCGGTAAGTTGATGTGTGTGGTCGCGTCGCATATTCGTTTTAGTTGCCGCGTTGTAGAACAATCATGTGAGAGCTTGATAAATAGATACCACTCTAACACGGTTGTGTAACAAGCAGTTATGTTCTACTGTCTGTCTTTTATTGTGTTTGTAGAGCCAGTGGATAAGGACATTGATAAGGGCATAATAAATAAGCAAATTGAACTATACAGACTTGACGGACATGATTAGTGTTTGTGCCCATTTGCCGTATCGCTTAACCCGTTACACCAACGCAGACGACTTGACGCTGCATGCGGCAACGCAGAGCATGTAGGGCATGCACAACTGACGCTTATCACGCTCTTTAGTGAGATTTTGCTGGACGGATATTTGTTAGTTGTGGACTGTATTCGAACGCCCCACAGAGTTGAAGTGTGAAGTTGCTTTGAAGCCACAAATAAACGTACTCGCTTCGGCGAATCACATTTATTTGTCGGGTTGTAGCGTCTGCACGGGGATGAGTGACTGCGCATGAGGCAAACCGGTCCGTGCGTTCATATGGCATTTGCCACTTGCAAGTGGTTGCTGCTATTTCGCTCCATCCCCATTCTACGTGGGTAAATGATACGATTATAGCCGGGCCAACTGTTGCAATCATAGCTCGTGCGTGTTATCGTCATCCGTCCACACACCTCAGTCTCCGTCCTCCATCGCCAGCTGTGACTAGACCGTGCAGCTAACCACGAGATATAAATCAGGCGCACTCTCCATCCACTTGCGATTCCTAGTAGGTGGTTGATATGTAACTGTCCAGACGCCTACCAAATATCTGTTTTGCCTTTCTACACCCTGGGTCTTTGACGGCCCAATGTACGCCCAGATACGGAAGCCCTGGGTACTCTCGACATGACACATATTACATTAAGTGAGCGATCTGTCGAAACTTAGTTCCAGTGTTGTTCGCGGGAAAATGAGTGGTTACCTTACGTCATTAATTGCCATCGGCTAAAATTTTACATGCTTTACTGACACATTCAACCAGACGCTTTTCATCAGGAACGTCATCTACATCGTTGTTAACCTGGGGATGCAGCTCCGGTGTAAGCGGTCTGGTTTTCAGTGCACTCGGTTTGAGTTTGGACGAGCAACTATCGATGATTGAGCTATGGTATCGTTCCTGGACTCACAACACGTGATCGATCTTAGTGACGGGGGTTGGCATTATGCAGACGAAGAGATGACTAGTCCGCTTTGAATACACTTAGTTGTTTCGTTCGCAGAGGTGCCGTATGGGGGCGTGTAGGCGATCCGCCAAGGGCGGCACGTGACCCTGGGCCGCATTTTTAATACCATCGTATGTTGGATACCAAATATAAAAGACAAATTATCCGGATAAGCTGTGGGTTGAATAATTTAATGCTACTCTGTATGATAAACAACACATTTGCGCCATGTGTCACACTTGTGCAAACTTTCTTCCCAGTGATCCTCTTATTTGTTCCACAGTGGTCACTTTCAACACAATCACCTCAAGGTCCCAAGCGCATATTAGTTTGCATCGGAAACTAGTTTGCCCTCTACCTATCGTTTGACCTTCTCACGCCTATGCTGCCCCCAGTAAGAGTGATAACGTTACCACACCGTCGGGTGGAAAAAGTACTTGGCACTGTCCACAGTGCCAAGAGGCAAATCAACGGACGGTATGTTCGTAGGCTGGTGAGAAAATTTCAGAAAACTGGGAACGTGTGCGACGCCAAAAAGACAGCGCGGCCTCGCATCACCACGAATGATTTTTCTGCCAGTGTGGTTATTCGTGAGGTGTCCAGAAGCTGCGATCTGAGCTTTCGTAAACTCGCTTAGCATTGATACACCACCAGATATGCTGTCCACAGGGTTTTAAAGGAAAGGCAAGTCTGGAAGTATAGCGCCGGTCCAGTGCAGCTGATGTAGCGCTTCACCTATGCAACATAGCGCAAAAACCATAGTAGGGGCCTTGTTAACTGGCCAAACAATCGTGGGATAATTGTGCTTTTCCGGTAATGTAAGCGGTAGGTTGTTGTTTCGAGGTCCTAATGTCTGACGCTTTCTGGCAACCTCGTACAATGAATTACTGGAAAATTGTTCCATTCAGGAACTGGAAGCCACTGGGTTATTAAGTACCGTTTGGTTGCAACAAGGTGTCATACCTGCACACTATGCACAAACGGTGCGGAGTTTTCTCAAGCAGACGTTCCCTTGCCGTTGGATTGGGTGGGGAGGACTTATAGAGTGGCCTGCTCGATCATCAGTTTGGAACCGTTTGGATTTCTTCCTCTGGAGTTACTTGAAACAGCGTGTTTGCAAAACGAAGCCAAACTCTTTTGAGGAACTGAAGCAGAGTATTTTGCACGAATATCGCGGGATCACAGTTGGTACTTTGCAGAAAGTTTCAGCAAACACCATCAGGCGAAACCTTCACCCTACGCAAAACGCCGGCGGGCGTTTTGAACATCAACTTCGCTGAGAAATCTGAGCATTACACCGATAATCTGTAATTATATGTATCATGCAAAGATTTATCGACTGAATTCGTGCGTTGGCTAATGCGCTCTTTTTCTTAGGAACGTCAGTTTATGATTTCTGCTGGCGTTTTGCGTGCGCGCGTCGTGTTATAAATAGCTCGGGATATTCGTTCTCCCGTAGGTCACCCGAACTCGAAGCTTGTCCCTACGGTTCAGTTTCTCTATTCCACCAAATCCATGTGGTAGAATAGCAGTCGAGGCTCAGTTGGCACATTTGAACGAACATCTTCCCAGTTGAACACATACCCAGAAGGAGACAAGCGCTTGCTTTACAACCACAAGGGTAGAACTTACCAAACAGTCATGCGCTAGTGCCACCAAGAAGTGACGTACCGTGACGAAGGATCATTGCGAATCCTTAAGGTACTAACTACGCAATGAAAAGGTTATACTACTGATTAACTGTCGTCATAATAAGTGTCGTCAAAATCAGAAGCAGGTCTGCATCAAAACATGCAAAAATTTCTCACAGACTATAGTCGATTCGTTTTTGTTGGGACAGACAGCGATAAAACCGAACTGGTTTTGAAATCAAACGTTCGTGAACTAAAGACCCTAACGACGGTGAGATGAAATCACGCAAATACTTTGACACAACCGATCACTCGAGCATCTCGTCTTCCATATTTGTAAGGACTATCGAAAATCCACAAGCAAGTCATCCCCTTAGCACCAATTGTTTCAATGATAGGCGCATTGTATCAGAAGTTGACCAAATACCTGACCAATGTAATCCAGCCTATCCTAAGGGAACTACACGACTATAACATTAAAGATACTTTGGTGGATAACATACTTGTTACCGCAAGTACAGTGGCCATACTGAGAATAGGTTGTCAGCGAGAATCGCAGAGCACCTTACTCCTAACGTGGTTGCAAAGGGTCCCAAGCTACCTACTAGTTCGGTTACCCGCCATATACTCGATTGCTCCGCGTGCCAAGACACTGGTGGATCGTTCAGCGTAATTAGCTAACGGAGAGCCGCCATAGCATTTTTCACCTATGTTCGTGAATTGTTAATTTAAATTCGTTCGCTCACGAAGCGAAATCCTTTGTTACCCTATCAAATTGGTGGCGTTAGCATCAGCCGTGATTGCGCACATTGTTCTAACGCAGGTAGCGAATCACAGGTACCTCTTACACAGCGTTTTCATTCATGAGCTGGGAAACAGATTCCATACCTTACTTTGGCTTAATGTATATATGGTTGCGGATCGAAAATGTTGGTTTTGTGGTAAGATGCCTCAAATTTCTTCGGTTTGCCTTCGACCTTTGTCGCATTGTCTATAGATGCGGCTCTTAAGCACAAGTGCCAGTACATCAGGACATGCAGCAACGTTATTGACAAAGTCACCGGTAACCATAGTCTGGTTTCTGGTTCAGAATGCTGGCTGTCCATTCTTAGTGCAGATAAGTTCCTAAAATGCATTCCAGTCAATTCGATAAATGTAATGAGTGGGTTACAACTTTGTACTGTAATGGCTTAGTTCGTTAAATGTTCACGATACGAAACGCCGTGTCGTGGTCGCATCTCGGTATTGGACTGTCAATGAGTGCACAAGTAGGAAGGATCCTCATGGTGAAGACCGAATCTAGGGTATTGGCATTTCCGGTGAGCCCTCTGACAAATGTGATGCTGCCATTGAAGTGGATAGAGCACACCACTTCGTCTAGTCGCGTTTAGACCGTAGGTCCAGGCAGTAAGCAGTTAACTTGCGGCTCATCGAAACATTCGCTTATAAGTTTGGACTTGTAGGTAGTGCTTGAAACTGTGTAGATAGCGTACATTAGCTGCTAGGTTTCATGCTGGGTTGCTCGGGGAGATCGGTAGATATAAGTGATTACAGGATGCCAACCAAATGTAGAAAGTTCCGCAATGTAACGTTTGGAACTTGGCAAAATGGTTTACGCATATCGCGATATCGCTTTACAATGCAATTGTCAGCGTCAGCAGCCATTGTCGTGTGTTTAAGAACATGCGTTTGGAAACTCGCATTTAACCAGGCCTGTAGAAAACCATGTGATGCGTAATTGATTAGATATTCCGAGAATAAGAAATCTATCATCTTGTTGTGACTATTCGTTGTTGTTCCAGACAATTAGAGTTTGACATAACAAGAGGCAACCAGTGTGTTGGTCTCTTGCGAAGAGTACTCGACAATGTAGATTTCTCCATGTTCTCCCGGGTGCTGAACGCCTATGTCGAATAGGCTACCCAGGCTTGGCAACCCTGGTTAAGGCGCGACCATGCTGCGCTCAAAGGACGCTGGGCAACGAAGATTGCCAAGGACTTGCGGCATCTTCCCCATCCGAACGACTGCAGAGACTCTGCTTACTTAGTGGACGCCACGAGAGACCTCATAATGATATACCAAATACTACGTGATCGCAGTCATGTTCGCCGACATTTACAACGCGGAGAACAATGTAATGTACCTTTACTTTACACAGTATCATGCCATTTCAACATTCAGGTTGGATCTGGTTCAAGCGCTTACGTGTCATGTGGTCAGTATACATCTTGTAAAGGGAGACCGCAGTTTCGCCCATGCGTTTGCAATATTATCTGTTAGTTGCTCCATCCTTTGTAACATTGTCAGGTCTCTGTGTTCTTCGATTGTTACCTACTTCGATTTTCCGCTAACAATCGACGCCTACCACCAAGTGTTTTGAAGCAGTATTTCAACTGCATCTCTTGGCTACCTCACGTTTCATTCTGGCCTTGTACCACTTTATCGCACCACGTACTGATATGGGTTCCGTTCATACTGACTATAGGCACCGTAACCCTGTGCTTTGTTCTCATGCAGGTAGCGAATCACAAATATTTCTTACGCAGTGTTTTCATTCATAGGATGTGAAACAGCTCCCATACTTTACGGATCCTACCTGCCTTTCCACATTCATCATAAGTGATCTATGTTGAACAATGCATAATCGGCCGCGTTCCGTTGCTTGGCCAACGATCACCCCATGCTCGCTGTGATCAGGCCTGCATATTTCAGTGGTCAAGCCAGGTGTCAACGCGACCTACTGCTCAACAATCGCCTCATGCTAAGTACGTCCATTCGGCCGTGTACGTGCTCCCCGATAGCCATATCTAATTTGCATGTGTTGGTGCGACAAAACTGTCCACGACCAACTGGATGAGGCGTGTTACGTGCTTTGGTATCCGATGGCGACAACCTGCGTTATGCATAGGTGACATTGTTAAGTGTAGCACAATGCTGTTGCTATGTTACAAGGGTTCTGTGTGACTAACGTAAGCAGGAAACAACAAACAACGGAAATTATTCAGGCAGGTGAGGAATTGGCGTATTTAGCGACCGGTATGGGTAATTACGCTTAATTGAGATTGTGGCACAGTGCTCGAACTTCCTATCAGACTGGATCTACGTCCAAGCATATGTCCCACTGGGCTCTACTGTGAAACACACATTACTACTCGTGCTTTAGTATCTTGAGAAATGTTGTGATTTGGCACAACCAACCACAGTGGAAGATTGCTTCATCATGAGATTTGAATGAAGAATTTAATTTTAAGGGCATGGTCACACGATACATACGGCTAGCATCAGTTCTTGAGAAAGACAATTCAATACAGATTTCCAGTTTAAGAGAATGCACGCACAAAGTATAGTTTGACTATCAAAGGTCAAGGTAGCCTAGTGGATACAACAATGACCATACACTGGGCTTTCCGACGTATCCACAGGATTGCTCACCGCATTACTCTTAACTGCATGACGGAGAAAGGTGGTATGTAAACGTGGTACAACTAGGACTACGTATTATTGCGTTCAAATTCAACCTTGATGCATCTGTGCAGAGTGCACGCATTGCACAGTAGTGGTTTTGCATCACGCATTGGAAATGGCAGCCATTGTCCCCCTCAACCAGTTTGAAGCATAATCATCTGATTTCCATGGACTTACTTCTGTCACATCCAGGTCACATTGAGATCCCGAAGTGACTCCGGGCAGATCGAACGTTATCTTTAGCTGATTGGGGCGCTGATTGGGGCCATCCGTTTTGGCGGCGGACATGACTTCAGCGTGCCATGCTATTCTTTCGCTGGCAAACTTAATCTCTCCTGTCTTAATTCCTTGCGTATCTACTTCCTCAATTAGTTTTGATTCCACGTTGTTCTGTGGCGACGCCTTGTGTGATAGCAAAAACGGTTCTTTTTCTGTGAAAAGTGGTCCTTCGTGGTTAGCTGGGTTGGTCAGGTGCCGGAGTTGAATTTCCCTGTCCCCCACAAACTTCCAAGTGGCAGCATCCAAAGGAGAGCTCATTCTGGAACCTTCCGGAGCGCCTTCGGCATTCAGCATGGGCCTCGCATAACCCAGTGATTGCACTATTTGAGATGTAGTTCCATATCTTGCATCCGGCGGCAGAAATTTCGGCCTCAGAGGAGCCGATGAGCAGATCACGCTATTCGATTCGACAGTGCACAGCTTCTTTTCCACTTCCAAATAATGTAGTCCCAGCCAAATCAGTTGGTATCGAGCGTCTTCTTCTTGACGACTACTCGCATGGGGAATAATCGGTGGGTCAGTTGGACCGGAGTCGGTTGCAAAGGCGTGTCTCACAAAGACATTTGGGTTGAAAGCCATGGCAATAGCAGAGCCTGAGGTAGGGATAAAGTAAATGGTCAGACAACAGGTAAGTAAGAGAACACTGAAGCAAGGTAAAAACAAACCATGCAGTAGGAAGTCACACGTTATGTTCATAATTAGTCATAGTTAACACACAAACACAAGCTTTACATTAATAACAACCATGCCGGTCAAGGGCATGCAGTATGCACGGATAGTGATGATATTGGCTCATTTGTGTCTTTTCGTTCACTCTAGCAACTCTTCATCCCATGCTGAATTATTGAGCTTGTCCGTCAGCTATGGACACCACGTACATTGGAAATGACACCGGGTTCTTTATGTTACTTCGTTTCTTCTCCGGATTTGACTGCCTTTTGGGTCTGCCGCTGTTCTGATACCCCTGTTTGTCATGATCTCAGTCTGTGGCTTAAAAGTGGGTTTAGGTGTGTTGCCGCTGTCTCAATGTTCGTGACACGTTACAACTCCGTTGAGAAGCTCATTTTCCCTCGCACTTCGCTGGTGACCGTCCAAGCAATGGGGTATTTAGGAAGTGGTTACATATACCTGAGTTGGTTGTTTAAGACAACGATTACGAGTATCCAATCTGGTCACTGCCAAAGGCCGTATAGGAACTCTCCGCTCGAGTACAGTATTCAAGAAGCGGGGTTTAATGTCACGTTCTTCACAACTGGGAGGGTGTATCCAAAATCTTTTTATTGCGTCCCCATGCGGAAGTAATGTTTCGGACTAATGATGTAACCCTAACAAGCACCTGAGGGAAGAGGCTGTCGTATGCGGAATGTAGGCTCAAATCGTGTGGCCTGCACCTAGTACTGGTGTATACCCGCAGTCAACACGACCACTTAACTGGTCAACGAATCACCTATGATTCATGCGCCATGTAACTTACCTGCCACTGTCCAGCTTGTGGACACGTGCACTGACTATACAAAACACTACCGGCCATGCTCCCAAGTTCTGGTATCCCGTCAGGCTACAACATTTGGCGACTGACATGTCAAAGGGGGTAGTGAGACTATAAGCAGGGAATCCTAGTGCAATTCCCGCACAATGATAATTACAAGTTGAAACAGCGTAGCTTCGCCTACTAGATGCTGTGGCAAGTAACCAGTCAATAAGTTTCGATGACAGGACAGGGTGCTGGGAGGCGCAAAACTGAGGAGACCCAGAAGGTCGAAACGCTGGCATCTGGTGCTTTTCTAGACTAGCCTAAGCCTGCTGATTGGGAGTGGCGATGATGAATTAGCTGAATTACATAAAAAAGAATTTAGAGCCAATTGGGTATGCAATACAATTTGTTCAACCCGATGTTTCATCTGGTGTAACATTTAGATCTTGGTTCTAATGCTATGAGGCCATCTTCCATAAGACTGGTGCATTGTGATTAAGAACACAGGCTCAAAGGTTGCGGGCCACCTAGCATAACTCTCGTTAATTGCATTTTATTGAAACTTCCACGAGATCTGACTTTCAGCGACACAGTAAAGCTAATGCAGGTTTTCGTTTACCGTTCCTTGATATTCACTAAGCGATATTATTATTTAAAACTGATGAAACACCCCCGTGTATAATCATCCTACAGGCGCTAGTATCGTCAAGGGCGAATGCGATCGATCCAAGCAGAAATCGAGCTAAAGCACAGGTTGATGTTTTGCAGCCCCTGTTGTCAACATGCCACATTCTGTGGCTAATGTTGCATTAATGAGACTTCTTCACCGCAGTTTGGCTAAACCAAATTACATGTAAACTTGGTCATTTTACGCTGGTCTGCTCTGCCTACCCGAATAATCATCTATTAACTGGCTACGTTGTCTACCATAATTGTGCTTATCTTCGTTAACATTATCGTGTTTGCAGCATTTTTGAAAAAATGGTGGAGATTTCGTACTTAAACTGGATTCGTTGAGAAACAACTTACTTCATATGCCAAACTAAAGAAGAGTTATGTCAGCGTAGCCGTATGCTTTAACAGATACATTTTATTTCATAATGTCATTTCAAGTGATTGGCACTTGTTTGACATCCCAGTTGTGGATGCGATTGATGTGCATGTTGACAAGGTGCCTACCTGTCTAGTACCCACTACCTCGTCCATCTGGCTCCAGGAGACAGTTGGTCGTTGATGGAAGGGACGGGGTGCACGGTCCTTGTGGTCGTGTTACGCTCAAAGAGTGATTCCATGCAATCAGTGTGGAGCGGACTGCGGTCCAGCCACCCAACTGTGTGCATTTGATTCCCAAATACAGCGTGCTTGTGTTTGCTTGTGAAGGAGTGTGGGCCGGCTCCGTTGATGAAACGTGGCTCCAATCCAAATGACGCTCCGGTCTTATTCCTTCGGGTTTACACTGGATATGGGGTGTGTGGTTGGAGCTGTGGGTGGTGCAGCGCAAGTCATGCATGGTCCATCTGTAGGAGCGGGAGTCCTGTGGGCCGGCTCCGTTGATGAAACGTGGCTCCCATCCACATGGCTCCCGGTCTTATTCCTCCGGGTTTACACGGGATATAGGGTGTGTGGTTGGAGATGTGGGTGGAGCGGCGCAAGCCACCCATGGTCCCTTTCTAGGCGTAAAGGTCCTGTGGCTTTCCACAGTGACAGGCAAATCCGAAACCGGATGCCGCCAACCATGTATGTTACAGACACCATTCGGTTTTTAACCATTTGGAGACGTATTCATTGTGATTGTGATTATTTGCGTAGTGGCATTTACTGTCGACCTATACACACAGATATCGGCTTGGAGTCCAGGTGGGATCGAGTGGATGCGTGCTGCTGACGAGTTCCAATAGATCGGAACGGTCGACCAGAGCTTTTCCGGATTTGTGTAGAGTTTTGTGAAACGAAACTAACTAACGGAATTTCTCTGAAGTAGCTCGCGGTGTTAGATCGGTTGAATGCAAGGAATACCTCTCGTCGCTACGAAAGGAGGGTATTCCCTCACTGGTGGTTGCTCAGCCTTTCCTATCGAACTTGTACTGGGCACATGTGTGGGGGCCGTTGAATGAGTCAAAGTGCTTCCTGTAAAACTCCTCGAGATGGTTGTCTTAGAACCACTATCTCCAAACAAACCACATATTCCACACTGCGGGACTTCTTAGTTGTTGTGGAAATCAAATCGGCGGCTAGCGATATAGGTACTCGTGATAAAATTCATCTCGACCGTTCCTTCCGGAGCATAAATACTAGTAGAAGAAAGACTAACAATCTTAAAGCACATGTATGATACACCACTTCGGTCATATTTATAAACTATAAGGAACACACCCCAGGTCTCAGGGACTTGTGGCAGTGAGCTATTGACACATCACTGACAGGCTGTTACTGTAGTTACACCATCGACAAACACCTTGGATGCCTTCCATGGCAACCAGCGAGTGTTGTATTATCCCTAGATGCTTCAACGCACGTGGGCGACGAGAACACAAAAATGTGGAGGGACAATGTTCTTTACATCAGAACATGTCCTGCCATATGGCAGGCAAGCAGAAGTTATGACCAATCAAGAACCTGAATCCATTGGCTGAGTGAGCCAATAAGATAACGGTCACATAAGGCACCAATGAAACGCGTGCAAAGGGGGCATTTGATGATGTCAATTTCAGGGACAAACTGTTGGATCACCAGAAATAACTACTGTTAACGTCCAATAAGGCTGCCGGAACGACGCGTTAAAAAACAGTACGAGATGCAAGCAAAAAATGTGAGGGTGCGGTTATGAACTATCAAGCGGAATGCATCTCAATTAAACATTCCCCTAATACCTCACCCTTCTTAAAATGAGTTACGTGGGGACCGTGTAGTACTTCCGATGGGGGTCCACCAGTACAGGTTTCACAAATCAGCTTGGTCGTTTTAGACTTGATTTGACTCATTTTCTCAACGTTGCAACCAACGAAATTCACTCCTGACGGCAGCACTCAGATCACAGATGCTATTAAATCCGTCGAAACGACGTTCCAGCAAAAACTGTATAACACGGTCTAATTTGCTTCATATCACCAGGCAAAAGCTATGTATTGACTTGGACTACGTACATCACGATGCTTCGACTCCGTATGACTCGTCATGGCACCCAGTTGGCACGACATCGCTGGTTGTGATTGTGGGCAAAACGATGCAGACCTAATGTGTCCGATTCCGTTTTGTGTGTCAAACTCACTACATTTGTAGGATGGGAACTGTGATCCGGTATCCAACACATTTGTTTCTAGTAGACCTTGCTAAGTGAACATGTGCATTAAGACAAAGACTGTGCTATCTGCGGACGCGTTTCGCACCACGGTAAATTCAACCCACTTGCTGTAGGTGTCGAGCAGTACAAAAGGAACCATCAACTAGACCAGTAAAATCCACATGTATACGGAACCAAGGTGATTCTGGTTTCGGCCAAGGTTGCAATGTCATTGATACCAGCATTTTGGAAGTATAAGAGAATTTGGAACAGGTTCAACCAATATCTTCTATTTAAATACCCATCAATGCTCAGAAAAATGTAGCTCTGCGCGAGTGCTTTCGTGTGAGCGATTCCTAGATGGCCTTTATATAGGTGAGTTAAAACATGTTGCCGAACTTATTCTGGAATGACAAAACGATAGGTTAAAAACTGATAGGTGTCTATTTCCGGTAAAGAGTCGAGTAGTGAGTAAAACTAAGTTCTTCCTTTGGCCTTTCTTCTGCCTGCCTTGTCTTATGAACAATAAACAATGATTTATCACGGATAACATAGCAGGTGCTTGACAAATCCCGTAGGGTGGCTGGGGTGGAAACTAAAATATCGGAAGGCATGCGAGTCACATGTGCAAGCCTCTAGGGAGAAAATGCATTGCTGAACAACGGTGGTGTAAAGGAGGATTAGACGAGAGCATACAAAACAACATGGTGAGCAGTGAATGTTGACATAGTGTGTGAAACAAAAATAAGAGCACACGCATAAGACCACTTGCTTGAGTCAATGTGTCACCTAAATCCGGTAGGAGAACATAAGTAACGCAATCCCCAGTAGCGCAACTAAATAACGAAGTGCTAGGAGATAAGATTAACATCTAATCAAATGTAGGGGAGGAGACAACTGAGTTTGGGAGAGTTTTAAGGTTGGCAAAATCGAAGAGAAAAATACTTTCGTCGGCATCCCAAACGGCTGAATTGTTCACCCAGTTTCAAATAGGTACCAATAAGTTCGGTGTTGTGGCTAACATTCAGCAAATGACGGCATACATGGTTGGGCTCAGCCAATACTTCGTATGCCAAACATCCCGAATACCCTCCGCAGCAGGCGGATGTGCTGGCTGTATCAGTCTGTTTTAAACAGTGAAAGTCACTCTGTACTAGCACACCAAGGTCATACGATTGAGAATTGATCTGCAATCTATGTGCCTCAAGCCTATGGCGTAGTTGAACAACTGGATGCTTTTCTACACTTAATGGTAGGATATTCTGAACTGACCAGTTCAAAATCGCATTCAGATGGCGCTGGGGCACCCTGAAGTCGTGCGGTCCTCTGACCGCTCTCCATACCTTGACATCATCTGGGGAGAATAGGAAATCGGAGGCAATTGCCCTTGCTAGATGGTTTATGAAAACCAAGAATAGGTGAGGCCTTAGCACCAAGCCATTGTGGTACACCGCACCACACCACAATTGCGTCGGACAGCGATTCTCGTACTCTCACCTCCAACTGTCTGTCAGGTAGAAAATCACCTATCTAACCCAGGTTTGGGTCGCCGTTGCCATAGTTCCGATGCTTGTAAATGAAAATTCGTTTATCTAAGCGATAAAACTTTGGAGAAGTCCAGGTAGATAACATCGACTCCTGCTGCACCATCAGATGCTTTGGTCTAGATGCTGCGTGCGAGCAACTGGTTCGTTGTAAACGAGCGGGTCTGGCAGAAGTCATGTTGATTTGGGGATAATAGACTATGGCTTTCCAGATACTGCACCAGTGCATCTGCGATGACTGCTTCTATTATACTGGAAAGCATAGAAAGCGGCATTATCGAAGGGTAATTGGTACGGTCAGTCCGACCACATTCTTTACGAAAAGGAGTGATGATCACTCGCTTCCATACTGGTGGAATTTGGGAAAAAAGGCCACTGGTTCCGCTAGACCCCTGGATGCTGACTGTAGAGCATGGGTTCCCAATCTGGGGGAAATTACCCCCAAAAGGGGTAAAATGGCATTTTACGGGTGGAAAACATTAGTACGAGAATTGCGTCATCAATCCATTGTAGAACAAGATTAGTAACAAAGTCATAGTTATCAAAATATGTCGCTAACTACATATGCACTTCGATTAGCCATCAGTGACCAGTCATTATAGTCACTGCAACTAGATTACCCTTCCAGCATCTCCCGAGGCGATCGTTGTTCATTTGCTTAGGCAGTCGTTCGCCGGGTCGAATTATGGAGTTGATTGTAAACTAGTATTGCAGCATTGGTCAAACGACCAGGTGAGGTAGCGTACGATTGTTTACAAGTTAGAAGGGCAAACGGGCGATCAGTGTTCACGGCGTATCGATACAGAGTGGTGGTGGAAATCATGCAGGAATGATTTGGAATAGAGGAATGAAATACATGAGAAGCCACTGACAGCCGGTTATGCTTGGTTAGGAATCACACATGAAAGGTTCATAAGAATGCTTGAATGGAGATAACAGCAGGCGTTTGAAAGTGCACAGAAACACTGCGTTTGGGGTCACAACCAAGACAGAAACAGTAGAGTTGATGTCAGTGATCATTAGGTGTTGGGTTGATCACATTCAAATAAATTTGTTTTCGACGAGAAGTCATAGCTGATGACTCATATACTTCAGTGGCTTTGAGATCGATAACAACGAGTTTATCTACAAACATTTGCGACAACGTCACCTACATTACAGCAAGAAAATATTCGTATATATATATATATATATATATATATATATATGGTTGGCGGCCTTCGGTTTCGGATATGTATCTCATCGTGGACGGCCACAGGACGCTTGCGCCTACTGAGCGACCATGGATGACTTGCGTTGCACCACCCAAAGCCCCATCCACACATCGCATATCCAGTGTAAACCCTCAGCAATAAGACCGGAGTATCATTTGGATTGGAGCCACGTTTCATCATCGGAGCCGGCCCACACTCCTTCACAGGCAAACACAAGCACGCTGAATTTGGGGAATCAAGTGCACACAGGGCAGTGGCTGGACCGTAGTCCGCTCCAAACTGAGTGCATGGAACCTCCCACTGATCCTAGTACGGCCACAAGGATCGTGCACCCCGTCCTCTCCAGCAATGACCAACTGTCTCCTGGAGCCAGTATAGACGGGGTAGTGGGTAATAGACAGGTGGGCACGTTGTCAACATGCACTTCAAGCGTAGCCACACGCGGGATGTCAGACAACAGCCAAACACATGAGAGAAAGATAACAAAGAAAATAAATCGAGTAATGCATAAGGAAATAGTGACATAAATCTTAAATTAATGAGCATCTGAAATTAGTTGTTTGCAAACGAATCCGAGATAAGTTCACGAGATTAGAAAACATATTTCACGGAAATGTCACAAACACGAAAAGGTTATCGAAATTAACTAAGATCGACCTAAACGAC
>OX104060.1:38838297-38971058 GCA_944474145.2 Dicrocoelium dendriticum
GGCCCGTCATGATCCGGCCGATCGTTGTTCCGTAACTTGACCCGTTCTCCAATCCTGAACGGCCTCCAGTTGTGAGCCTCATGCCTGGCATCGTAATTTCGCTTATTCCGAGCTTGTCGAGCTTTAGTTTCGCTTCTAGCTTTCCATCGCAGTCGCTCTTGATGCTCAGCTGGATGTTTCCACTCACCCTGGTTCGGTAGGCAAGTATCGAGTGCAATCCGTGGTTCTCTGCCAAACAGTAATTCGAATGGCGGGACCTTGGTGGTTGATTGCATGCTGGTCCGATACGCGATCAGAACCTGAGGCAAAGCATCTTCCCATGCCAACTTCGTGCAGTTCATCCACGTCTTCAATGTCCGGTTGAACCGCTCGGTCATGCCGTTGGTTTGTGGGTGGTACGGTGAAGTTCGCCGTCTCTGGATGCCCCACTTGTCCAACACTGACTTAAACGCTCTTGACTCGAAGCAGGGCCCTTGGTCCGTGATTATACACTGTGGGATCCCATACCTTGCAGGCACATTGAATTCGAATACTTGCGACACTGTCTCGCCTGTTTGGTCCTTGATTGGTATGGCTTCCACCCATCGAGTGAAGTGGTCAATCATCACTAGAATGTATCTGTTTCCTGTTCGACTCACTGGTAAGGGCCCAAAGACGTCCAGTCCCCAACACTGAAGTGGCTCACCAACCTCCATCGATCGCATCGGCAGTCTCGGGGACTCCATCTCCCGACTCGTTTGGCAGTTCGGGCACTCTCGAAGGTATGCCGCGACGTCCTTCCTCATGGTTGGCCAAAACACTCGCCTCCGCAGCAATTCAAAGACCCGCTCGAATCCCATATGGACGCCATCATGAGTTATGCGCATCACACGTTCTCTCTGATTTGGTGGAACAAAAGGCACGTTCCGTCCGTCTATCGCCACCACCACGTTATCGTTTTCGACCTTCAACCTGTCCCAGATCTTGAGGAGTTCCTCCACCTCCTCCGATGTAGCCTCCGGTTTGGTGCCAGCCCGTAAGTGAGAGCACAACACATTCACGAATTCATCTGTCCTTTGATCTCCCAGCAGGTTCCTCTCCCCCATCGCGATCGCACGCACCGGTATGGCATTGTCGGGCATGATGTCGTCCAAACACGGGCGTGACAACATATCTGGCAATACATTTTGCGTTCCATCCACGTGCTCAATGGTGAAGTTGAATTCCTGCAATCGGTAGGCCCATCGCGCAAGCCGTCCCCGCGGGTCTTTCGCCGTCATCAACCACGAGAGCGGTTTGTGGTCAGTGACGACCCGGAATTCATTCGCCAGTAAGTAATTTCTCCACTTCTCTAACGCCCACACGATGGCCAAGCATTCTTTCTCCGTTGTTGAATACTTCTGTTCCGCCCCCGTCAGCACTCTGCTCGCGTACTCCACCACCCCAGCCGGTTGAGACAAAACCGCACCGATTGCCACGTTGCTTGCGTCGACAGCCACAGTGAACCTCTCACCAGGATTGGGTAGCCGTAGACATGTCGGGGCTTCTGCTATGCCTGCCTTTAGATGGTCAAAGGCCTGATCCGCTTCAGTTGTCCACACGAACGGCACGTCCTTGCGAAGCAGCTTTAACAACGGACTGACCTTCTCTGCGAACTGGGGCACAAACTTTGAATCATACGCCACCACTCCCAAGAACGAACGGAGCTGACGCTTGGATTTTGGTTTTGCGAAGCACTCAATTGTCTCGCGTTTCTCCGGAAGTGGATGGACTTGACCATTGCCCACGATGTGACTCAAGCATGCAATTGACTTTTGAGCAATCTGCGACCTTTTACGACTGAGTTTCAGACCAGCTTCGTCCAGTCTCTGCAGTACTGCTCCAAGTCTGGTCACATGTTCCTGTTCCGTCTCAGAGAAGATGGTGATGTCATCACCATAAACAACCACGCCTTGCAGGTTCGCCAGGACCATCAGCAACAAACGTCTGAATGTAGCTGGGGCGTTGCACAATCCAAACGGCATTCTCAAAAACTCATACTGCTGGCCATTGACACTGAACGCCGTCTTGTGGCGATCTTCTTCTGCAATCGGCAGTTGCCAATATCCCGAGCGGAGATCAAGCAGAGATATCGGCTTCGCACTGTGAAGGCTTGAGAAAATTTTTTCCATCTGAGGCATCGGGAATGCATCCTTCACCGTCACCCTGTTTAGTTCTCTGAAATCGATGCAAAATCGATAGGTTCCGTCGGCCTTCTTCGTCAATAGCACGGGTGATGAATACGGGCTGTACGTTCGCCTGATGATTCCTTTCGATTGCATCTCCGTCACCTGCTTCTGCACCTCAACCAAAGTGTTCTGTGGAATTCGTCTGAAGATTGGCTTGCATTGTCCTCCTGGGATCAACGGTATTCGGTGTTCAACCCAATTGCAAAATCCGTAATCATCTTCCGCGTCTGTGAATAAATGGGCATACCTGTTCAGTACGTTGCGTATTGCACGGTTCTGACAATCAGGCACGGCTTTAAGGGCACCAACCCGGTCGGTTCTCCCCTTGTCTATCTCGATCGTCTCGTTAGCAACGATCACCACATCGTTTTTCAGGTCAATTGTGACACCGAGCCGTTTCAGGATGTCGGTTCCGATGATGGTTTCGGTCGTCTCCTCCACGATGAACATGTCATGGCTGATGAGCGTTTCTGCTATCCTGATTCGTAACCGCTGCGTGCCCGTCACTTTCAAAGAATGCCCGCCGACCGTCTGCATCGTGATTGAAGATGTGTTTACTGGAACCCCATTGAACCACTTCGTAATTGACACTACCGCTCATGTGTCTACTATGGCTCGGACAGACACACCTTCTATAGTTACCTGGAGGACTGGTACTCGCCACCGACTTGGCATGGATAGAGAGAAACAATGGGGCACATTGACGTTGGTGCAGAATCTCGCCACATGACCATTCTGGTTGCATCGGAAACAGCGGCGACCGTTCCGGATTACCCGTACATTGCGTTGTGAAGTGGTGCTTGAAGACTCTTTCGACAACAGCTGCTCCCCCATTTCGGATAGGCGATTTACTTTCTGTTCCAACTCAGCATGCTGTATGCCTCTCACTGTCACTCGTTCCGACAAATTCTGGGCGACCGTCACCAGATCCAACGCTTTGCTGTCTCCCACCATCGACGCCAATTTCACCTGATCATGGAGTGGACCGGGCAGACTTCGGATAAACTGCTGTTTCAGTAGGCGCTCTCTTGCGTTACCCTCTAACTCGGGGAGCCCAATCGTTAGATGTCTGTCCAGCTGCTGGAAAAACACCATCAAATCCTCCTGTTCGTCCCATCTGGTTGCGTGAAATCTTTGCAGTGCTCGTTCTCTCTCTCCAGATCCTTCCCAAATTCTGCACACAAGGCAGCCCTCATCTCCGCGAACGAACAACCGGGTTTGGCCTTTCGAGTGAGCAGATACACCGCCTTGGCTCGTCCACTCAACCGTGTGCCCAAAGCAATTAGCAAATTTGCATCCCCCCTCACACCCGTGTAAGCCGCAATTCCGTCGAACTCATCGAGCCACGCCTCCACGTCACCGGCAGCAAATTGCTCCAACCGGGTCAACTCCATCGCGATTGGTCACGGCACCAGTGTAGCGAGAACGACAAGACAGGGAGGTAGACGTTTATTGCACACCGAAAATGGGCACATCAGGGTGTCACGCGCGCCATCGAATATCGACTAGATTTCCGTCCCACCACGCAACACAGGTACGGATGTTAGAGACGAGCCAGTCCTTTCGCCTCGGGAGCTCGGACTTGGAAGATCCGCCTTCCTGTTTTCGCCTCGATCTCCACTTCTCTGTACCCGATTTGGATCGGCCAGGAGTCGTTCGAGAGCTCTCGACTTGCTTGTTCTGGGCTGTGTCAATCGGCTCGGCGTCGATCTTGTGGGCTGCGCTAGCGGCGTATATGTCTGCTATATTGCACTGTCCACATATTCCCGCTCCGTAGTTCCGGGCCCAGGCTCGTCGCTAGCCGTCTTTCGCGATCCGCTCTCAGCTCGCTCCGAAGAGCTCCCCAGAGCCATTCTTGGAAGCGGCCCCTCTACAAAGTGATGGCTCTATATGATTTGTACGAGCAAGGTCCTTCACACACTTGGAAGTCGCCATATCCCCAATTTGTTGCAGTAGTATAAGGTTACCTACATATAGTTGAATACTTGAGTATGTAGCTATTAAAGATATTAATCCTATTATTCTATTTAAGCAATTCTATTTTCGCCTTTGAGGCACTGGTTCGATGATTTGCTACACCTTTCAAGTGCAATTCTCCGTGTCATCGCCGTCACTCACCAAGATTTCCATCAAATTATGATTAGCCTATCGGCAAGCGATAGCATTCATTATTAGGTTATTTTAATTCCTCATACCCTATATCCATCCTTGTTTCATTCTTGGCCAGGATTAAGTTGATCACTTGTGGTGACGGAGTACAGCTTATAAACCAAAACAACTTTGACCCATGCAAACTATACTGCTACTGACTTGATGTCTAATGACAAAATAGTGCCCTGCTTGGCTGACCCGCATAACGGAACCGGCTGAGGCTTCATCGCGCATAATACATGCATACAACATCTCTTATAGAAAAAACATATGTTACCCAGGTGATGACCTATTTACTATTTTGCCACACCGGCACAGAGCCAGTTGGAGTACGGAAGTGCAGATGAAACCCATCAAGGGAACACCCGGCATGGAAACAGATCCCCAGCGGACAGTTCCATGGATGTCCGTATTATCTTACTTGAAGTGTTCGCGAAATCTCTATTTTAATGTTCTCACTTTTTAATCTCTCTAATAATTTCAAAGTGCTATTCACTCCAGAAACCCATATGGGAACCAATGTATAAAAGATATAAAAGTAACTAAGTTATGCGATCATGTTGTACAAGTTGATCAGCACTCACGTGATCTATGCCTCGCACAGTCGAGGAGTCATATGTTTATGTATTATTTGCATACATGTCGAAGCATTTATTGACCTCAAACCGATGACAGAGCAATCCCCGAGTGCCTCTCGGTGAAGTGCGTTTAACGCATCGAAAGTAGCGCTCACATCCGGTGCTTAAACACAGAAAGGCTCCTAGTGATAACCGCAGCCCTCCCCGGAAGCGGTTTATTCCTGGTGAGAACCCTGATGGCGTTGGAATAAAACTTCATTTTCATAATATTTCTAATCATGTCGCCAATCCACAATAACCTATTAAACATCGGTCTAATAATGCTCAAAAAATGCTCGTAGGATCTCTGGCCAATAAGCCCTTACACTGCGATAATACGTGTTACTCTTTTTTATCCTCTTTGTACTTAATCCAACCAACTTAACCACCGCCTTTGAAGGACTCCATAATCCTACCTTTCTAGTATATGTTTAACTCTCATCAGTTATCCCATCTTTTGGAATCACTCCGCCCATTCCGACTTCCCTTTGCTATTTACTGTGGCGACAACTCCCACCGTGCAGGAGTTGTTGCGGAAAACTCTGTAAAACGTATAAGATCAAATTCTCCTGAGCGGTGTCTAAAAACTGGGTCAGAGTTCGAACCGACTGGTGTTACTTTATATACGTTCACATTTAAAAGTTCATTTACTCCGTACTTTCGTGTATATTTGAATAAACCAGAACTTGTTTTGCTTACAGAAACTTGTTGCAACACAACTGGGTCAAATCAACTGATTTCAATTATTAAACACAAATTGGTCAGCAGTGATCAACAGGTAGGTAGGGGTGGCAGTTACCTTATTAATTACCATAAAACATGCACGTTCCTGAATCAACATCCAAACCCATTTGGCCTTCCGTTGATTCGATCCGGCAAATTTGTCCTTCGGTGGCGCCTGAACAATTGTTGGCTAAACGCACAGCCCATCTGGAGCCGATTAGTGTGACGAGATGCAATTAGTAAATAGGTCAGACTGCCTACAGGAACCAATTCTATCAAATAAAGTGATCTGTATAGACTTCAACCCGCTATCTGCTACCTGCTGGCCTACTTTAGTACCGACAGGGGAAAATTACATTCCTTCCTCTTATCAAACACGCCTTTTTCATATCTTCGCAGCATCGCCTCTAAAAGCCCCATGTAAGCGAGACTTGTCAAAGTAAGATGTTAGATCATCTCACTGGGCGATTGATTTTGAACTAAAGTCATTGTCATCCTTCTTGAAATGCAGAAGGGTTTGAGTGTGTTTCACACCAAGTACTATCCTTGAAACGGAGTAGATTTAGTATGTCAAAGAAGTATTTTTCTTGAAGTGAATCTTAGTTAACAGGACGCGCACAGGCTGTTAACATAAATTGGTTTATATTTACGCCCTACCAGGTTACTGGTGGCATAGTTCACCGAAGCGTTCTACCTCCTCACCCTTTCTTATTGTGCATGTATGAATTTTACGAGGTCTGTTCAAACGGGATCGGACATTGCATAATAACACTAGCTATTGAATACAAAATCTTACCATAGTCTTCTTTAAAATAATATTCTGGACGTTTCTGCTAATACATGAAATAGCACTGAGGCACCTTTTTAAAACATCACTGAACTGGTGCGTCACATTTTTCACGGTATCTTTTGTAAGCGACAAAATGCGATTGGAACAATCAAGTGAGACGTTTCCGCCGACACCCAATGAACAACAAGTCCGGAACTGGATAACGATACAATGTATGAATGAACAAATGACCATATACAAAGAATACCTCAACCAAAAATGCTTCCAAACTCAGAATAGCTACCATGGCTATCTTTTAGGAGCAAGTCAACAAGTCTAACTTCAAAGCTCCCAGTGTACGGGGTCACGGCACTAAGGTGCACAGTGTGTTTAGAGGACAGGTAACACGGTGGGATTGGTGGATCAAGCAAATTGGATGCGGGCTGCGTAAGCCTCTTTGGAGCATCCACCAACGGAGTCACAGAGACACAGACACAGAGAAAGGAATGGCCAGAGAGCCATAGTTGGTGGGTGCAAAAGCTCCGTCTGTTAGACAGGCATAATCGGTGGGGAGTGTAGTTCACCAAACGACTCTAATCGGTGGAGAGCATGATGTTGACAATAGTAAACAAAAATTGGACAAAGATGTAGAGGCAGTTTGGGATCATGTGAATGCGAGTAATAGTATTTTTAGGGAGCGTAGGGCGGAACGCGTTGGAGACTGGGTTTCAAGAAGAAATGGTGAAGTATAGCCGAAACGTGTGGTAGGAGTAGAATTGCGATCGCGAAGTCCGAATGTTCTCTACATCTTCTCTGGACTGATACGGGCACCCTTTAAGAGGCACTACCAGTTATAGGAAAGCCCAAAAGTTCTACGGACCTATATCGAGAGAGTCAGGAGCCAGGTAAAGCAATGATGTGCTGTGTTTAGCTAGGAAACTTCATATAACAAGTGAATTATATGTTGTTCCGTTATTGTGATGAAGCTGCTAATTTGTCTTTTACCGACTGAGCAGGGTGTTTCTGTCTGAGAATGTCACGAATGCGACCAAGAACCATTGATAGTAATCGTTGGTAAATCTTGTACTGCGTAGTGCCTTCTCATGATAAGTGACGCCACTAGAAGGAAAGAAAACTGTCAACATGAATGTAACATAGCTGCGGAGTTGACTTGAATTTTGCGCTTTTAGGCTGATGTATGCTTCCATTGGGATAACTGAAACTAGGTTCCTGGGTGGTCCCCGTAAATCCATGTCTCATCATATACGGTCAATGTGCGAAGTTCGCATCACCCTTGATGATCTCCATCATGTCCTGTGCCAACTTCAAACAGAGTGGCTTATAATCGGTCATTGGAATGCGGACTTGCTTATCCCCGTGGCCTCTATGTGGAAAGCCAAAGGACGCGTGAGGCTACAGAGGGACCGTGAATGGCTTCTGTTGCATCACTCACAGATCGAGCCACACACACCATATCCGGTGTAAAATCGAAGGAATAAGACCGGGAGGCATGTGGATGGGAGACAAGTTTCATCTACGGAGCCGGTCCACACTCCTTCACAAGCAACCTCAAGCACGCTGCATTTGGGGAATCAAGTACACACAAGGCGGTGGCTGGACCGTAGTCCGCTCCACACTGAGTGCATGGAACCACCTTTTGATCCTAACAAAGCCACAAGGACTGGGCACCCCCTCCCCTCAAGCAAAGACCAACTGTCTCCTAGAGCCAGTGTAGACGAGATAGTGGGTCATAGACAGGTACGCACCTTGTTAACATGCACAGCCACACCGGGGATGTCAAGCAACAGCCAATCACTTGAAATGACATTATCAAATAAAATATATCAGTTAAAGAATAAGGTTATGCAGATATAACTCTTCCCTAAATTAGCATGTGAACTAAGTTGGTTAGTAACGAATCAGCGATAAGTACAAAAAGTCCAGCAATTACGTAAAAATGTCACGAATGCAATAAAGTTAACGAAGATAACCACAATTAGCGTGAGCAACGTGGCCAGTTAATAGGTTATTCAGGTAGAGAGAACAAACCAAATAAAGTGGACTAAGATTTATCCAGCTTAAAAGGAGCTAGTTTAAGTTGGTTTGCCCAACTGCGATGAAGAAGCATGGGGCACACATACATACATTCTGGTAGTAACATATGCGACCATCCCATTGTTCACATTGTATAGTAACTGATGGCATTTTGTACTGTTAATATGATCATGCCTGTGCAGGTGTGCTTCGCTCAGTCGAGCATAAAAATTTTATTTATTTATTTATCTATTAGAGGATTGTTTCATCTCTGCTACCAGCGCAGACTGCAGTCCCTGAGTTTGTAAAGCGGTGAATATCGACGTCAGCGAAGGGACCTACTCCTGATTTACTTTATACCGACTAACCCAACTCACCCATGTGGCAATCTGTTTCGCCTGAGCCGAAATACCAACCTGAGAGGCCATTAGCTCAAGCCGGCTACGCACTACAGTCAACTTGATTGTCGACGAAATGTTTTCGCTATGCTTGTGACCCCTGACTGAGATACCTTTCCGACTCACGTTATCCTTGCCCCTACGGTAACGTTATACAAAAACCCCTTGATGCACAGTTTCCAACTTGTATTACTTGATCTAGTCCGTTCCACTTGGAGGACGAAATAACACAAACCTAACCATGTGCTTAACAGCCTTCTCCGCAACGTGGCAGTGAAGATACATGCAGAAGTGTCCATGTGAGTAGGCCGGATGTATCTAAACTGGATTAACATAACACATCTGTCAAATGAAACAACACACGATTGAGCGTTGTCGTTTTCTGGTTTCTTTCTCACGCATTTACTGAACTATGACTGCTCTGTACACAGTTTTGTGTGTGCGCATACAAATTTCCATTTCAAATTATCGTTATGCAGCACTGCATTTAAATCGGTAGATGCTTAAAATCACCATTTACTTACTCGATGATCCTACAAATTTTAATTTTTACTCCAATCATCCTATGGGACTTCTTAAGCACATGCTTTTTACCCGTGATAAAGCATTGCTCATTTTCGTTAGATGGCAACGGCTACTTCCCAATGGAAAACCCTAAGGCTACCTTTATGACCACGCTTAAAGGTCTTAAATGAGCTTCAACTGTCGTTTTGTCGTGTGTGCCAGGCGATAGATAAACGTTTGCACCAAGTAACCGATTTTCGAATCAGCGTAACCACGCATCACCGTGTATGGATACAACAAACATCTCCAAAATTGCAACGTTTTGTTAGTTAAAATTTTTTTTGAGAGATAGGGGATCCGAACCCGTTGTCTGCCTGCTACGAACAGAGTCATAGTGGTCCAATGGATGTAGGTAACTTGAACCACTCAATGCCGTATCATCACCCACCTCGCACTGCTTGGAGAATGCAGATGAAAGACAAATGCAACTTCGTCCGCAAACCCTATGTTTGTTCACTTTACCGATTAGCATCTTCTTGCTTTATTTGGTACACCGTTGGCAGTTTTTTGATATTGCCACAAGAATGCACCAACATCACCGACATCAAGAAAGGAGGGACAATGGAAAAGTTCGTTAAAATGGGCAAATATGCATCTGCATTACAGGAACATCTTGACTGTTCAGCATGCATTAAGGTGAGATTAAATAGAGAACAATTTATTTTTCCCTGACAAGATCACTATCTCCTTCCTGTTCAAATGAATATAACAGTTCTCCTCGTCGTGTTGCGTCAACAGTACAAGTGGGTGATGGTCAGCGCAGCCAAAGCTTTTACCCCGGATGTAGAACAGAGAGACAAGGCCACGAAATGCAAGCAACTGATTGCGCTACCGAACCATCGTTGAAATACGGTTAGAGTTGATGCGGGAAAGATCGATTCAGGGAGTACGTTCCAAATGAGGACCCACGGGAAGAGATACATACATTTCTGTGGGCATTCCAACCGGTTGTACTGTTCCGACAGTTTCCAGAGGTGCACCGCCGTTTAGCGTTATCGCTGGACCCCAGAAAGAGCGGTACGCGTGAATCGGATATATTATAGTAAGTATTTATACCTCAGGTCACCTCAACATCGACGATATCTTCCGCCAAATAATTCAGATCTTTGCAACCGTTACATGTATGGAAGATTGTGCATCCCATTGCAGCACTTGGCAGCCCGACTTTGAGACTGCTACACGATAATAGGACCTCGTCTTAGCCATGGTCTCTACGCTTAAATTGCTCGACAGTGCAACATGTTGCTTACGGGCATTCGGTAGCAATTCAGATTAAATGGAACAATCCAAGTAACCCTGAACCAGTAAACCTCTATCAGGTTCGAAGGACCGGTGCTTCAACAGTAAATGCTGTTGGGCCGTATATAGATTATATCACGGTGGATTTTGGGCTACCCAAGTCGGTAGCGTGTTTACGTGAGGTTGGAACAGTTGTTGATCAACATACAACTGAATCATGCCCCATATTTTGAAACAATGGAACAATGGTTTGTTACGGGTAAAAAAGCAATGCATAAGAATTCCCGAGGGATGGAGATTCTTACGAAAATTAAGTTGTATGATAACGCGAAAAGCGTTTTTGTGGACTTACCATAGACTTACGTAGAATAGCGGAGGTGTTCGTATATTAAAAGGATAAATCCATTAATTCATTGGTTGGGAGTTTGGGAAGGCACCGTTTAATTACGCTTTGTAGCCCCAAGGTTAACAACTTATAACATAAAATTCAAACGTAACAAGGCATCGTCAACTCGTTTTTTAAATTTCGCCACATTGGGAGCGAAGACAAGATAATTTGGGAGAGCGCTCCAAGGCTGGCGCACACGGAGGGAAAAGAAGTTTCTACAGCATTCAAGCCGGCTTTACTGTATTGTCAGTTTCAGATGGTGAGCCCTTTGATTAGCGTTGTGGTTCAGTTCCCGCAGCGGACGACAAATGTGGTTTGGATTCTTCAGAATCTAGTCAACCATTATGAGATCCCCCTGCAAAAGCCGATATGGACTGTTGTACATTCTTAGAGATTTCAGCCTAAGCTGATATGGCAGATGAAAGTGGCCGCTGACGTTCTTGATTGCTGTTCACTGAGGGGTCTCGAGAGGAAAGAGATCCTGTTTTTGCTATAGCTGCCACGCCTGAATAGCATATTCCACGTGCGGCCGCACGTTGGCGTTGAGTATTTGTGAAAAGATTGAGAGTTCAAACTGACGGAAGGCTACGGGAAGCAGGCCGAAGTGTTGATTACCGGTTCCCGTCGCATTCTCTGTTTATTTTACACACTCGAAATCTTCCTGTACCAGTACAAATAGGTCACACTCCTGAGAGGCTTGCAAAGTGTGATCTTCAAGCTTGTAAGCGCTCAACGGTTGGTGACACAAACGGATTTTCTTGCACTTAACTATGTTCAACTGAAGCAGGTTCCTGTTTGACCATTCATAAATGCAATCTAGGTAATTTTGGACTAGATCGCGATGTTCATTGTTACTAATCCCCCGCCGTATTTTACCGTCATCTGCGAAAACCAGGAAATTTGAAGATATAACTCTTGTCATGTCGTTAATAACAACTATGAATACGCGCGGTCCCAGCACTGAGCCTAGTGGACACCACATTTCACCTCAGGCGCGTTAGAGTGTGATCACCTTACGTACACTCGAAGCTTCCGTTGATGAAGAAAGTTGCCAATCCAACCAAGCACAGGATCTGCGATTCCGTAGCTCTGTAGCCGGTGAAGTAGGATGCGGTGATCCAGGCGGTCGAAAGCTTTAGACAAGTCCATATAGATGACGTCAACTGCGACCCCATCATCAGACACTTTCGTCCAACTACCTCGTGCAATCAGTAGGCTGGTGGTGCATGACTGGTGTTGACGGAAGCCATGCTGTTCAAGTGTTACATTTTTCCAGGTAGTCCATTAGAGCCTCAGCGATGACCACTTCAATCACCTTCGAGAGCACAGGGAGGAGAGTCACTGAGTGATACTTTGCAGGATCTGAACGGTTGCAGCCTTTAAAAATTATGCTGATAATGCCACGCTATAACGTAGCGGTGACTTACTGTTCATCAAAGCACCTGTGGAAGCAATTTGACGGTGGTTCAGCTAGCATGGTGGCTGCAGCCTTCAGTGCTTTCGGGCGGACGTTGTCGGCTCCCGGAGAGCTATGGTAGCGTCGTGATGGTAACTTCCTTGGCACAATTGATGGACTGAAAATTACTTGTGTAAACAATAAAGTCGGTAATGTACATGACATTATGGAACAGTTAAATGTTTCGAGTTTGAAACTTCGGGCGTATTGTTGCCGCAGCGTTTTAGCTACTTCTTCGGCGCCTTGTACTCTACCGCCTGTCTTGTAAAGTGAAGGGATGTCATGCTTCACTTTGCGAAAATTGTTAACCTGCCTATACAGCAGTTTGTTGTTTGCCAGGAATCTTTTGTTTAGGTACTGTTGATACGTTACTTTATCTTCACGGACAGGTGCAGTGCAATGGTTACGATGGGTCGGGAAATGGCACCAGGTCTCTGAGTCACCATTTCCTCAAACTTGGTTGGTAGCTGGTCGTACTTCTTACATAATAGGAGTACGCATGTTATCAGTGGGAAAGATGTGTATTCCAGGCAGAATCATAGAGAATCTGGTTTGTTTAATAACTTGGTCGGACTACATTTAACTCGGAGGCATCTCGCATGGACAAACTTGCAACGGTTACGGCACAGAATGTCCCTCTTAACAAGATTGGAACATGATGCACATAGAGCTTTAGGCTGTGGCGCACTGGGCATCGCGCTTGTTAATGAAATGTTACGAACCATTTGACTCACGCTCTACGGTAAAAAGTTGTTCTGTTAATGATGTTGTCGGCAAGGTCACAATATTTACGTTGCAGTTGTCTGTTCCCAGGCTGTCCTCCATGGCATGCCAGCCGAATATGTCAGCTTGAGCGTGAGGCAGATTACGCGAGGGTGTGATTGAGAACTTCCGTGGTAAAGCCTATGAATCGCACCGGCTGAATTTGCTTTGGACCTGTAGTTGCTCCAAGGAATGTTAGGATTGATGTGTGATAATTGTTCGAAAACCGTTGAAATGGTCTATCGAGTGAGACCAAACAATATCTCCATTGATTGGAGTTACGGTAGTTTTGACGCTTGCATATCGACTTAACACTACCCGGAATTTAGAATTCAGGGTAAGTGTAGAATGCACTGGAGTGTACTCGAGAAAAGAGCATTAAAAGGTGGAGTTTTTAAAATCAAGACGAATAAGTATAAATGCAAAGGTGTGCGACGAAATGCCGCTGAGCCACAGTGAAAAAACCACGAGCCATGAGGCGGTAATCAGCGCGAGATCATTAATGTATAATAAAAACAAACGTTGCCGTAGAACAGAACTATGCGGCACAGCATATTCGACATGGGTAAAGTCGGTATGGAGCGTTGAACTATGTCCACTACTTGCCGATGGGTTCGGGTTTGGTGAGCCAATCCAAGAGGCGGCTTGCGATTCCATAATACTGGGGCTTGTAAAGCATGATCCGATAATCTAGTTGGTCGAGTGCCTTCGAAACATACAAGTACAGCAAATCAACGTTCGCTCCGACATCCGCTGGCTCAATCCAACTGCTCCGCGTTATTAGATGCTTCGTAATGCGAGATCAAAAGACCTGAACATCTACCCAAATGTGTGTGGCCAGTGTTTCACTCAAAGTATTGGGGGTGGATTGCTACTGTTGTTAAATTCAGCAAAGCCAACTTGCTCTGATCTATGCAGTTTACTGCCTCGAATATATAAAATGCAACAGATGTCTAAAACTGTAATCCACGTGTGACAATGTCCATATCCAAATATTGTGCCCTTATCAAAGTTGTACACAAGGGGGCGCTTGGTGCCGGAGAACAGCTAGTCGGAAGGAGAACATTACAATCGTTGTGCATCGAGCCAACTGCTACTGCATTGTGGTCGTTTGTACCTGTTTCGTGCTCTACCGCTTCAAACGACTTGAGCCGAACAACCCACTTTACTTTGTTGCACTGACTTGCAATGATTACTCGTCACTGCTCGCATACACTAGCATGCATCTTGCGGCTGTTCGTGGTAGCGGTAACAGTTAGCGCAGAAACTGGGTGCAGCTAGCCAGTTCTAGACGCGTACGGCCAACACCATTTGACTTATCCTAGTAGTGCCAACAAAATACAGGCGAACCGCGACAGAACATTGAAACAGGGCGAGTTAACGTGCTTCTTGTAACCCTGAATAGTAGCTTCTAAACAAACACCGACGAAAGCAAAATTTTAGAAATGTCATATATGGTAGCCTAACCCAACTGCTGCACATGATCCGATCCCAGCTACCCCGTGATTCAATCAGATTGTGCCACTGCCCAACCATCATTAATCACTCAGCCATTACGAGAAACATGTTGCTTCTTGAATCTTGATCTCGTTGTATCAATACTACATGGTCAAATCCACGATCTAGTCTTTTATCCTCCTACTTGTTGTAATTCAGGTCATATCAACTGGCGACTGAAGTGACAACTGAAAGAGCAATCTCAGCAGACGATCTGCGTGCGATACTATAACAACAGCAGATGCATTTTGAAGTCGCTCTACTCCGTCTACTCGATACTCTGACTCGTAACCTCTCGGTGATTCCCAAGGACAAGAGATCGCATGATGAACAAATCAATTTGGAGTCAATTGTGTCTACAATTCAGTTTTTCCAACATGACGTTTCATCTGGTGTTACATTTGAGTCTTGTTTCAAGCGCTATAAGGACAAATTTCGGCTTGAGTTTGGAGGCAAGGAGGCTGCATAGCGATTATGAACACTGTCTACACTATCCAAAGGAATCACTGCGTAAACTTGGTACGCGAAGATAAAATACAGCACTAACAGAATCTAGCTGAGAAATTCCTTTCATACCCTAACATCCTTTACAGACAGGTTAATAATCTCCACAAAGTGTAGCGAGGAATTCCTGATTTACACACGTTATGTCGACTCATACAAACCGCAACCGAGGCGGCCAACGCCCTATGTCAACAATTCACCCCGAACTTCCAGAGAACGACATCGCCGCATACATTGTTCCAAATCGTTGTACCACCACCAGGACTTAGCCACGTTTACGACTGCGGATGTTATGTAAAGGATAATTGCCCTGCGCGAGCATACCTCTCCCGACTACATTCGGTCTCATTCTGAGTACGCCATCCACACCTGACAGCCATGGCAAAAGCAAGACCTTCCCGCTCTAGAACTGCCACAACGAAGGGCGACCAAGAAAGTAAAGGGCTTGTTTCATCACCCTTACCGAAAACTCTCGGTGTTTGCAGTGGACAATATCGACGTCTGCGTGGCGACTTGATAATGATTTATATGATCCTGAGGAATCCAAACCATGGTTGTCGTCACTTACTAAAGCTGAATCGCAATACCACACTCAGAGGACATCAGATAAAGCTGGTCACACAATACAGCCGGTTGGAATGCCGCCGGAATTGCCCATCCCTTCGTGTGTGTCAACGCTGGAACGCTCTTCCTTCATACGTTGTTTCTTCCCCCACGATAACGGTGTTCAAAAGACGTCTGGATGATTCGCTTATCCACTTACATTACGCCATATACTCACTGATGTCTACGTCAATCAAACGTGAACAAACCATGCTCATTCTCAGCTTTTGTGCTTTACTACTTACACGCTGCTGCTGTGGGATATCGTTCTGATACATTACAACTGCATTCATCAATGACATCCGTCTAAGAAAGCGGCGCACCAGTAAGCGTTGTCGTTTCTTTTGTTCTTAAGACATACCTTCCCCCTATTACTTCCCTGTATTGCTCTACAGTAAGAACAATACGCATTCTGAAATGTTTATACGAAGCAGGACATCTTAATTGCTAGACGTGTACATTGACAATTTACACTTATGTTTGCTTTCACTTCAAACATCCTACGGGACTTGTAACGTACTCGCTTTTTTACTTGTAATATATAATTGTTCATCGTTCGTAAGTTGGGGGTCACGGAACACGACTTATTTGTAAAGTGCCAAAACACCCACTTGATTTTTCATCCGATTACTCGATTCATTGTCGCACTCTTATCTTTTACGAATGTTCCGCACTCTTTAGCACACTCCAGCACTAGTTAAAACTTGTCAAACACTCCATGGCGGACTACATTACCTATGCAGCCATAGTCAACCGAGAGTGCGAACGCTTTAAACTGCCATCTATGACAGAGACACAGTTCAGGTGTCTGATGTTCATTTGTGGTCTACAGTCTCCGTCAGAAGTGGACATCCGCAGAAGACTTCTCACCAAGCTGGTGCAAGACCCAGGCATCAGGCTGAAGTAAATGGCTGAGGAATGTCAGCGCCTACTTAACCTGGAGCATGATTCCCAGTATGGTGGAACAGCGGCAACTCAACATCATGAATGTTAGACGGGTCAGGTCAAACCAGTTGGAGTCCAAAAAGGCAGCCTACAGCATGTTAGAACTGTGGCGCGTGGTACTACGCATCACAGTGCACTTTTCGCCAACATCGGTGTGACCAATGTCAAAGTTTTGGGCACAAAGATTGTTTCTGCAAAACACACAGAGGAAGGCTGGCCGCACAGGTATGACAGAGCGCCTGCTACAGGTGAGAATTGCGGAGCATTTGCCAAAGTGGGTCAGACGACACGTCTCGCAAATGACTTCAACCATCGCCCCAAAAGTCAACGATTTGCCATACAAAGTTCCGGTCTCGTCAGTCGCCCGACACCTGCTGACAGATAGACACAACGTGAAACGTGCGCGTCAAACAACACCCAGGTTTTACGATATGGCGAAGCGGTGGCCATCAAAAAACTGTCACCTTGGCTTTGCCGTGGTAGTAGGTCAGCTGACAAACGAGCAAGTGTGTGATTGTCTGTGTGTGTGTGTGTGTGTGTGTGCGTCGGTGTATATCCTTTGGTGAATTTGCTATCCCAACTATACGAGATGTTCATGATGCTATGTACGTGTTGGCACTCAATCTGCACTACACACTTGATAATATACAAAGAAATTTTGCCGTATATAACTCATGCGGCTCTCTTATGCTAACATTTTGTTTGAATGTCTATTAGTATTATTATAGGCGAAAACGAAGTCCAAGTTGGCTGGTTTGTTTCTTATCCTAAAAGGCGGTAGAAAAGTGACAATGTTGTAGTGGTGAACCAACAATTAGCTCTTTCAGTTCCGCTTTGAATTTCTCACCGAGAGTGGCGGGGGTTTCTAGGCCGTGCATGTTAAATTCCCCTGCCAGGAGAACATGGCTGGAAGATCGTGCCAGTGGGTTCTTCATAGTGAAGGCTAGGGCCTAGTCCATCATTAAAGTTGACATTGGTGTGCGGTATACAATGGCCACTAAGCATATATCGCCCTGCCTTAGGTGTAGGCAGCACCATAAGGCTTTCGCGGTTTGAACCCCTGGATCGTTCACGCGGTCGACTAGTCGGTCGGAACGGTAAAACAGACTTACACCGTCTCCCTTAGTGGATTGGTAGTTGCGCAAAAACTGCTTACAAAGTAGTGCGCTCTCGGCGTCGGTAATCACGTCTTTAAGCCATGTCCAGGTTGTCAGGATGAGATACCACATCACCTTGAGACTTGACGAAGGCGATACCCGGCCAATTAGCTCAGAAGACCCTGTGCGTTTGTATACAACCAATTGAGCACTTCGAGTGCCAACAGCGTGTCTGAGCACACAAAATTTTCCACGAATTTACGCCGACCGTTGTGGGGTCGCCTAACAATCCCTCTTTGGATGTATTTTGACCAACTGCCCAGGGCTGCTACGGGTTGTTGCACTGGGCACCCATTACGTACTCCTTCAGAGGCGAATTGTAGCTACTTGCCTGTTCCTTCAGGTTGAGTTGCACCAGAGTTGCGCTCCGGTTCGGAAATAACAACAGCAAGGTTCACCACAAAATCTCGCCAGTTTTGTGTTCCTCAGCCATTGGTAACCTGGCTTCGATCACCTTCAGACCTATCTTTAATGGTAGCTCGGTGCGTAAATTGTGTCAACTTCCGAGCATCCCCATCAACCATCCACTGGATTGGAGCAGCACTCTCAGCAACCTTAGACTACATCCTTTCTAGCTGGGTGGTATCGGTAACCTTGAGTTCGAGTTGGCAATCACGTCGTGGAAAGAATGGGCTTCGTGGATGTAGCGCCACTCTTCCAAGTAAGAAGCTCGGGCTAGCGACTCGTCGGAAGGCCGGTGTTCGCGACACCATGAACAAAGATCGATCTTTTGTCGTTTTATTTGGGGTATACTTCTAGGATTTACTGTTTTTGTCTGGGCTCACAACAAGCGATATTTAGGAATATACAAACTGCATTAAATACCACGACGACGATGAGCTAACAAGGGGGCGGTCCCCGATTCCCCACTCGACTGAAGTGAACCGAGTTTGGCTGGCGGACCATGCCAAACCAGCTTGCTCGTTTGGCCTGGATTCTTATTTCTTAGCGAATGGATTCCCATTGTCCAGTCTTTTACCATTAAGTGAGTTTGCTTTTGACTCAGTCACCTTTGCGAGTAGTCTCTTCATCAACCCTTGCGTCTTTGTAGTATTAATACTTTGGGATAATAGTGCTTCCTTTTCCTGATAGCCTTGTAGGTGGCCTTCTTCTTTGAGGCGCATTGATTTTCGTGTCATTTCTGTCGCTTCTTCGAATTGTTGTAGACGTGACCGCCTAGTCCGATTAGGGCCTACGTGCATCGACTACAGTTGTCTATATGGGAAAACTTTTATTAGTGTCTGATAGACTTAACTGCAATTATGTACCATGCGGCAAAGACGCACCACTCGGAAATACCGCTCTCCCCACGATTGCCCTCGCTGAGGTTGACAGATCCTGGTTGCCCGTATGTTTGCCGTTAACTATACACTCCGTTCCATGTTTGAGCATACCGTTCGGCAACGGGAAGCGAGTTCTGCTGCAGTTGGTTCCGATGCGACCGCTATACTCGCCGTATCACGCTACAGAAGTTGTATCATTTCGTCATATTCCTGTGCCAACACAGCGATGCACCTTACGTGTAAACTGATCATACATTCTGTACAGAACCAAATAGAGTCTAGTGTGTATTATCGTTTTGCACCTTTGACACACCTAAGTTTACACCATTGGGATGCAATCTCTTACTACAGGTGATGTGACTCAAAAGCGAGGAAGGAAATGCCCCACGGACGGGCAGCACAATAAAGAAACGCCGCTATGCTTCGTCATAGAACTAGCAACAACTCTTCTACTTTCACAAGACTTTTGAATGAACATGGGAACGCTTTGAATACTTGTGGATTTTTGTGATTAGTGTAATGTTCGTAGAAAGTAGAAGCCACGATTAAACTGCGCACAATAGTCTGCCTCGACGGGGAATCGAAATCCGGTCCCGCGAATTACCGGTCCGCTGCCCTACCACTGAGCTACCGATTGTTGACGACCAGGTGCTCAGTGGTGGAGCAGTAGATCGGTAATTCGTGGGACGGGTGTTCGATTCCCTGTCGAGGCAGATTATTGTGTGCAGTTTACTTGTGACTACTAGTTTACACAAACGCTTTGAATAAACCAGTTGCCATTTTGGAGACCTTCAGCTCCTCTTTTGCTGCCTCCATGCTTTTTGGACTTGACCCCATATCTGAATGCCCTCAATCTGTAACAACCAAAAGTCTGAGCAGTGTCGAAATTTCGCTCAGCACTATTCAGCGCCTAATGAAAACCATCGGTCTTCCTCAATTGCTGCCTCGAACCCAAGGAAATGGTCCAGGTGTTCAGACGGCCACGCAGTGTTGGAAACCTTGGAAACCACGAACCAAGTCGATATCGTGACCGATGGAAGCATGCCTAGCCAAACCGCCCACATCTTCTTATTCAATGTATCGACTGATGCAACATCGGTAACACTCAGTCTTCCGATTGACCAACGAAATCCAAAGCGCTCTGAAGACCGATCCACCTATGCAACCTTTACTGCTCGGTATGGCCGAAATGCGACCTAGGAGCCTCACCCAATACAGCCGTAAAACGGGTCAAGGACCAGGTGCAACCTGCACAGATGTAACCGCATCCATCGATAACCGTGCCTTCCACATCACCAAAGACCAGTTCATATCAAGAAATTCATGGAGAAAAGGTAAAGTGCACATTTGTCACTCGAGTAAATGTATCCGTGTCCTTGAGCGTTGAGTGCATATTGATAAACAGAATCCTGATATTGTTTAACAGACGACAGAGAAGTATTTTGAGGACATTTTACTTAATTGCTTTCAACTGACCGAAAAGTTCGTGGCCGAAAGCCCAGGGCCGCGAATAGTACGCGGCATCTTGGCTTATTATTTAATATACCGATATTATTGACCTTGAGAGTACATTGGACAAAAATAGCTATCAAAGTATTCCAATAAAACGCATTATATCTGCAGTAGATAATGTAAAATTGATGTTCAATGTAAACGCAACGGCCGATTTATACGTTTTGCCGAAGTAGAAGTCTTGCCCCATGTCATCATCTTTGTCTTCTGCAAAGTTCGTAGCGGTTTTATAAAAAAGCCAACAGAAAAAAGCAGGATGTGTCCCGTACACAATCAAGGGATAACAGCCTCAGCACACAGAACAATTAATCTTAACCTTCCGGATTTCACACAACCAATGAGAAGAAACTCGGTATTTCAGCCAGCGATTAAAACATGAGTACTGAGATGATGATGTATCGACCACAGCAATCACTCCCTCTTTTGAAGAGCCGAGTCAAGTTGGCTGGTATTGATCGACAAGCTTCGAAGTTCTGTTGGACCGGCGAACCTGACTTCGTGGTAGCGGTGATTCGCCTTGTAGTCCACAAACAGTTTGTTGAGACTGTGCAGCCGGTTCATGGGCGGTGTGCAACCAAAGTGCATTGGGAATTAGGCTGTTTTCCAATCGATAGGTCCCTGGGTCTAATCTTTTTGTGATTTGCAACGGGGTGGATGGAGCTAGGAGGACTCTAGGCGTAGCCCGTTTGTTAACGCGAACCTATGTTCCAGGCGGCATTAGAGTTGATGGTCTGGCCTAGGAATTTGGTAAAGTTCTATGCGATTTGAAACTTCTACGCGTCCCGCAGATGACAGGTTATGTGCCGCATTTAGTTTGGTGCAAAAGGGCCTTTCTATCATCAGATTTGCCGGCGTTCTTCCAGGAGTCCTGTGACTACAAGTTCTGTAAGAAAATACACCAGTTAGGAAAGCATCTTCCCCGTCTGAACCTCCTAAGTGTATGGCCTGTATTGCATCCGTGATTGATCGGCTTAGTCGCTCCATCTTGCCATCGGCCTCAGGATTGTAAGGTGCAGTTTTGGGATGTTTTGTGTTATGGCAGCGGAGCAAGACTGCGAAGTCGTGACAGCAAGATTGAGGTCCATTGTCCGTGACTATTTTGTGGTGGTCCGAAACTATTGGACAACCGTTTAAGCCAGCGTAACGCAACCGGTGAAGTCACATGATGGTATATGGGGAGTTCAGACTACTTACTGTAAAAACATGTAGCTACAAGTCGAGTTCTCTTATTCGTAGGGGCGGTGGTAAAAGGACCCATAATATCAATGGCGATCTTAGCCCACCGATTCACCGGGTAAGTAATAGACTGTATTGGGACTTCGACTGGCAGAGAACTTCTGTCCGCTAGGCGACAAGAGTTGCAGTTCATCTCAACTGCCTCAGTGCTAGATGCCATTCGTGACCACCAAAAGTAATGTTTCGTTCGGTGTTCCTCATGTGCACAAACATTTATGTTGTTTACCTACTGACGTGAAGGTATGAACACCGAACCAGGTATCAGATAACCATCTATCGATGACAATTCACTCCGAAATGAGTACTATGGAAGGAATTCACCGGGGACCATGTTGTTCTTAGGCAATCCGAATTGCACATACTTGCTCAGTTGATGTAGTAACGAGAAGTTGGAATTTTGTACTCGTACTTCCTCGACCATCAACGCAGTTAGATTGGAGCCAAGACTGGAAACTAATAATTCCTCCATGAGTCTCTCCTTGTCATCTTCCAGCCCTACGGGGAGGCGAGATAATCCATTAGCAATTTGGCGTTGTAAAGCCAATTCTAAAATCTTACTTAAGTAGTCTAGGATACCAAAGATCGATCCGCATTGGAGGTGATTCTTTAGATCAATTGCTAAGGAGAACTGTAAGGTCAGCGTGATCAGTTTGTAGAGTTAAATGAAGTCCGAACAGGAAAAGATACCAATTTCAACAAGCCCACACACAAGCAAAAGCTTCTCTCTCCCCAACTGAATAGTGGCGCTTGGAATCTGAGAGTTTCCGGGATACGTAAGCAATAACTTTTCCCTCCGTTCTGTAGCTGCGACAGAATAGCATTGAGACGAACATCAGACGCATCAGTCGACACAAAAGTGCGGCATGATTCATCAAGAATGGCAACCAAGTGAGCACATGCGACCCACTTTTTCAGTTAATCGAAAGCGTTTTGCTGCCCGCTTCTCCAAGTGAACGACGATTCTTTCTTTGTTAGTTGTCATGAGTACGCTACAGTAACAAACTTGTGTAAATAGTCCAGATTGAAGGAACTCATTTCCGAAAAAGACTTCAGTTCTAGCATGTTTTGGTTTCTTGGCGCTTCTGTGACGGTCCGGATGTTTTCGTTTCTTGCGCGAATGCCGCCATGCGATATGGTTTTTTTCAGCAATCGAATCTCGGGGGTGCTGAAGAAACATTATTTTGCATTCAGACGTAGATCAAGATCACTGAAAGGCTGATGGACCTTGTGTAACCTTTCATCATGTTCTTCTTGTGAGCGGTCGCAAAAACAGATATCAACCGTGTATGCAACTAGCCAATCATTACTTACCAGGGCGTGAGTCACGAACTGTTGCCAGGCAGCGGGCGCAGAACTCAAACTCATCGGCAACACTCTGTACTGAAATAAGCCATCGGGAGCAAGGAGGGCAGGAAGAGGCTTGGAAATCTTGTTCACTGGCATATGGAGAGATTAACTTTGCAACTCAAGTCTGGAAAAACGGTTGCACAAGCTAAACGTACAGTGAGTTCCTCGTTGCATGGCAATAAGAATCATCCTACCACGATCTGCTTATTTAGACCCTGCAAATCGTTGCATTTCTGACAGTACCATCTTTTTTCAGGACACTTACCATTGAATGCACCACTCAGAGCAGTCGCTGGGTTCAATCACATCATCTGCATTCATCTGTTGCAGAGCCGCTTGGACAGTGTTGTACCAAAAAGGCAAGAGAAAATAGCAGAATTTGTCATTTACTCAAGCAAGAGGTAATTCAGAATAATCAACCTCAACCGTCCGGATTTCACATAACCAATGCGAAGGAAAGCGCTGTTTCAGGAATCCAAGGACACATCAGTATTGATATGGTGGTGAATCGACCACAGTAGCAGCCTGCACGTTAATAGTGGTTGAATACTACCATCTCACGTTTTCCCTGTAATCCATAATATTCGGCCACCTTCCAGTGCATTCTAGTATCATAGACTGCTGAATAGGGACGTAACCGGCTATTGATCACTTGTACAGCTCCGGAGAGAGCCTGGGCATGTGTATCACTGGCAACTCTCCATGGAGCGAGACAGAAGTTTAGTGCATTTTCGGAGTAGTGGTAGATATCATATTCGGAAGCTACCCCTGGTATAACTAAATCAAAGCCACTACACATTAGGAAATAAACGGAAAGCATACAGCGTGACCATATAGCCTCTTTGGATTATATCTGCAACCCATCAGGAAAACTAGATCCGGCTCAAATGAATAGAGTAAGACAGCTTATCTCCTGTATCGCGTCTGAGGCTCATGAACGAACGCGTAGATGAAAAAATGCTATAGTTTTCAATATCCCTGATAAACTTAATTTGGCTAAAGTAAGAGCTACATTGATGAACGCTTGCAACATGACTAACGTCGAATGCAAATGTCTACGACTAAATAAGAAGACACCGAAACGGTGTTGCCCCATACTTTTTAAGTTTTCTCTCGAAGAACATGCACACCATTTCATGCAGAGTCAGCTCGCCATAACCCAGCATACTCCATTCAAAGACGTACTGGTTAAACCTGATCGGACACCTTTGGAAAGATCTCCTTCTGATCCTACTCCACAAACATCAAGAGCAGAGACAACATGCAGTCCGACTGTTCAGTTAATAACGCGGGATGATGGTATACTAGATAGAACAACTAGCTGTGTCGAAGTAGACAACGACAATGCATCTCCTGGCGTGATAACATCAATAGCCTTTGCTTCTGTCTCCGGCACAACGCCTCAGTCAAGATCAGTGAAAAAATCTCTCACCTCTAACACCGAGGCTAGCTTCCTAATGGAATCGGATACCCCCTATATCGCACCTATGGCGAGACCTCAGCCTGATGAACATTCAGTAAGCAAGGGCCCGAATAACAAGAAAAGAACCAGTCGTAAAAGTCAAGCTACACGCACAAGCGACCTACTAACCAACGGGAACAAAGTGCCGTCACAGACCGACATTTCATTCGCAGTAATGACGAGTGCTTACGAAGATTCACCAAATTCACGATCCTCGAATTTTTTCCACGCCACTTGTAACAAAACACCTCAGACCAGAAACACTACTTACCACACCAGTAAGACTGAAACCAGAAGGAATTATCTTCTGGACAAACCCACGCACCGCTATCCAGCATTTGTCAATAATACTCGAAACATTAATGACAGAAGGAAAAACTGGACAATGCAGCCCAGTGCCTCACCTGAGACCTACGCTGGAACCCATACTCCACCAGTTTCCTTCGATCATTTTTTAGGAGATGTGGGGATGGCTCCGCAGCCATTCCCAACAATAGCACATCCGGCCGATCCCAAATTCATGGCCCAACTCTTCCTACAATTTATTCAGATGACACGGCTAGCTCAGTATCATTCCAACCAGAGCTTTCACCCAGCGCCTCATCATCTTCCTTACTCCAACTTCCGACAGAACTCACAAGGGATGCATTGTCCTTATCTCAGAACGTCATAGCAGTAGACACGACTGCTTCATCCCTACACTCTCTTCCTCTGTCCACAGATCTCCATCCCAGCACTCTTGATACTTCCGAACCAAGCAGTGAACTCCTGTCCACTGACCCCGATAATACATCTATAACATTATTTAAGCAAGCACTAGAACTCGCTGATAAAACACATGCCATGCATGTCCTAGTTATAAATGCACGTTCCCTCAGGAACAAAATAAGTAGCTTAAGAACACTTGTCTCCCTCGTGAACCCACTAGCTATATTGGTCACTGAAACATGGCTAAAAGAGGATACCCCTGAGTCGGTTTACCATATCTCGGGTTACAAAGCTTTTATCGGTTGTCGTAAGTCTGGTCTAGGTGGTGGCTGCGCCATCTATGTTCGAAATGCTATACACGCTTCGGTATCGCCTATCCAAACACTGGGACGATTCGAAGACTCCGTTTTTATAGATATTATAGTTGATAATCTTCTCATCACTATCGGATGCATCTACCTACCGCCCAATCCTAACCTCGTTGAGATAAGCGCATTACAGAGCGTTTTATGCCATCTCGCGTGCCAGTCCGCGAATCGCAAGATAGTAGGCGGGGACTTCAACATGCCTGATCTGTCGTGGTCCTCTAACGACGTCCCCAATAAGTTTAAAAGCTTCATCGCCACTGTGCATGTACGCGGATGGACTCAGCATGTCTCATCTCCCACTAGAAAGAATAACATATTAGATTTGCTTTTTACTATCGGCTTCACTGCAGCTTCCACCGAGATACTGGGACATCTTCCCGGTAGTGATCACAAAGTGATCTCTTTCTCATTCACTGTCAATGCTCAGTTGTCAAAAACACCCTCATCAAAAACACATATGACTATCAGCTCCTACAAAACCGCTGACTGGGGCATTTTTGCAAGCTTGATAAGATCGGCGCAGTGGGGCACATTCTTCTTCGCTAGCGACCCTCAGACTGCGGCAGATGAGTTATATAACATCATCCATCGGTCAGTAGATGTGTCGATTCCGCGAAAGCAAATAAAACTACCTACCTCTGGAGAAAGGTCTACACAACACAAATTAGCTGTAAAGCTCAAAAAGTTGCTCAAGGCGTATCGTAAATCCAATGACTTCTGTTTCTTAATAAAGCACCAGCAATTGGTTACTATTAAGGAGAATGCAAATCAGGCCATGCTGATTGATAAAGAAAAACAAGCACTCGGTAGCAAAATAGAAAACAGGAACTATTCAGATTGCTTAAGCGCAAGACCGCTAAACAGAACCTAGATGTTATCTCGCTTATGTCTGCAGATAAATGCTTAGTGAGTGACCCGACTTATACCAGCGAAATGTTCAACAACTACTTTGCTGCCTCGTTTAATGAATGTAGTGATCCTGCGACCCTGGATCTGCAACATCACACGAATGATCAACTCAGCAACATCACATTCAATCTGTGCGATATCCAAAAGCTCATAAAGTCCACTAAAACCTCCTATTTCACTGGTCCGGACAATCTCCCATCTGCTGTCATAAAATTCGGGGGAGATGACATCCCCTTGCTGCTACTGAATATGTTCACCTTATCTATGAATTCTGGTATCATACCGGCTCAGTGGAAAGAGGCCATAGTGATGCCCCGTCATAAATCAGGTTCACTGTACGAGGTAAAAAACTACCGACCGATTAGTCACACATCAGTATTGTCTAAAATGATGGAGCGACATGTAAAGTCGAAAACGCTTGAATTCCTATTAACTCGAAACTTAGTAAACAATTCACAGCATGGATTCCTGAACTCCAGGTCCTGCATCACCTGTCAATTAGAATTTTTAAATCACCTCGTCAGTTCACACGATCGTGGCTTATCGGCAATCGTCATCTATCTCGACATGCAAAAAGCTTTCGATCGCGTACCTCATAGTCGCCTACTAGCTAAGCTCCAAACCTCCGGTATAAAGGACCCCTTACTGGCTTGGTTTAGCTCATATCTCTCAGATCGCTCCCAGATAGTACAAATCCAACAACATAAATCTCAACCCAAGGCTGTTACCAGTGGGGTGGTACAAGGCAGTGTTCTTGGTCCATTGCTTTTTCTACTTTACGTTAACGACGTCTTCAGCGTAGTTAAATGCGGCACACCTTATCTTTTCGCCGATGACATCAAAATAGTGTACTCCTTCCATCCTACCAACCTCAGAAATACTCTAATGGAAATCCAACTGGACCTCCATGCGCTTGAGGCTTGGTGCAACACATGGAAAATGTCTTTCAACACTGACAAATGTAGCGCGATGTTATACAGGTGCAATGTTAGGCACAATGCTCTGACCCTAGATAGCAAACCACTTACTATCTGTCAGACCATCTGTGACCTAGGGCTTCGCTACTCATATTCCCTTAACTTCTCAGAACAAGCATTTTATGCAACAGCCAGAGCTAAACAACGCATTGCATTACTATTCAAAAATCTTACTCTACGAGATTCAATTTGTTCAATGTATGAATCATTCGCCCGCCCTTTACTTGAATATTGCTCAATGGTGTATAGCATTTCCAGGAAGCATGATCGTATAGCTATAAAAAAGGTACAAAGAGCGTTTACAAAGCGCCTTATTGATACGAGCTTAGTGTTACCCTATTCTGAGCGATGCGACTTACTTAAGCTTGACCCAATATGGCTTCGACGCCTAAAAGTAAACTTAGCACTTTTTTTCAATATCCTGCACAAAAATGTTCACACCCCTAGCATTGATCTATCACTCATGAAACCAAATAGATACAATACACGCAATAGTGAAAATTCTGTAATGGTAAGAAGGTCAAAGACAAACATATCAGCAAACTTTTTCCTTAATCGGTACTCCCGTATTTGGAACAAATTGCCGACCGATATTCGTACTAGCACATCTGAGTATAACTTTCGTAGAAAGCTTGACGAATATCTTACAGTCAGCAATGTGATTATGCTCCTGCGTTGCCCTACAACTATTCAACAAACGTATGAACAAGGTCCAGACAACATATAGCTGCAAGTTGCAATTGACTGTATCAGTCAGATCAACAAACACCCGTTGATTCCCTGCTTACCCTTCTCTTTTATTGCTCACTCCGGATCTGCCCGCCCGAAAGCTCACCGCTGATTAGTGGCTCCACTGATACATCGATGGGTTGGAGGTCCAGGCTTCTGTTATCCTCTTCATCCCATGTTGGCTCACTATACTTCCCCTTGATTTTACTTGGCTCCACTGCAACCATGTGTCAGTTGAATCACTGGCAACTTGGTTAGCTGGACTCCCAAGTCCGGTTAACTATCTCTCCAATCGTAACTTCACTTCCGTTTCACCCGCTGGCACACCTACCATTCGTTTGTGAAAGCACTGACGCTTTGGTAGGTAAAGCACCCGGATCCTTTCTTTACATCTTTAACCCACCTTGCTCCCCAACACTTAGCTTCGGTTTTCACTTGACCATATCTTGCTGGTGAATCAACCGACACATTGTCAACAACAATATGTTTGCCACTCAGGACTACTGTAACCACGTAAACATATCACTGGCGTTCTGTTGGACCAATTCCCTGCATAATCAAACTCCTAGCGCAGTTAGCCAAACTCGTTCTGTTGGACCAATTCCCTGCATAATCAAACTCCTAGCGCAGTTAGCCAAACTACTAAAGGTTCGGCATTCTTGTTCACAGCCCACAACCCACACATCTTAAGTAATCCGAAATCCGTATTCCGCCTCCTAATTGTAAACAACATCTACAATACAATAATAAGGTAGTTGCTTAAATATTTCCCTTTTATACTGTGCAGTAATGTGGACTTATTTTTCCCTGTTAGCCAGACCCATACTGCTGTTCCTTATGATGTGTCCAGAAATTTGGTTGCGAGACCCTCCCCACACTATATTATTCTCGATTCCACACATGTACATAATTCCCTAGGAAGTTTTCAACCTCCATCGCGCTAATACTTACTAATACTTGCTATTTCTCTTCTATTTACGTTGATCCGGACCACGACTCGTTCAACGGTACGATGAGATACTTGCTACCGAAGAAACTTGGAGCTGCATAAGAATAAATTACAACTTGAATCCAATCCCACTCAATTCGAATCTCCTCGCATCCGATGAACAATTTCAGCTTCAGAGAAAACTTGTACATACTGATCGGTCCAGGGTCTCTGGAACGTGTCTCACCTTTCTGAGAAATATACCTATTATTATTATTATTATTATGTCGCAAGAGGAAGGGCTTTGCCACTTTGGTGGATCAGCGCATGAGGGTGAGCAAACGCGTGACGAATCATGGCTATTACAACGATTGGTGTCGGATTACCGAGAATCGTAACGTGGCTGCCTAACTCCTCCACTCTGTCTGAATTACACAGACATACCCACCCAGTGCCAGCTGGGAACAATAGTCACATTGTTTGCTCAGAGATCGATCCTGGTTGGCGGCATCCAGTTCCGGAGTTGCCTGTTACTGTGGCCAGCCACAGCACGCCTGCGCCTACGGAGAGACCATGTGTGGCTTGCGCTGCACCACCCACAGCTCCAACCACACACCCCATATTCAGTGTAAACCCGAAGGAATAAGACCAGGACTCACGTGAATGAGAGCCAGGTTTCTGCAACAGAGCCTGCCCACACTCCTTCACAGACAAACACAAGCGCTGTATTTGGGGTACGAATCGCACACGCGGCGGTGGCTGGACCGTAGTCCGCTCCACACTGAGTGGATGGAACCACCCTTCGAGTCTGGCACGGCCACAAGGACTGTGCACCCCCTAGCCTCCAGCAACGACCAACTGTCTCCTGGAACCAGTATAGATGACATAGTGAGTAATAGGCAGGTAGGCACCTTGTCAACATGTACAACAAACGCAAGCCCACCGGGGATGTTAAGTAGTAGCCAATCACTTGAAACGACAATATCAAATAAAATAAATCGAATAATCGGTACACATGTTCCGACATAGCTCTTCAATATCTGAGCATATGAAATTAATTAGTTGCCAAAATATCCGCGGTAGGTTCAAGACGTCAGAACATAAATTTTAAGAATGTCACCATCGCAAAAATGTTATCAAAATTAACTACAAGTTACTTGAGCGACGTGTGCAAATTGAGAAGCTGGTTCATATAGACCTTCATGAGACAATATAGCAAACTCACCACCTGAAGTAAAGTGACTCGGCAAGCAAACACACCGTTAGTAAACCGAGTGCAGCATACCTGCAAACGCTGCGCCTGTTCTGCCTACATCCTCAGCAGGCGCCGTCATCGTTTCAGTGTTGGCCCCGAGTGGCCTGGCTCATGGCCTAATAGGCCTGCCTGACTCAGGCACTCGCGACCGCATGTGTTACGGCACCATGCGCTCTATGTCGATGGAGTACAACCCACCGGTGCTTGCTGCTTCCGCACTCGCGGCTTCTTCTCCGCATGCACGAGGTCTTTCTGCTGCACCTCGGCAGCTGCCTTCGTGATAAGCTCGCGCTATCCACGCCGATTAAGTACCTTCGATTCCCATGACCTTAAGTCAAGATTAGAAGGTTAGAGGCTCACTTTGTTTATGTCCTGGAGATGGATCATACGCTACACTATTCGCACATACTTTCTGCCATTTCAGTTTCAGGCTTCAAGTACCATACGTCCCGGACGGACCTACTTAAATCAGTTGAGTGACAGAACAAGGTAATATTGATTCCACACTAACTACTCTCCTTCGTCATCAGCACTGTTCGACTGAATGTATGCACTAAATAATGCTTGTCAAACTCTCTAATGGAGTTGCGTATCGCATGAACCTACTTCACTGTTATCTAGAACGACGGAAGTTGTACTTGTCCATATAAAACAGTAGTCAACATACAGCGCCTCATGTGAACTTTTATTACTGTTTTCAAAAATTGTCGCCGACTACTACATCAGCTGTATTGTGTTAGCACTGAGTAGGTTCCGATCGAACACCATAGCTGATGGAATACGGGTTAGTTGTCACCTCGATTACTGGCTCCAATCGAGATCTGTTACGGCCGAATAGTCTGCCCTTGTTACACTGCCAAAGTCGAAGACCGGGTTTATTTTAAGGACAGCTGAGACCCCGCCACCGTAGTGTGTGCATCCGGAACGCGTAGTTCTCCAGTCGCACTCCAGCGACATTCGCATTTCAGAAATGAGGGCTGACCCGGATTTCGTTGTGGTCACATCGACTTGCAGTCAACGCAAAGCCAAGGTGATGTGTGGGTGGAGTTGTGTGTGACGCAGCAACAGCCACCCGTGGTCCCTCCGTTAGGGACAAGCGTACACTTTCTGTCTGCAGTCATAGTGACCGGTAAACGCGGAGACGGTTGAATCCAAGTACCGAACTCGTAGCACCCGGATTTACTGGCTGAAAGGTGCGAAATCTGGGTGTAGTTCTAAATGAAATTTGAAATGTTCTGGTCACAATGCGATCTTACGTACGGTTTGTGTGTATACAGTTTGGTATTAAATTGTGCTTAGTATGTGTTGCCCAAGACTGTTGGCTCACGTTCTATAGAATTTTCCGTTGCGGACTCAATTTTAGATGCGTTCATTTCCATTGGAACGCAACTATATCCACTCTCAATTTGAATGCATTTGCTGGCTAAGTCTCACTTCTTTAATCCGTCTTTCAGCATGGCTACAAGAAGTAATGGCAAAGACACCAACAAAGATCATAGTTTGAAGCAGTTAGTTTCCTTTAAAAATGACACAGTCCTAGCAATTCAGCGACTTCCGCTGAGTTTCTTACTACATCGTCCAAAATACCAAGAACGAATAAACCAGACAGACAGGCATACTGCCCTCGTTTTCCTTCAGACAGTGCTTTTTTCTGCTAAAATCCCCTTTACCATTTTGGAAAATAAACAATAATAAACAATATTTTGAAACCACCAAAGAGTAAAACGTTTTGCAACATCCAAAAAGCTCGCACCTATTATCGACATACACTTTCGTCACTACCATTTTTCGTTTGCTTTACTTGCCAACGACGTAATCCTCGGTGCCCATTATCCAAGAACAGAGTCATAGACCAAACTCCAAACCTCCTGGACAATCTTACGGCTTGGTCTAAATTCCTTTGTCTACCTTTAAACAGAAAGGTAAAACAGTGGGTCCCCTTCAGCCATTTGATTAGAGCAGTGAGAAGACAAATGTTGCGATATGTTAACATTTCGATTGTTCTCATCACTCGCAAACAAAATACAAGCGGGATTCATGGACAGTTATATACAGGGGAAAAGGTTGATACACCAATCACCAAGCATCTCTTGGCAACCCGACATCAGGTGAACCCGGAGACTGCGTTCAAGGTGTTGTTACGTAACAACAATCCGCTAATCTTGGCAATTAGTGAGGCCTTGCTAATTAGGGCTTATCAACCTGTGTTGTGTGCACAGAAACTATTGAGACAATCAATTAAGCTACCGTGGTCTTGATTTTAACATTTTGATTGGTGTAACAACCTTTTCCCCTGTATATAACTGTCCATGAATCCGGCTTGTATTGTGTTTGCGACTGATGAGAACAATCGAAATGTTAACATATCGCAACATTTGTATTCTCACTGATCTGACCAAATACCTTGAAACACCTCGAAATGCAAGGACGTGTTTTTTCACCGTGCAAGGAATATCGCTAACAGCAGATCTTACCGCTGTGTAAAACTTTGCATTGACGGTGAATGTTTGACCCCTTCCACCTCAGTAAAATAGTAAATAATTAAGCTTATATTCTCGACAATGCGAAGCACACCTTTACAGGTATGATCATGTTAAGCTAACATAGTGTGATGAAAACTGCACAAAAATCCATGTTTGACATGACGGTGAATGTGTGTATGGGTGTAGACACGTATGTAATTGTGTACGAATACAGCTGTGTAGCTTGTGTTTGTGAATGTGCCGCAGCATTTGTGACTGTTTTTGATCATCAGGAAGGTGAGAATAAGCGGTTGATGTCCGTGGGTTGGATAGCATTTTCCGGATGTCCACGGGACAGTAGCTTTACTTATTGGCTAGTCACATCCGCCACGTCGTCGTATTGATAAGCAGACATGTGTGGCTTGTTATAGGGATAACACTTGCCAGGCGGAAACCCACCACGTCCTGGAACACTGCCGCCGAATTATTTGCTGGAACGGATTAAACCCGAGTCAGCCAGCTGCCACCACGAGTAGGTTGTTCGGCTAGCTATGGGAGTGACGCCCATCTTACTTGATCCCTTCGAGTGCACGGAATATTCACTACAGTTAGAAGACTCTCATTATATGTTATATGTCTCAGGTCCACTTCCGTGTCCCGTTTTTGGATTCAACATTTTATCACTGCAAGTGTGTCGCCCTACTTGACTTAGTGCTCTCCCGTGATTTTTTCGGGCCTCCTGAATTAGGACCACAAAGTAATTGCCAGATCAGTGAAGCATCTATCCCGGTATAGTGGCAAATCAAGGATGGAACTTGTTAACATCAATGTATACAGCCATGTCAATTCATGTAACAAACTTGCATCTGAAATACTCACCGACGTTAGTCATCCCCTCCACAGAGCGTTGTCCAAATGTGTATCAACCTCTTCAATCAGGCAGACCTACAAAACTAACTGCCCGCGCACAAGAGCCTATAGTACATCAGTGGTTCCTTAGCTGTCACTTTTGTTAAACGATAGAAATTCAGTCACACAAAAACTGATCAGTATATTACTCCAGCAAAGTTGGTTTCGTCAAGTTTTTAACGATTGTGGTTTGATATCTGCTCTCATGCAATATCCCTTTATATTATTTATCGATCTCAGTGGCGTGTAGGTTAGAGCTGAATGTTCACGCTCCATGGGTACGTGAAGCCCATGCTGGACTTGACTTAACTTCCATGTACGCTTGTCAACTCGGTGGCCTGTTCACGATGGAGCCAGATGCATCAACTTGTGCATCGAACACTACCCGTCGAACTAATGCCAACCTACCAACCGTGTTTATAAACATTTGTTGGTTCGGTACCGTTAAGGCAGACACGGGTGGGAGCGCACCAACATCCGATCGTCTGATTCTCCCACAGCAGCTGCGGCAAGTTTCATCACTTTGTCTCGCGGAAGGCTGGCCCAAGACAGATAGTCCTCAGTAGATCGGAGGACCTTCTACACACTTCCTTCTGTGGGAGGGCTGTGTAGCAGTCTGGTAATTCTCCGGATTGTCTGAGTATGAGGTGCAAATACTATATAAAATAACCATCTTATTGTTCACTTGGTGGTTGTTTTCAGAATGCTGATATGTACACCGCATTTATTTGTCTGACCCAACACACACTCGACATTTACGCACGTCCCCACGGTTAGATTTAGCACGCCGTTCAATCGTATCTCCCTCACATCCTTCACTAGCAAGCTTCACTTCGTTCGGTGTTGTGTTTTTAGCCCAAACACAGCATCCTTGTAGACACAATGTACTTTCTTCCCGTCACTTCCGGAGGTTCCCTTCAATCACTGAGAACGGTACCCGCCACTATTCTGCGGCGAATACTTCACGTCTGTCAGCGTGGGTCGGCCACTCCCGCTACATTGCTGACCCCGACCTGAATCAATTACATCGCCACAATTTTAAATCGCATGACCAAGTGATAATTAAACCTTGTTCAACATAGGTCGAATTACGATAGATGGACTACTGGAATATGTGTATTATGTACTGTAGCGATGCGTAATCCAACTCTTTCTACAAAAGGTATACATACATGTATATTATGCAAATACGGACTGGTACCTTTTTATGGACACAGTCACTTGTTAAACGAACAAATATATATTAATTGAGAGTTCGTCGCAGTCAGTTCCCAATCAGATAGTTGTCTACATGCCCGGAAAAGCACTAGACTGCAGTTTTAGCCTGTTTGGTATCACCAGTAGTGCGTAGCCATTAGGATTCGAACCCATGACCACCAGCGGCTTGCACCACCAGTCAACAGCCACTGGGCCACGGGGAACAGCTTCGGACCGTCATGACTTACAAGCTAACTGCGATGTAGCTCGTCTTATCCTCCACTGCCATGCAAGTTACGAACGGTGCGGAGGACAGGGTTGGCCCCGAAAGACACAACGTCCACTAATAGTAGCTATGTTTGACAGAGTAAGCTGCTGGTGGTCATGGGTTCGAATCCTGATGGATCCGATGGATAGGCACTGCTGGTGATGCTCAACAGGCTGAAACGACAGTCTAATGGTTTTCCGGGCATGTGGATGACCATCTGATTGGGAACTGGCTGCGGTGAACCCTCAGTTAATTCTATCAGAACCCCTTACTCATGACTACATCTAAATATATATTTCGCTCGTGAATAATTCCCATGAAATCAGAAGTTCGCACTTGTGCGAAGAACATACTTTTCGGTAAATCTCATCAAGCATTTACAATTATAGAGCATAATTAGAAACCCGACTGGCTAATGAAAGCTAGGTCTAAATTAGAAAGAACCACGAAATACACACAATCTATTGGCTTGGCATGGCCGGTCATCAATCAATGTCTTAGTCAGTCGAAGTACGCCTTTGGAACTAAACACACACAGTAGGTGAGGGCAAACAGATCAGCAGTGACAAATGCTAGTTGCCGGTCACATTTGATGTGGGGGATTCTCCCCGAAGTGGGTGCATAGCCAAAGTTTGCACCAGCGCCCGTTGTTTACACAGTTCTGGTTTCAAAACTGAATGCAATGGCCTTAGCTGTTCTCAACAAGCGTTTCTTAACTCCTTTAGTGTGTCGATTCAGGATGGTATATATGACCTTGGATGAGTCATTTGCCTGATTCTGATGTCCTGTTTCAACCATATGCTCAAGTATGGAACTGTTGATGTACCTTACGGTGCCTTTTCTTAGCGAAGTAGGGCAGTGTTCTGCGATCCTTTTGGACAGGCGCTTGGTCGTATGTCCACGGTACCTTGCACCACGAGTGCAAGTGAATTGATGAAGGATGGAAGATTCGGACCGGACCGGGAGTCTATCCTTTAGGCACTGAGAAATCAACGGTCTAGTTTCGGCAAGCAACTTAGGGTTGGCTGCTGGGAATGTCTGAGCCATTGCGGTCGACAGTTTTATTAACAGCTCAAGAGCAATTTCCCTATAGAAGGAACTGTAAGCAAGATGTCCTTTTTCGGTACTGTAGTGACAGCATTGGTGGGACGGGGCAGAGTGGAGTGTTTTTTAATTAACTGGGGAGGATATCCATTCTCTTGCAATGTAATGTGAATAAGCTGTCTCACTCCCCATTGTCCCAAGGCTGTACATGGGTGTGTGGATTTCGTGGTTCTTTCTAAGCTAGACATTATTTTCATTAGTCAATCGGTTTTCTAATTTTGCTCCATGCCTGATGAAATTTATCGAAAAGGATGTTCATCGCGCAATTTTGAAATATTTATTTAGTTATTTACCTAGTAAGTCATGCCCTTTAATGGCTGCGGTGATGTGGACCCGAAGTCCCCTGGACAGTTTTCCAAATGGAGGGCTGTGCGTGACCAACAGAAACATGCGAACAAACTGTATCAGTCAAAAATCGGTTCAACCCTTCCGGGCCAAAACTGTTCAGTAACAGTAGGGTGTTCTATGATATCTAAATCACACAAGTCTCATTAACGCATTTCATATTATGTTTAGTTAAATGGAGAAGTGCTACCTAAAAATGCATTGACTGTATTAGTGCCACAAATTGTGTATCCAATGCTATCCAACTCACGTTGCGGATACGGTTGACCAACGGCTAATAAAGAGGCCGGAATCAACACGTGACGTGTGGGGTGTGGCGGTGTGATCACAGTTCAGATCACAGTTCGCAGAGCGAATGAGGCACCCGCGAGGTCACGCATCCGGGTTGGCGCCGCCTGCCACCACCGCGGCCGACTATGCGACCCGTCACGTCCACATCGAATTAGGTTCATGCACATGCGCACGCACATACATGAGCTAATCGATTTCAGCATACAGCCAAGATGAGCGTGAAAAGTCGAGCGAACGAATCAAGGAGTCATCGGGCTCTGGCACGTGCGCACGCGCGCAATCGTATATTGTGAAACCGCCGCCGCGCCGTAAGTCTAGTGGCTGGGCGAAGTAGAGTCCGCTAATTCCGGTGACAAAGGTAAGCCAACGTTACTTTTCTATGTGGTGTATTTAGAAGCCATCATTATAATGTACCACCTCAAACTAGGTCATCAGCTTAACGGTCCAATAGTAATTTCATTTTCGCGAAGAATTCTTCCAGTTTGGCAGTAACTAGACCATTTCGCAATCGTTTTACTAACCTGAACAGTCTGATTTAAGATATGTTACCACGCTCAGGTAGGGGGATAGGACATTCCTCCATCTTTAAGATGGCAACAAGCTCTGGGATTGTTTTTATACTTCCGTCACATCGCTTTCAGCGATGTAACTCCATCGGCATCATAGTTGTTATAGCAATTAAATATTTCCACAGATCCAGTCAATTCATCGTGCGCTTGATGTTACGGCACGAAGCTGTAAGCGAAACAGTCTCACTTGAACAATGAACAATGATTTAGCACGGGTAACAAACCATGTGCTTGACAAATCCCGTAGGACGGTTGGAAATTAAAATTAAAGGATCACCAAATAAGTAAATGGTCATTTTAAGCGTCTACCGATTTAAAAGCAGAGCTGCATAACGATACAGTGAAATGGAAATTTGTAGTGCACACACAAAATAGGATAGAGAGCAGTCATAGTTGAGTCAATGTGTGAGAAAAAACCAGAATACGACAACGCTCAATCGTGTGTTGCTTCATTTGACGGATGTGGTATGTTAATCCAGTTTAGATGCATCCAGGCTACTTACATGGACACTTCTGCATGTTTCCTCACCGCCACGTTGCGGAGAAGGCTGTTAAGCACCTGGTTAGGTTTGTATTATTTCGTCCTCCAAGTGGAACGCACTATATCAAGTTGGAAAATGTGCATCAAGGAGTATTTTGAATAACGTTCCTGTAGGGGCAAGGGTAACGTGATTCGGAAGGGCATTCCAGTCACGGGACACACGGAGGTAGGAAAGGTTTCATCGACAATCAAGTCGACTGTAGCGCGTAGCCACTTTGATCTGATGGCCTCTCAAGTTAGTATTTTGGCTCAGGCACAACAGATTGCCGCATTGGTGAATTGCGTTCGTTGATACTAAGTAAACCAAGATGAGGTCACCACGCTGACGTTGATATTCACCGCTGTACCATCTCGGGGACTGCAGTCTGCGCTGGTAGGAGAGATGATCTACGTTGTGGAGCTTCAAGTGCATCGATGTCACGCTTGCGCCAGGGGCGCTAGGCCTGGACCACCTATTCCACGTGGTGCCTCACGTAAGCGTACAACATTTGCGGAAAGACTGGTGGCTCAAATTTTCCGAAAGCCCTCTGTAAGGGTTCAAGATGTTGACTGGCTCTTGTCAATGCCTTTACAGCCTGTCTCAAGCAGCCAAGATCGTCCTGAATGATCACTCCGAGGTCGCTTTCTTGACAAGCATGTTGTAAGTGTTGGTCCCCAAGTCGATATTCATAGCTAAGCTGATGACGTATTCTCACGACTTTGCACTTCTCTACGTTGAACTGGAGCCGGTTATCGGATGACCACGCATAAATACTGTCGAGATCGCTTTGCAATGCCATGTGATAATCCACCGTCCTGATATCATGCCAGGTTTTGACATCATCTGCAAATAGTAATTCGACTGCAGTACACTGGCAACATGGTTAATGAACACTAGGAATAAACGTGGTCCCAGTACCGATCCTTGGGGCCCGCCACACTGGAGGTCAATCGGGTTGGCGATGGAGCTGCGGACTCTCACATTCAGCTGATGTTGAGTGAGGAAGTTGCCAATCCACCTATGCTCGTACTCTGGCATCGGCTGACTCTGTCCAGCTAGATTAAGCTAACAGCAAGTTTGTAGTACGAGAAAAATTTCGGCAGTATCCGTGCTGCTGCGCCACTAGGATGTTGTTACTCTCAAGGTATGTCATGAGCGCCTCTGTGATTATACCTTCCATTACTTTGGATAAAACGGGGAGGAGATTGATTTGACGGTAGTGCGACGATTCCGCACGATTACCACTTTTGTGAATAGGAGTGACTAGTCCATCTTTCCACATTATGGGAACCTGCACTTCTCCGAAACAACGTTGAAAGAACCGAGCTAATGGTTCGGCGAGGTTCATAACCGCCGCCTTCAATGCCTTCGATTTGATGTGGTTCCCGGCAGGTGAGCTGTGCACGCACAATGACATTAGCGTTTTCATCACATTGCCTGACGTGAACGATACGTGATTTAACCCTGGTGACGATGGAAGCTGTGTCAAAAGCGGGTGAAATGATGATTCACTCCGGAAAGTATGGATGAAGTGTTGGTGAAGCACGTTGGCCGCATCTTGTGCGGTTTGTATAAGACCATCTGTTGCACGTAAAACTGGGATCCCCCGCTGCACTCTGAGGAGCTTGTTGACGTGTCTATACAGCAGTTTGTCATTTGTACTAAATTTCGCCGCTAATGTCTGTTGGTGTTGGGGTTTGTCATCCGGGATCAACTTGACGCAGTGGTCTCATGGTGTTGTGTAAGCACCGCAGGTCAGGTTACTTGGACAGACTTCGTAAGCGCGTCAGGCTGAATCCTTTAAGGCCATGCATTTTCTATTACGGCTCCTCAGGAAGCAATTTACTTGTTTCGGGCAAAAGACCTGGCTCTCTGACGCGTTTGCCACTAGCTCGGTGAAGCGACATCGGGCGGCTTCATAACCAGGAAGAACCAGTCGGTTTCTTGAACGAGGTCAGACAGGATATCGTAATGGGTGACGACGTAGGTTTCCACCTTGTTCTTACTGATTTAGTCAGTGGCAGAAGTAGCGAAAGAGCGACATCGCTATATCGCTACGCCCGAGTAGTACATCTATGATCACGCTGTTGACTATTAGTTCCTCATTGGTAAGCGCAAGGTCCAAACAGTGTGTGTGCCACTCGTTCGCTATCGCGTGGGGAGGTGACATGTACAGGGATACATCGGCGATTAACTCTTCCAAGTATTAGGAGAACAGCTATTAGACATTCATTTATTGTGAACGAGCTTGATAGCTATTCTTTACTCTTCCTATTTTCGATTTCTTGACTGTTGTTTAAACGCTCTACTGGGTTAGCCCGAGTGGTGCATCCACGTCATTGTTAATGGACGCTCATCGTCATGTCCTTCTCAGCAGCGCCATTTGCAAGAACATATTCTATTGGTTTTTCTTCTCATCACTGTTGTACTTGGTTATATTAAATGCATATTTAGTTGTGACACAATTATTGTACTATTTTTCAACTTTTTGGTCTGCATTCCTTATTCTCCTTTGTTTCGTGACTTTTGTTTAAACGTTTCATTTCGTCATTCTGATGGGCCAGTGCCCGTCACTGTAAATGGACGTTCGCTTTACGCTTGGAGTTCAATGATGCTATTTTTAAGGACATACGCGATTCACTCTTGAGTACACGATTGCTTATTCGCCGTTGCATTTGACGTTTTCCCTTCAGTTGGTTGGCTCAAGTGTACTTTAGTAGCTCCCCTTCATTTTTCCTTCAAACTATGTAAGCGACTGTGATTTCATGTATACAAGTCTCATTCTGGCTCGTCTTGGACGACTTCTTCTTCTTGCGGTCGTGGGGTGAAGGCGTCAGCGGCGACACAACACCAAGTCAGCCTTGAATTATTCGCTGTGCGATGCTGGAACTTTGGTTACTTGCAGCTTGAAGTCCCCCACCAGAAGGACGTGACTGTGTGGTCGTGCCAGGGCTCGCTTCATCGCAGAAGGTAAGCACTGTTCCATTTCCAAGGTGGACATTGGACGGCGGTAAACTATTGCTAGCACCACACAACACCACGTCTAAGGTGCACACGACACCAAAGAGAATCGACGAATTTCGTTTTTGGGTCCTCAATGATATCAACATGCAGGTCGGATGAATACTACAGGAGCACTCCGCCTCCTCTGCTAGCTCGATCGTTTCATATGGATGCCATGCTGGGTAGAGCAATCTCAGCATCAATGATTGGGTTCAGCCATGTTTCGGTGGCCATTACTAGGTCCCAAAGTGTGTGTGGATCTGACGAATACGAAGTTCGTTTAGCTTGCTGCTAAGACTTTGTGCCTTGGCATACAAGCAGGTGAGGGCATTGGTGATTGGAAGCGTGTTTGTGAAGGCTGATTTCCGGTGCGGGTCTATGCCGACCATTGTGGAGTCTGCTGCCGGTCGTTTTGTATAGGACCGAATGACGCAGGCCCTAGGGACAGTTCGGATTGTTGTAAAGAGTTCTCAGTGCCAGCAATATTGTGATCATCCTGTCCTCCTTCAGCTGCCGGCGTGTTTTGGTATTGTCTCCGTTCTGAGCTACACGGTAACGGAATTGCATTGGTAAATTGCCTGCTACTATTTTTAGTCTACATTAATGACCTTCCAGCAGACATTCTATCTCCAATGCAAATATTTGCGGACGATGCTAAAATATGGAGAGCAATTCGCTCAGCGTCCGACCGTGTCTACCTCCAGGAAGATCTGACCCGGATTAACGAATGGGCAGAAAAGAACCAGCTCCCACTGAACCCTGCAAAGTGCCATCTGCTGACGGTGCACAACAGCTTCGTCAACACATACCTTTTGGGGCAACACGTCATGCAACACGTGACTAGTGAACGCGACCTAGGTATAATCGTACAAGAGAGTCTTGGAAATTCGCTCCAATGTTCGAAAGCAGCAGGTGTGGCGAATTTGAACTTGAGACTTTTGAGGCGAGCTCTCGGCACTTTTGAGCGACAGCTAGTACCATTGTTGATTAACTCCTACATTCGTCCTCATGTTGAATATGCAATTCAGGCCTAGTGTCCATGGTTAAAACGAGACATCCGCCTCTTGGAACAGCCCCAAAGAAGAGCCACAAAGGCAACGCGTGGACAATCCGGTATAAGTTACGAAATGCGTCTTCGTGTACTCGGGGTGTTCTCATTAGAATACCGACGGCTTCGCGGAGATCTTACTCTCACATACCGGATACTAACCGAAAGCGAGTATCCATGTACATCACTGTTGATTCTAGCCCCATACGAACAAAACCGAGGCAACCACCTGAAACTAATGACGCAACACTCTCGTTTGAATTGTAGAAAGTATTTTTTCTCACTTAGAATCTGTTCTCACTGGAATGCATTACCAAACTATGTGGTGAACGCACCAGACATGACGTCATTCGAAAGACTCTTAGATTTTCATCTAAGTGATAAACGTTACACAACACTTTGTTAAAGTGCAATGATTTAACCACTGATACTTTACGTTCCACCTTGGAACATTTTGCTTTTAATTTTCTTTTGCATATCCATCCTGTGGGTCTTGTAAAGTTATGCTTTTTATCCCATCATATACCATTGAACCATTGAACCTTTTCTATCTGTGGCCCGGTGCCTAACGCTTTTATACCTATTTCGGATTGCAGCATTTTACGCCTCTTGTGCCACATTTTGATCGCATGTTTTGCCACCAGTTTTGAGTGCAATGCTAATTTCATCATTTCGAGACCACATCCTTTGTACTTAGGTGATAGGGGAAACCTAGCTGTCGAATTAGCGAAAACGTTTTCTAGTGAGAGTACTTCACGAATAAAGCTCCATTCATCCCAGCCATGCGCTTTGGCCTCTAGCTCTCTTAATGTCTGGAGGTCAGGTACACCGTGATCAAGGATAGATTTAGCGTCTTGTTAGTTACGGAAGTCATCCGGATTTTGTTTGCGTTTCTAGCGTTTGTTCCAAAGAACATCTGGAAAATATCGAACAGTGCATGTGGTGGTACGTAGTCGAGTGGCTGACAAGAGAACTGCCTCTACGTTACTACCTGACTGAAATGTTACCTGAAGTAATCGCGGTTCACCGTAGTGTATGAAGTTTGGGTGACGGACGAGACGCATTATATTGATTGGCTTAACCTGAAATCCTATTAGTTGACGCAGGGAGTCCCAGTGTTTCTTGTCGTCTAGTAGCTTGTCTTTTATGGAGTTCGCCGCGGATTCAGTCACATTAGAGCATATAACAGTAAGAGAATGATTATAGTGTTTCATGTTCTCCTTTCTTGAGGGACCAGTGGCTATTTTCATCTGTTGGACAAATGTTGGGGTCTTGACTCCCGTGGTGGTATTGGCAGTAGTAACTCGTCTGGCAGGGGGCGGGGGTGCGATGGGAGGTGCCTCCGTCATATGGGTAGCAACAACGGACGCGTAGGTTGTCAGACCGGAGGTAAACACTGCAACATTGTCGGTAAATTTTTGGCGCAAATGCAGCCACGATGCGTGTATATAATCTACCCTGGAGTTCATTTTGTCGATAACCACTAGGCCTAAGTGCGTGATCTAAAGAGCCATTTCTAACCGGTGTCCCGTCCGAACCCCACCTCAAACGGCAGCCATCTTGGTGAGCGCAAATTTCCATGTTTTGCACTAGTGGGAAAGTCTACAACACGGGCGATAATAGACAAGAAGATCAAATGAGAACGTAAAATAGTTTTACTCGTACTCTAAATCAATTCTGCTGAAATGCGAATAGACCCTACTAGCTGCAACATCTGGCGTCACTTTGAATGATTGCATTTACATTCTCTCTGTTTTCGAAGGACACGGTAGTCTTTGTATTCTCTACAGTATAACACATGTCACCTAAGCATCCTGATTTCTCCGTCTTCTGATGAGGTTAAACCTTCCTTGTGACGGCCGTCAGCGTCGTCATTCTGTCACATATGTTTTTCACTTTCTCTTATGCAATGGCTGTTGAGAGGCTCGATTCGGAGGCTTTATCAACATTAGTCACATGGACATGCACTGGACCCCACGTGTCGGAATCCGTTCATCAATCGCGCCAGGAAAGGTCTGGAGCATTTAACTGGTACCAAATAGTGATTTTGTACTCGATGTACCTTCAGCTTCACCCCACTGAATCTAGACCCTTTTCGGTGCTACCTTCAAAGTTCGTGACAGAGTATTACTGCCAACTGCACCAATTATTACCTGCATGAGATATATATGTGCAAACAGGTACGTTTCATTAAAATATTCACTAAACCACTTTTGATAAGAGAATGATAAAAGAAAGCATTGTTCTCTTTGACGGTAATATTTGCTCGGAATTCATGCTCCAAGAAACAGCAGCACGATTATCATTCTGACACCTGTTGTTGTGCAACAGATAGGATGTACACTTTGGGTCTGGACCTGCTTCACGAGGTTTCTCAGCACCGTTATCAACAAGACTGGTTTCCCGTGAATCGTTGTGCTACTCGTTATCAACAAATAGCTCGAAGTGACAGATTAACTCATAGCAGACGCGTCAGAGCGCCCGTGTCGCGGTACGCCGGTGTTGGAATTAGATTTACTTTTGGACTGGTTGACTCTCCTAGATGATTATTCCTGATAGTGGGCATGTAGAGGACTTCATTGGAATTGGATGTCTCATGTTTGTACTTCCCTCAATTGCTCGCAGTCAGTGGTTTTAGCTGAATGATTATCTTGCTAGTTTTCTGATTAATCAGGTAGACTAAGTCGGCAAACTTCGTCTTTTACTTAACGATACAAGATGGCGATAAAGTCCCCGACCTTACCCTCAAAATATTTGACCACAAAATTCAGGATGCGGTTTAGGACGATGAAATGCTATTTCCATGCTAGGGTGTAAGTTTGCGTTTTGACGCTTGCCTCGTCAGCAAGACAGAAGTGCCATTTAACTTCTTAACCCTTGGTATGTGGTGCCCAGTAAGCATGAGTTAACATATTCTCGTAAGCATGATTGTTTTAACCTAACTATTCCCTTAAACAAACGACTTATAACTTTTTACTATTAACTTCTTTATGGAAACTGAGTCATAGACAGCAGTGCTCTATTTTCCTGATACTTTTGAACCATTTTGTGAGCAATTGAGAAAAATCGAATATCTATCGATGGTCAGTTTAGCAGCTTGATGGCAAGATTCTCCGAAACAGAGCTAATTTCCTGCAAAGCGCGAGGGATAGAATGGAAGTCATACGTCGGTTTTGCCCAGCTACCATTGACTAGTAGAGAAATTCGACCGCTACCTCCTCGCACCTCATACTGAATACTTCTTACCAGATAGCCTTGAACTAAGCTGTTTTGTTCCGACTGGCTTCCTCTCATTGGCACTGCATTGTCAATTGCCATCAACTTAGAGGTTTACCTCAGCACCCTCGAGCGGTGTTTCTAGAAGCGTACTCGCGGGTTGGAACCTGCGTAGGGACCGGATGACCCTCGCAGTATCCTTAGTCCACGTGCGACCGGTGATGGTTGCGCGGCAGCGAAGTGTCGATACTGCGTACCGGCGTACGGCTGATGTCTGCCTTTCGAAGTCTATGCGACTAAACTTGTGTTCACTTCGTAACCCATGTATTACGAAACCGGGATTGCGTTTTAAAACCCGGTAATCCAGTGTTTGCCATGGTGATGACTGTGATAGTGGATGGTAGACTTATCGAACAGAATCGAATCGCATGGCCGACGGTTGGAAAGTCAGTAGAGTGCTAAGCGAGTAGGCAGTAACGTCACATACAGCATGAGCAATCCATAATCTGTGCAGCAGATATTGTAGCTATGCTTTGGATTGAGTGAGACTAACGAGGAGCTTATGTGGTCCATTGAATTCAAACAGATGGTGTGTGATGGACGACAGCACTAGCCAGAAATAGGTAGCTAAAGTGGACTAACGATTCCGACATATGTGCAGTACAAATGACCTGTTCAGGAAATATTTTTGACCAACACAATGGTTTAGCCTTGACTCTCTGAGGACAAATGCAACATCATCTCTCAGCTATTAGCTGTCCAATTGTCTAGGTCTCTCACGGCACTTAGTTGCTAATGCTATGGATTCCCTTGGTAACTTGTCCAACATCTGAATGCTATAATGTTAAGCACAATGTTCGGTTCTTCAAGGAGAATAATCATCTGACATCCCTTTTCATGATGGCTTCGTGAGAAAGCACTGACCGTTCCACTAAACATGCGTTTTTCACGAGCGTACGGACATTATCTTATCAGCAGATTGTGCGGTGGAGGGGTTCAGTTTAGTTGAATGAAATCACCGACAAACGCATTCAACATGAATGACTTATTTACATAGAACACTTTGCAGTTAACCTCAGTGAGCCCAGTCAGTATACCGCATTCTATCATGGTGACGAGAAATGAGCGATAATAAAGTGAAGCTAAGAAAGAATGAGATCGAAAATACCTAGACGATTCTTTACAAGTCCTTTCAAAACCGTGAGTTCCCAATCGGTTCCAAACATATTGCATGATGTCGAAATCACCAGAAGGTGGAAAGTGCAACAGCAACTGCACTGTGTCGGATAGAGTTTGGTTACTGACGTGCCTCATCCTGAGGAGGTTGCCCAGCGCCGAATGAGTTTCTACGCCAGCTCCTTCAAATCATTTCCTTATGTCACCGATCGACCAATCTATAGACCGACCGTACAAGATATTCGGTTGGTAAGCGACACAGACCATGAAAGGCAGCGGGCAGGCAAATGCGTAACATGATATGATTAGTACATGGGGTTTATTTTCAAATGATCCTGTTATAACGACACAATTGGTGAATCTCAGCGGTGCCTAGAAATGAGCAATGCTTCATATGAGTAGATTTTCAAAGACAGCCAACATCTGATGTTTTGAGATTGCGGCTGAGTTGCTTCTACTACACATCAAAGCAGTGGTTGAATTCCGAGGTTATGCGTTTTGCTTTTGACTTGTAAGCTGATGTCTGGCAGTATCCAAGGATGAATGAGACGATGCAAAGTCAGATCTAGGAAGAACTTAAACAATGGTTTATCACGGGCTAATGAGTGATTGCTCGAGAAGTCCCCTATGATAACCAGAATGAGGTCTATGAAACCAATGGTAAAAGGTAGCATGGTGAAAGGGAGATATTCAGGTTTTAAGTGACTCACTAAACTATTTCTATGAACACTGATGGAAAAATGAATCAATGTTTTAATACAGGTAAAAAGCTAAAGCTTTACAGATCACCTAGGATCGTCGTGTTGAATAATGCAAAATATGGAATTGTCGGCACAATAAACTTCACACCAGTTGGCTCACCGCAGTATACCTACTACAAATCGTAAAGCCACTGGAACTCCATAACGAGTGACAACAAATGGGACGCTGGTAAAAAGTCTTGCCGCCTCCCGGTGAACATATACAGAACATGAAGAAGATGGAACGTATTCTCTGAGCTGACAGGCTGTGAACTCTCTAGCAGACAGGTGTATGACCATGGGCAATGAGTCATGTGAGATGGTGCAGCAGAATGAGTGCACGTTCAACTCAGGCTCCGAAATCTACGAGCGTGGGAGCGCAGATGACAGACTCCGGTACGGAATTCCATGCTTGGCAAACACGTACGGGAAAAGAATTTCCACGGCATTCAAAACGACTTAACTACTCTGTTAGCTTGAGCTGGTGGCCTCCGATTATTATTGTGATTGAGCTGTAGCAAATGGTGACACGTGTGGTTGGAATCCCTCAAAATAACGTTTCCGGTATTGTCCGCTGAAGACCCCGAGCAGTTTTAGTCTTTACTCATACTGCAACTGATACAAGTCTTTGACATACTTGGTTGGGAGGCTATTTCAGTGGTCTTTCGGTGGAATCTAGCTTACGGAATGACCCATTATAGTACGAGTGTCTGCCCAATGCATGACACTGGACTATCTTTCAAGCAGCATTGGGTATTGAAGAAACCCAAGTAATCCTTCCATAATACCCTAATACTATGCCTTTTGAAGGTATACAACATATATTGTACAGCAGTTATCATGATGCGACTATGAAAAAGCGAAGTTAGTTCCGCTTTTTTGGCTTTAAGCGCTTCCGTTTCTCTCCATCCTGTGTCACTTTTATATCGGATGCGTATCGAACGATGAACCCTCAGATGGTGCTATTAAGGACTGTCTAACTTGGGCGTATCGGAATAACTCAAAAAATCTTAAGGATTTCTTACCAAAGATAGAACCAGCGAACTGTGAACCATTTGAACTACAATGGACACAGACATACGGTAAGTAAATTGATGGGACTAACAAGCTTAATCCAGCATAGAGTTGCAACACGTGAAGAACATCATTAATAATAATAATAGGTATATTTCTCAGAAAGGTGAGACACGTTCCAGAGACCCTGGACCGATCATTATGTACAAGTTTTCTCTGAAACTGAAATTGTTTATCGGATGCGAGGAGATTCGTATGGAGTGGGATTGGATTCAAGTTGTAATTTATTCTTATGCAGATCCAACTTTCTTCGGTAGCAAGTATCTCATCGTACCGTTGAACGAGTTGTGGTCCGGATCAACGTAAATAGAAGGGAAATAGCAAGTATTAGTAAGTATTAGTGCGATGGAGGCCGAAAACTTCCTAGGGAATTATGTACATGTGTGGAATCGAGAATAATATAGTGTGGGGAGGGTCTCGCAACCAAATTTCTGCACTCAGCATAAGGAACAACAGTATGGGTCTGGCTAACAGGGAAAAATAAGTCCACATTACTGCATAACTCCGAAGTGGCATAGAATACTTATTTCTAAGACCCTCGAAACATTAGACATGGAGCCATGTTGTCCACACAGTGGCATATATTCGCTGAACTAGAAAATTTGTAAAACAATAACCAATTTTATCAACACGGATAACTAAATTCCTCAGCTGTCTCAACTGAACCGAGCTTTGCAGCTACGGTCTAGTTCACTACAAGGTCTGCTGACGCTACCGATCTGTGACCGACCGACTACACAGGCGCTTCATCTCTTTCTCTTACGTTCTTCATAATATTAATGGTTGCTTCGGATACGTTTGGAGACCAACTGGATAGACAGCCACTTGCGCACATAAAGTATTTCAACTCACGTTATACTTGTCAGCGTCTCAAAGCTGCTGCTAAGTATCTTACTTACCCATTACTGAACATGGCTCTCTGGACTTTTAGTCCTTAATAGCAAAGAAACAAATCGTCAAATAGTTGTAATTATTGGCTGTATACACATCCGCCCTGAAATCTAGGAAGCTAGGATTAGTGTGATGCAACACTACTTTGAACGCTGAGTCCAGCTCTTTCCGTCGACTCAAGACCAGTAGGTGTTTTCCTATCGAGGAAGCCGGTGGCCTGCGCGACATTGATAGTGGTAGAGGACCTTGGCAATTTCATGCTGAACTCATCTCGACATACGTTCAGCCATTAGGGAAGTCAGAGTCCGATCGCTTTTGCCTATGTAACTGATTCCGCAGTCTCGATAACCTGAAATTCCGTCGTTGGGTGGGACGAACAAATTTCGGGTTCGCTTAATCACATCGACTCGAGGCAGCGTAGTAACTTCCATGCGTAGCGGAGATTATACGCTTAGTTGTCTTGAGCATGGTCAAATCATCTCTGGAAGTTAACCTGCTATAGACCTTCTTCGTGGCTGCGTTGTTCACCAAGTCCCTCGGCCCTAGCATTTGACTGTTTCCAGTTAAATCATCAAGGGTAGCCGTTCGCCGTAAGGGTTACTGTAATTAACGCCAGATAGTAGATCGAGCAAATTCGTTTCGCACAGCTAAAGTCGTCACAAGGGTCCACTTGTACCCCACAGAGTGAAACAGGTGAAGTGCAAGTACTGACTGGAACAAGTTGATTTTCGGCAAACGGACTTAGTCCACGCCCTGTGACTAATAAGAACGCTAAAATATGGCGGACAATTCTCCTGTTTTAATTTACAGCTAACCCCTAGGTTAGCATGTGCACCGTTAAGGCCCTCTACCAAATGTGTGAGTTGCTGCTCCGACGACCAAGGAGCCAAAATATCATCGGTATAGTTTTTGTAGCATGATGTGCCGGCTATTACAGTATAAATACTTTCTACTATCATTCATACGCAGAAGGCCCAATGGACTACTAATTACTGCGTCACCGATTCAACGGTAAGGTGTGTTCCGAAGATGAGTGTCGACATTCTTGTGCACAAGTTATATTTCAGCACTTTGGTCCTGATTCGTAATGATCAGCCAGACTTCTCAGCTAATTCGCACACGTTATAAACCACCTAATGCAGCGGAACGTTGGTGAATAATTCTAATAGTCACAATAAGAATTGATTGGAGGATCATTTTGAAGTGCTCGACGCACACTCTCAATGTGGAATTTGATTCGCATTGGAGTGAATCCTAGTCATATCGTCCACTAGGACCGTAGCTGCTGATGCAGATAGCGAATGAGGGTTACTCGCATGCAAGTACTGCACTCTACGACACGTTGCTACCTTATTTGGTTTAATCAGCTGCCAAGCGTTGTCAATCGTCACACGGTGGCTAAAGGCATAGAGGTTGGCATCCCGATGATCCCATGTATGAGACCTGCTATCTCAACCGGACGATATCAAACAAGGTCCAAAGGCGTGATGGCGTGCAGTATTTTCCGGCGGGTAACACCCGATAATAACAATAATAATAAGAATGCTAAGAATAATAATTATAATGAGCATATGTATTCTGTAGTGAGAAGCTGCGTCCCTATTTGCCACAAGCCATATATTTAAGGGTAATACCTATGGAGGAACCGGTAAAGGAGAATACCCAGTCAGTCAGGTTTACTTCACATATAACCTATCCTGATGTGTCGCACGACCGTAGATCGCGAAGTATGCCGAAGTGTACATGCACCTAGATTCCGATCGCGAATCGAGAAGCCACTGATGCGCACAATCACAATACTCCAGTGGCAACCAAGGTAGAACCACGGAAGACGAGGTAGAAACTAATCGTTGTATATGTACTCAATTAAAACAAAGTTGTACAACAACTGCAGCGAAATGGGTAAGCGTGTAAATAAAAAATAAACATCTTATTTACAATCGCTTCAATACCCCCCCTAGAGCGTGCGCCAAGGAAACGCTCGACAAGGTACCTACGGAACGTACTGAGCAAGCTTATATGCAAGGGAAACAACACGACCAGAACGTGTGTGTATGTGAAGCTGCTCGTAGTCTGAGGACACAGAGGACTCGGTGTACTGGCGTCAGTATGTTGTTGGGTAGAGGGTAATGAGTCAGGGACGGGAGTATTCTGAGAGGAGGAAACGGAGTCGGTACTGTCAACTGTAGGTTCAACGTAAGCTGGTTTGAGTCGGTCAGTGCTCACGGATTCTTGTGATCCATTCTTATCCAACACGAAATACTTGGGTTTCCGTGATAAGACCTCGTACGGCTTTAATAGGGCGGAGTTAAAGGTCTTCGAACGGCGTAGACGCGGAGGAAAACAAACGGACTCTTGTGCAAATCGGGGTGAATTTGCTGTGTACATATGTTAGGTCGTGTAGACCTTGGTCCAATAGATCGAAAACGGCGTTTGAGGCGTTTGGCGTACAACGAGGGGTCGAGTTCTCCGGTGGTGCGGTGGTGTGGTACCATCTTACCAGGTAGTCTGAGGGTCGTGTCGAACACGTGTTCTACAGGGTAGCACCCAATGTCCTCTTTGGTTGTATTGCGAATGCCAACGAGAATCGCGGGGCGACGCTCAGACTAGCGTAAACCAGATGAACTAGCTATGATTGCAGCTTTTAATTGTCGATGAAAGCGCTCGATGAGGCCATTGGCAGCGGGGTGGTACGCGGTTGTTCTTAGGTGTGTACAGTCTAATGAAGTACTCAGATCACGGAACAGTGTGGTGCTGAACTGAGTTCCTCTGTCGGTAATGATGATGGATGGAGCACCAAACAGAGAAATCCAAGATTCCACAAAAGCACGGGAAACAGATTCGGTAGATGTATCACTTAAAGGAACAACTTGTGGCCAACGGGTAAAACGGTCAACACATGTTAGAAGATGAGTAAAACCGTTGGAAGGAGGTAAAGGGTTAACAATGTCTACGTGAACGTGTCTAAAACTTGCGTCAGATAGTGATAATGTAACTGGGATAGTAACTGTGTGACCATGAACTTTACTGGTTTGGCAACTAAGACAATGTCTAACCCAATGTCTAATGTCTGAACGCATATTGTGCCAGAGGAAGCAGTCGGTAATGAGCTTTACGGTGGAGCGAATACTCGGGTGTGAAAGACCATGAAAATGATCAAAAATGGCTCGACGAAATGATCGTGGGACAAAGGGTCTATGCTTACCGGTTGATAGGTCACAGTAAACTCTTATGTCAGAGTTAAGTACGGGTAACTGTGACTTCCAGTGAGAGGTTTGCTCGAAGTTGTACAAGCTCAGGATCGTTGTTTTGAGCGGCCGCTATTCTCTCCAGGTCGATACGTGTCGATGACAGTTGATACATATGAGCTCGGGATAATGCATCGGCAACAACATTGTTAGGACCATCGATATAACGGACATCAACACAAAACTGCGTTTCTCGGGGTGAATAACGGCCCGAGGCAGAACGGAAAGCCTACATCAGTGGCTTGTGATCTGTCAAGAGTATGAAACGACGTCCTTCTAAAGGGTGACGGAAATGTTTCACAGCCAAGTACATGGCGAGCAGTTCACGACCAGTACCATACCTGACTTCAGCAGGTTGTAGCTTCCGTGAGAAAAAGGACAGTTGAAATTCGTTATCAACTAACTGTTGCAAAACTGCACCAACAGCAGGACTTGAAGCATCCGTCTTAAAGACAGGTGTAGCATCCTCGGTGGTGTTCAAGTGATGGAGAGATGTGACCTCGCTAAACTTCTGCTTGACGGCACTGAAGGCCGCTTCAACTTCTGGGGTTATCGTGAACGTCTTTGAGTTTCCTTTCAGTAAGTCGGTAAGCGGATGAAGTAAGACATCACAGTTGGGAATGAATCTGCCATAGTAGTTGATCATACCAAGAAATCGGCGTAGGCTTCGGACAAAATGAGGCATCGGATAATCGAACATCGCTTGGGGTTTATCCGATAGAGGTTTAATATATTCGCCATCGATCCTGTGCCCAAGAAATTCGACGGTGGGCTGACAAAATATGCATTTAACCGGGTTGATGGTTATACTGTGGTGTTCAAAGCGTTCGAACACCATTCGGAGGTGTGATAAATGCTCATCAGGGGTGGCACTTGCGATCAAAACATCGTCAATGGAAACGTAGACGAAATCAAGGACACGGATGACCTGATCCATAAAGCCTTGGAAAGATTGTGCTACATTTCGGTGGCCGAAAGGCATACGAAGAAATTCGTAAATGCCAAATGGAGTGATCACATCAGCTTTTGCGATTTCTTCCTCTGCCATCGGAATTTGATGGTAAGCTCTGACTAGGTCGAGTTTGGTAAATGGCTTTGCGGCTACTCCAAGAGAGAAATCGTAAATATGGGGGTTAGAATACCTACCCGGAACAGTGGCGTTGTTGAGAACACGATGGTCATCGCATGGTCACCAATCGCTTTTTCGACTCCAGCTAGAGTGGTGATGCCCAGCAGCTGTTTGAAGGACGAACGATGCCGAGATCAGGCATGCGTTGGACTTCCTTTTTAGGTGCCTGAAGTTTGTCAGGGTGCAAACGTCGAGGTTTAACAGTTACTGGCGCAGTGGTTGTAACCATATGATGGCGTACATCGTGTTCAGGGTCAGAAGTATCCTTACTTGTTCGGATTAGAGACGAAAATTGTCGGAGCAGTGAACCGTACTGGGAGTTGTCAAGTACGAGAATGCGAAGCCCGCGAGAATTGACTGAAGCAAGTTTACAAGGTATGCTTAAAGACGTAGTATCGTCTCGTAATTTCCCACAACGTAGGTAGACCACAATACTGAACTTGCTGATGAAGTCGATTCCAATGATGGGCTTTTGCACATCGGCGATGGTAACCATGAATGTGAAGTCACGCGGTAGTCCCAGACTCAAAGTAAGTTATTTCTGGCCGTAGGTCGCGATTTTAGTTTGATTGGTTGCCGTTAGCATTGGACCAGCTGGTTGCAGGGGGCGCTTTTCCGGAGAACGGGGGTGAACGCTGACTTCTGCACCAGTATAAACCAAGAAGTGAAGTCTGGTTGCGGAGTCAAATACGTACAACAGGCGAGTAATAACCTGGCCAGCGACAGCGGCCGCCATTACTGGCTGGCCATGTTGTTTCCCAACGTAAGAATTAAAAAGGGTTTACGGTGTTCACATCCTGGACGGCAGTTACGCGCTGCTTCTCTGAAGCGGTAGTGATAATAACGACAGCGGTGTGATTATTGTGTACGAGAGTTACTAAGACGTCTGGATCGAGAAATGGATCGTCACGAAGGAACGCGGTCACGTCTGAGGTGGGACAAAGTGAGCTCTAACTTACAAAGTCTCGTTGAGTGTATCAAGTAGCATGGTTCCGGAGGGGTTTCCTGAGCTAGTCTCAGTGATGAGGGATACCGCCGTTATAATGAAGTGTTCGTGAACGTTATTGGCAGCTTCTGCCAGTTTGTCTAGCGGGAGATTGTCGGCGAGAACAGCTAAAATAGCCGTCGTATTCGCCCATAAACCATTACTCCACAATTGGCGGAGTACGAAATCATCCAGTATGGAAGAACCAACGAAGGAACGCATGTGTCGGAGTAGCTGAGATGGCGTTCTATCTCCAACTCAACGCCAGAGTGAAACTGCTGAAGGCGTGTCTCGTCTGAGGCTGTTGTGCGCTTTCTTATGGATGCCTTAACTTTATCTTAGGGGGGACTCTGGGGGCCTAGGAACATGAATATCGATGACCTCTGAGGCGAGGTTGGACGGTAAGTGAGCAGTCACATATGAAAACATAGTGGACAATTTCTACTTGAACGAACCAAACGCGTGGTTTAGAAACGCCAAATGAAGGTAACACGAGTCCAAGGGAATGCTCCAACGCATTAATGGCAGGCTCGTGATCAGGCATTGTGCAGAAAGGGAAAAACTATACATAAAAGATAAATACAAATGAGGGGTCAGCATTTATATGGTGGAACCGATAAAGGAGAATACCCAGTCAGTCAGGTTTACTTCACATATAACCTATCCTGATGTGTCTTAGCGTCGGACGACCGTAGATCGCGAAGTATGCCGAAGTGTACATGTACATAGATTCCGATCGCGAATCGAGAAGCCACTGATGCGTACAATCACAATAATCCAGTGGCAACCAAGGTAGAACCACGGAAGACGAGGTAGAAACTAATCGTTGTATATGTAGTTAATTAAAACAAAGTTGTACAACAACTGCAGCGAAATAGGTACGCGTGAAAATAAAAATAAAAATCAAATTATTTACAGTCGCAACATACCATGCTCTTGCATGGACAATGTGCAGCGTTGTGCTTGCCTTTGTCAGTTTTTAGCAATGGATGTCTCATGCTTGTAAAGGTCAAGCGCTTTCATAAAGATGCGCAACGGCGAATAGTGGTTTGCCCGCGCAATCAAGCGGATTCGCCGCATGACACTTACAGTTTGTGCATGCGCGTTCCAAACCACGACGCAGCAGGGTTTCGTGGACCAATTCATCCGATTGAAGCTCGCGCCCGGCGTAGTTAGTGAGTTGTGCCATTACTCCAAGGCTGTCTCCACCTGTATTTGTTCTCTCTGGCTCTGATTGCGGCGCAGTGTTCGGTTTACGTCTGATTCGTATTGCATGTGTCACTCAATGGGTGAAGTTCTGTCATCGTCTAGACGGTGGGTAGGCTTCATACACGCATTATTGCGTGATTGGGCCGAAGTGCGTAATCGCCTACTCGAGGCGTGGTAACAACCCTAGTCAAACTTTTCATCGGAACGCTTTTAGCGAAAAGTGCCTTGTTGCAATTTAAGGATGTTTTATATTCTACGTCCAAGAAATGGTTAATGTGCCTTAGAGATTGCTTTCACCCATGAGTTGAAACGAATCGTTAAGACTGTACGGATTGACTTCCTGTTGTCTCAGCGGAACAAGCAGCTTCGCAAACCAAAGCACCCATGCTGTGGCGCATTCATCAGTTATAGAATTGGCTCGAGTAGCACTCCGCTCTTATGTTTCTGCTGTTAACGATACAACTGCGAAGCTGCGCTACAACGGCTTCCCACTATTAAGTGTCGCAGTCTAGCATGAGATAAAAGGGACGAACTACGCGCATTTGGACATCGGCAAAACCCCCACTCCCTTGAGTCATCCAAATTTACTCACAAATTTACCCTGATCGTGGCCGGCTTTGCTCATGATCATCACTCCGTTCCTTTCTTCCTAAACGTGTGCTTGTGCAGCACTGGCCTGGTTCAGCTCTCACACTGTTGTGTGGAAACCAACTCAAGCCCTTTGAGGCTCACTTCAGACATATGAATTCCGCTCATTTGTAGATGGCTCAAACTACTTGTAAAACTAACACATCTTCTCAGCCAATTGCATCCATAACGCTTTCAAATTCTTAAGGAAATCATGTCCCTCTATTGACCTCTCAAGTAGATCTGTGAAAGGATTCTCGACGCTTTGTGTTCAATTCAGCCATTTGCCAACCATCGAGTGTGGACTACTCCGAGCGCAATTATCACCCCAATTATCTTCACCATTATCACCTCAACTTTCACCTCAAATATCCGCGTTATCAGCACGGCCTTCACCTTAAGTATCTTCGCCCGTGCCCTCGCTACAGGTGTTCACATGCTTTCTCTCACTGATTACGAGCAATGTACTTATCATTCTTCACACACATTTCACGCGTCCGGCCTTCATGCGGTCTGTGTCTGACCAATCGCATGAACTTCACTTGTCTTATATAACCAGTCTACTGTATTCTGTATCGCATTGACGATCTGAAACCCTTCCTCGTTGGTCTCGGACCGAATTGTATTTTCCTTGAAACTGCGTTGTGTGGAAGCGCTACTATTGAGGTTTGTGGTATTATTGCTTCCTGATTGTTCGTTAATGGTACCGTCATCTTGTTCAGTGTTGTTGTTCTTTGACTGGCTGGATACGCGTTGGCTCAAGTCCCTTCAAAGCGAATTGTCGCTTACAGTACTCAATACTACTTCCTCGTTTGGAGTGAAGTTTTGAGTGCTGTACTCAACAACAATTCGTTGGATTTCAACTAGATTCCCGGAATTTGACGGTGCTTTACGCCTTGGAGTGAATTGTAACTCACTCTCAATCACATAGGACAATGTGTGCAAGGAATTTTGCCTTTGAAAATCCCATGGATGATGCAGCATAGCGAAAAGTCCCTGAAGAATATCATGATGGTGCTTCATGCTCTGGTTCACATGTAAGCCATAAGATTGTGCATTGCATTATTTCCCGTCGTTCGTCCGCTGTAATGACTGTAGCAGTTAAGAAAAAGACAGTCAGATTTGAATATGCAGAAGCGTTTAGTAGACCTTGAGTTAGAAATGTCCAAGTTTCGAGTAGAATTGGAAGAAGGCAATGTCCACTCTAATCTTAAAGTGATATCGGCCCCTAGTTCTGGTGAGAGGAATCGGCGTATAGGCGCTTTTGTTGATCAGTGTCAGTTATCTGCAGCCGAGGCGTACGATTACAGAGCCAATCGGGGTAGGTTAGCGTCACGGCAGTGCATACAGCTAGATCTGCCAAAGGTTGAACTAGAATATTTCGATGGTAATCCTGCTAAGTATTGAAAATTTGTAAAGCAGTTCTAATACTACGTCGGAAACCGGGCTATCAACTTGCAGCCAACAAGCGCAAAGGTCCATAAAGTTACAGCTTTTTGATCAAACAATCCCAAATCAGCCAACAACACTCCACTTTGCCTACTGACCTGTGCTAGTATGGACTGATTTGGGATGGGCAAATCAACCAACAGAAGGCATACTTTAGAATCATTTGCTTTCGTTGGATACAATTCGACAGGGTTGAGGATCATCTTGAGAGATCTAAGAAGGAACATTGTTTCTCTAAGGAGGAATTTGAAAATGTTCTGTATGCAACTGGCTGGGAAACGGTATAGAAGCTCATGCACGCTTACTTACCGTGTTCGAGTACCTGTCTCTGTGTTAGCGTGTTGTTTTCACCAACTTTGTAAAGCAACTAAGGCGGACATATTGTCGACAGATCGTTCACACCGAGCAATGCATTAATCATGCGGACACAACAGTGGTCAAATAACCAACCTCGGGACTATTTGATCGTCTTCAGCAGAACGGCTACGCAATCCCTGTCAGGCAAAGTTGGATAACCTTAGAGTCGACAGCGCGCACTAGTGACGCCAGCGCAGCATAACTGACAGTATCGTTAACTTGGAGTCAGAGGAGTGCATTTCGCCTTCCCAACAGATAATTTGGCTTCGTAAAGCCAACCGAGATTCACTACCACACGTAGTGGCCATTTCGGAGGACGCATTATCAGAATCTGTACAACTGATCGATTGATCCCTTGATTGCGGTGAAAAGAACAAACTCGGCAGATGCATACATTTCGTCTTGTCTCGTCAGTGCCAAAACCGGTAACTTGGAGGAGTTACATACAACTATAAGATGGTGAAAACATGCCAAAAAACGATAATGCAACTTTGGAAGTTGTGCCACTACGTCCAGGGCAATCTGAGGATGACCAACAATTGGTTTTGAACGCAAATCACCGGCTTAATCCGGCTTCTCGCCACGGCCTTGGCGAACCGGAGGAGCTGGGAATTGGTATGACGCAGCACAAGGCTGAACAACGTGTTGATCTTAATCCGGTGACCCGAGGTCAACAAGTGTCTGCCGATCGAACATGCCGGCGTCGTGCATGTACACGTCAGACTTGGCCTTGTTTGCCGCACAGTCTTGCATTGAACCCAATTTGGCAAGTGCTCCTTCATTCTGGAACCCAAGGCCATAACCGTTCTGCATGTGTACCTGACTCGGCCGTTATATTCGAATTGGTATACACAGTGGGAGTTGGCCCCGGTAGGCCGAGTCTCTTTCAATAGAGGTAGCAGCAGGTTGTGTGTTCGGTCGGTGCTGGCAAATCTGGCAGTACAGAAAGCCTGCTGATTGGGAGTGACAATGATGAATTAGCTGAATTGTACCAAAATCCTCCCTACTACTCATCAGTACGGAAAGTGTTCCGTGTGGCAGAGATCAAAGACCTGATAGTCCTCAGTGCTACATTTGAAAGACAGCTCTAAGCATATCTTCTTCTTATGTATGGTTTGCACCGCGTCTCTCGTTTCTCACAGTTAGTTGTGCTTCCCAATGAGTCTGAGAGGATGGCCATTTACAACTAGCGTATTACTAATCAGCTCAAGTTCATCAGCCGGCTGATCCGTCGAACATATTCATCTGGCACGACTGAATACGGTTTTCACGAGCGTCCGCTCATACCCAATTGCCGTGACGTTGATGACATGCAGGCACTGGCAAGATCACGTTTTTTTGATGGGCAGATATTTTAACTTGCCCGTTCGCCCTGCGGCTGTAGAGGATGTCAAAACGTGGCAAACAGTTCTGTTACTCTACTTCGCAATACACTCTCAACTTGTCATGCGCAATAAAAGTAAACGCGGTACCAGCATCGCTAGCTGTTGCTCTGACCAGGTCATCTACATAACATTTGTGGTACGACAGCTCAGCTAATTCTTCGGATATCCCCCGGTCCACCATCAGCATTAAGAACCAGCGAGAGCCTTACTTTTACTTCCATGTCAAATGTGGTCAAACTTTTCGGTCTTCAGCAATCTACGAGTGCACTCATCGAATCTGACCCGAAAAACATTTGACAAACCTACTTTTCTAATAATGTTACTTATTACGCAAGATATTGTCACTAATCCATATGGAACCCAAGTTCATGAACGAAATGCTGATGAAACTCGCTGTACAAATGATCGTTCCACAAATGGGTAAGTATCCCACTCCTCGGGAAATATACACATTAACTTATTTATTTACAAATCCGCTAGAATAGGGCCCAGCGGGTTATCCATGACTGCCCTGTCAATTTGACAATACCATATGTTATTTAAATGAAATTCCACCTTCTCAGTGGACAGAAGCAGTGATTCTCGTGCAACAGCTGCCTTGCCGAACTACCTCCTCGTGGTGCCAGCTGGGTGGTTCGGGTGTACCCGTTCCAGCAAAGTGTTCGGCGACAATGTTCCACCCCGGTGGGACATTGTATTCCAGCAAGTGTGCTGACTATATGGGGAGTATTGGGCCCCCGTTTGGTAATCTACCAAACAAAGACGCATGAACTGAACATCCAGTCAACGCCTCCCAATGGGCGCGATTCCCTAAATTCGTCCCGCTGCCTTGCGTGTAGGTTATTTAGCCAAAGGCTCGGGGTGGAGTCCCCTAAGTCAACTCCCTACTTCGGCCTGGGCAACCGGGTAGTATCATGCCCTATCACAAAACCATGGACTGTATTACAACGCGCTCATCAACTACTGTTCCTGCTACTCACTTTCACGCTACTTCATCACACGCCAATTGTTTGTTTGCTAACAATCCTCACTTTCGGTTACCCGATTCATCTGTTCAACAATCTGGTTGCGATTCCGGTTGCTCCGCAGATCAAGGAGTTCAACCTATGGCTCTCCTTCGTCCCCGATCCTCGTTCCGTCTGGCGTGCTTCAACGTTCGGACACTCATGCAGATTGGACAGCAAGCCGGTCTAGCGCGCACTCTAGATTCCCTTGACATTGATGTCTGCTGCCTTTCAGAAACCCGATTGCAAGATCCCAGCACTGTGCTTACACTGACATCCCCCACTGACCACGAAGCCAGATATCACCTGCGTCTTTCTGGAGATCCAGAAGCAGCCTCAGCAGGTCTGGCTGGTGTAGGTATAGCACTAAGTGGCAAGGCCGAGGCGGCACTACTGGACTGGTTCCCAATTAATAGCCGACTATGTGCAGTTCGGCTTCGGGGTTCATGTAGAATCAACAGGCACCGCGAAGAGAGACACAACTTGTTTGTGATCTCCGTGTACGCTCCAACTGACTGCAGTGGCGACTCGGTCAAGGACGAATTCTACCGGGATCTACAACAGCTCTTGACTTATGCTAAAATGTCGGATGTCGTTATCCTTGCTGGGGATTTTAATGCACGGGTTGGTCGCCTGTTACCATACGAACGCCACCTTGGTGGTCATCACTCGCTCGATGAGAACCGCTCTGATAACGGAGAGAGACTTCTCACATTGTGCGAAGACAATCGTCTGTTTCTTTCGAGCACTAACTTCAGGCGTACGAAGAAGCGTTCCGCAACGTGGCGTCCCCCTTCTTCAACACAACCGTGGTCTCAAATTGATCACATTGCAATTAGCTTCAGATGGCGCGGCAGCGTACTAGACTGCAGGTCCCTATGGTCCACTTTCGTTGACTCAGACCATGCTCTGGTCTGCACGAAAGTCTGTATGTGTTTTGGAGGATCCCGAAACACGAAGCACCGCAAGATTGATGTAAACAGATTAACTGACTCCTCTGTCCAGGAGAGCTATCAGTCTTCACTGGCATATGCACTCAGTTGCAATCCACCGCAAGAAGTGGAACAACACTGGACTTGTATACAGAAGGCAATGACCATTTCCGGACAGTCATGCTGCGGCGTAACTCGACGCCCCTTGAAGGCTTGGATCTCTGCTCGTTCTCTGGAGCTGTTCGAACGCCGCAAAGATATACCCCCGCGGAATCAGATTGCAACGAGCGGCGCCGTTCTGCCAACCGGCTGCTCAAGCAAAGCCTACGCAAGGATCGCGAGACATGGTGGTCTGAACGTGCTTTAGAGATGGAGACCGCTGCCCTCTCTGGCAACACTCGCAGGCTTTTCCAACTCATTCGGTCCACTGGCCTCAGGAAACCTGATGTCAGTGAGGTCATTTGTGAGGTGGATGAGTCTCCAATCACCAACCAACAGAGGCGTATGGACCGTTGGGCCGAGCACTTTCACTCGCAGTTCAACTGGCCTCCACCGTCCATCAGTACATGCAGTACACCTTGTTGTCCACCCTGGCTCGTCCCTCTGAATCCACCCAACGAGGCGGAAGTCGGTCTTGAGATTCGACGCTTGAAGCGCTTCAAGGCTGCCGGCTTAGACGGACTTCCTCCGGAACTATTCAAGTACGGCGGTGTGGCGATCATTAACCAGCTGACCGCGCTGTTCGCAAAAATTTGGCATGAAGAGAAAGTGCCTTCCTCTTGGAGAGAATCAGTCATTATCCCGATTTTCAAGAAAGGCGCTCGCACTTCATGTGCAAATCATCGCGGGATTAGTCTTATTTCGGTTGCCTCTAAGCTATTGGCATCCATTCTGCTTCGAAGGCTATACCCAGTACGTGAATCATACTGCCGTGAAAAACAAGCTGGTTTCCGTCCTGGCCGCGGATGCATGGATCAAATCTTCACGCTCCGCCAGCTCCTCGAACATCGCCACATTTATCACAGGCCCACAATCATTGCATTTCTAGACATACGTGCCGCTTTTGATTCCGTTGATCGACCTGCTTTATGGCGTTGCTTACTAAAGAACGGGATGCCAGAGAAATATACCGCCTTCTTACGAGCACTTTACTTTCATACATCCGGCAGAGTGAGGGTCTATGGCAAGCTTTCCTCGCAATTCACTGTCGATAGCGGTGTGCGACAGGGCTGCCCTATGTCCCCATTCCTCTTCAACTTCGCAATCGAAGACGTTCTGTCGAATGCTCTAGAAGGTTTCCAACATTTTGGCTTAGAGCCTCTACCGGGTGAGCGCGCGATCGACTTAGATTATGCTGATGATATCGCCTTACTTGGTGACGATCCGCAGAGTATGCAGCTCATTCTGGATCGTTTGGCGGTTGAAGCATCTAAGTATGGCATGAGCTTCACCCCCTCGAAGTGTAAAATACTGCTCAAGGATTGGCTTGCACTTGCTCCCGTACTCACTCTCGAAGGTGTACAACTTGAACAGGTAGATAGTTTCGTCTACCTTGGGAGCTGTGTTTCTGCTGACGGCACTATCAGCAAAGAAGTTTCTCTTCTTATCGCTAAAGCTCGATCGGCATTTGTCAATTTGAGGCACTTGTGGCGTCGTCGCGACGTCTCATTCTCACTAAAGGGCCGCGTTTACAGCGCATCAGTTCGCTCAATATTGTTGTATGGGTGCGAGTCCTGGCCGATTCGCGTGGAAGACATGCGTCGTCTCTCTGCCTTCGATAACGGCTGCTTAAGGTTGCGCCAGTTAAGATGGCTCGGTCACGTCCTACGCATGTCACCTGAGCGTCTACCGCATCGCGCTCTATTCGCTCGTCACGGACCTGGCTGGAGGCGACCGCGTGGTGGTCAGCCTTCCACTTGGCGGCAGCACATGAAATCGCTGACGTCGTGTCTAGCCGCTGTAGGATCCGTACGTCTTCCAGGATGGGGACCCAAAGATGAGGAGTGCCAATGGCTTAGCACTCTTGAAGATATGGCCCGCAACCGGAATCAATGGAAGAATTGTGTACATTATTGTATTGATTCACATGTTTAATTCTACAAACATTAACATGATAAAAAAAGAACAAAAGCTTCGTGTGAAAAACAAACTAAAAATGTTTCGTTCTGCTTTTTATCAAAATGTTTTTCATTCTTCCTGCGGCATATTAGTTGAAGTGTGTTGCTCACCTTCAACTAGCATGCCACGTTGATTATGACGCCATGAATCTTGCTTATCTCCTTATCTCCATGGTTTTATGCTGGCTCTGTGTCTAGCTAATAGACGAGAATACATACATACATACATCTCGTGCAACTCAACCGGCATCGGTAAAGAACATCCAGCACTTTCTGCCAATTCACAAATGTAGTTTGACGTCTGGTGCAGCGGGACATTAGTAAACAAACTTTCCGCATCCAAAGAAAGCTCTAATTTGTCGGACGGATTTATTTTATGAAGGTCATCGATAAGCTTAAAGGCATCTTTGACGCCGTATAAATTGACTGAGCTCTTAGCATAGAGAGCTCTTTCAACAACCAACTGTTGTGTGCCTGGTTCACCCAGCCGCGTAAACAGATAGAACTCGCACCGGCTCCGCACATAAACGAGCGATTTCCAAGTCTGAGGCAAAGTACAATTAGCTGGGTATTTAAAAACTCACTCGTTTACTCCATCGATCGCCTGATCGACCGCGCTGAGACAGGCGAGTCCCTTCGCGCCAGTTTTCAACTACATCACATTCTTGCCTTTTTCGTTTTTTCGTTGTTTTTGTCTTGCAAGTTCCGCACTGCCTCCCACTGAGACAGAGCTTTCGAGCCTGGGCTGTGATCTGAGTTGGCTTATTCGGCTGATGCGGCTCCTCGTCCGAGTGCAGATCCTGTTCACCATATCGCCTTTTTAGCTGCATTTTGATGGCTGCAATCAATAGGGAACCTGCAACACCAAAACAACGTAAAAAAAGAAAAAGGCAAGGGTGTGATGTAGTTGAAAGCTGGGGCGAAGGGACTTGCCTGTCTCAGCGCGGTCGATCGAGTAAACGAGTGAGCTTCTAAACGCCTAGCCAATTGTACTTTGCCTCAGACTTAGAAATAGCGCATTTGTGTGCAGAGCCGGTGCGAGCTTTTTCTGTTGACGGGGCTGGGTGAACCAGGCACACAACACCAACGAGCTAGTTTATACTGGGGTGCGTTTACCATCGAGAGCATTGGTCTGAGTGGCACCACTCTTGTGCATCTTCGGAGCCCCATATAGCTATGGTGTGGTTGAACTACTCGGCTTTAAACTGTTTTAACTAGCATCGTCCAGCAAATAATACTGGCGGCGCATTCCTACATGATGAAATGTGCGGGTTTCGAACGCACACACGTTTTCGGCCTTCTCAAGTTGTTGAAATTTGTTGCTGTCATTGAGCATAACACTCACTTTCTGGATATATTCATCTCGATCCATAAGTTCCACGCCTGAGCGCCTGCATCTCTAGCAAGCTGTCCTTCTAACGCGTACATGCGCCTAGACGTAACGGCGACTTCCGTTGCTTTCTTTATCGTTTGTTTTCGTGTTCGTCTGCACCATCTAACTGTTGTACGTACTTTCAACTTATCGTTTCCGGCACTGACCAGAAGGTATGAAAGGCATGCATATGCTAATATTCCTCCTCGCACTATGATTTGCAACTTGTTGAGGGGAACTAATTATTTTAGATCTCTTGATTCTCGAGTCAACCGGCAATGAAATATCCAATTCACCAAGCGGTAGCTAGTGAATTTAGTCACTTGAGCGCATACTGGAGCATGCAGCGTCATGAATCCTCAAGGCTCTCAATGACGATTTCGTAGTTGCTTAACCCGACGTCGACAGAGCTGCGTAGCCTAAGTGAAATCCTCTCCCAGATGTTTCAGAAAGAAACAAGTCATTACTCATTGGATCTTGGGAAATGCAGTTATCTACTTCTCCATGTTACGATGAAGGGTGTAAAGTATCCGGAGCACCTTACCTTACAGCTGGAACTGTGGTATCTATATAACAATGTTGATAGGAATAGCCGCTGCTTCGTGTCAGGCATAGAGGAAAATGCTGCAGCTGGCCGTAGTCAGAAATAGCGCTCTGTCAAAAACATCTGTATACGACACTCATCACACTTTATCTTCTTAAATAATGACAACCTTGTACGTGAGACAGATATATTAACTCTTAGTGCTGCATGCCCTTGACACGAAACCTAAGCTCGTTTAATACTTCCTAACGGTGTGAATAACTATACGTAGCAACAAGACTGGTGCTCTATACCACGTCAGAACAACTGGTTCTTCCCCATCTTACCTCAGCGATGGAACGTAGTCACGACTAGAAAGGCATCCTATCTAGGTCACGGTGTTTTGGATAAACCACCAGTGGTTGATTGGATGAATCTGAGACAGATCAGACTATCTCTAGGTAAGACTCTTCAGTATCAAGTAAACACTGTGGTTTATGCACCCATGAAGAGTGAATATTCAGCTACAACACACACGCTATTGGCACAAATAAAATCAAATGAAAATATGGTGCGCTACCAGTTTAAAACTGTGACAGTGGCGATATCATCGATTCAGTCTGGCAATTAGGTCTTTTTTCGACTACTTTTGATCGCTCAGCAAAGGTGACAAATAGGGATCAACTGACGTGCCATAAGCCTGTGTGCGGGCATAAATGGCCTTGCACTTTTGTCTGGTCCAAGACGTCGCGATACATTCGGACACTGCGCAACGGAGAGGTGACTGGCATCAGTGAGTATTTTTCATGCCGGTTTTTTTCGCAGGAGCGAACATGATTGGACACAATGATGTCAATAAACGCTAGCATAGAAATCCCGCTGCATCGGACAAGGTGCTTCAGCGACCTGTTGATCACTTTGAATTGCCCGTTTAACAGTCTGGGAAATATCACAGTGCAGTATGACGCAAAAGGGGACAAGTCGTATCATCAAGTAACTAGGCACGGGGTAGACCTAAGTCAAGGGACGTAGAATGTTCGTTTTCTGACTCTAGTGGATGTTTCATTCAGGTGAGATCCCGACTTAGTGTAACTCCGAGATATTTCACTAATGTGCAGGAGTTTAGACAGACATTTTCATTACTAAGAAGCGGAGTGCGCGTCAGGAGCTGCTGATAACACTTTTCATTGGCTAGCGAGAAAATAACATCATTACACTTTGATCGTTGAGTGAAAGACAGCGGGATTTGGACCAGGAGGTGATGTTGTCCAAGAAGCATTGCAAATTGGTCAATGAATCTGTGGCGTGATTGTGTACACCAAGGATCAATTCATCAGCATACTTCAGTAGGATGGCTTCCTTTGGAGCGGGAATAGAGTTACTGTAGATGAAAGATAGAAATGGGGACATATTAGCTTCTTGAAGAACACCTGAATTTGTTTCGTAGCAGCGCCATGCTACCCCAGGCAGTTAGAACCACCAAGAATTTGGAGTGAAAACATTCACTGGTCTATTTGTAGTAGATGATCTCTGGCTTCCCATCATTCACGCTGCGCGCTGCATGAACAGGAGTCGATTAAATGGTGGATAATCATTGTTCCCTACTGCAGCGAACGTCCTCAGTTGATATGCGGTATCAGCATCCACGATCCCGGCACAGCATCTTTTTCATCTTCGTCGTGTCGCCTCGATGACTGGATCATATTTGGATGTCGTGTAGATCCAAACTTCATGAACATGCATCCAAAGTTTAGGTTTTAATCGTGCGTAACACTTCTTTGCTGTGGGCACAAACAATGAACACAGGGTTGCAGTGTAAAAGCGATTTCGTCTCACTGTAGGGGGAACGGCAAGCCTGCATTAATGATGTCGAGTGTGGCAGGTATACCAGATATTCAGTTTGCGAAATACCTTACCTAACAATATCGATTCATCATGAATTTCGAATTACGAACTTTACGCACCTGATTGTTGCGGACCATGCCTCCACACAGTCGTTTCCATAGAGGTAGACGACTTAAGCCACGCAGTCACATCAATTCGCTCCGATTTGACCGCCCATCATTCAAGTAGTGTTCAACGTTTCTGACCCGGCTAACCAGATGTTTCAAATCTCCAGGGTTCAAATATCCGAGTTGCTGATACTGTATCTTTTCTCCAGCGTCCTGGGAGTGCAACAACCACTATCTGATCTTACTGGATAGCCTTAAGCAAAGCAACCGTTACAATGTACTTAAACCAAAGTCATGCACACATCATACTTGTTTTAAATCCATTTTCCTATTATCTACATTCATCTTTTAAGCTTTTTGTATTCATATTCTAAAGCGGCTTACCAGTGCTTTGCAGACATTCTATTCAACAGCAGATAACACAGGGAAACAACAGTCAACTCCGCCAATCAAGCTCCGCAAAGTACAGCGAGGAGTTCCTGCCTCACACCGGGGCTCCGCTACGGTACGCTTCGCTTTTGCATGCCACTCAAGTATGCACTGTTGATGTAAATTCGATTGGTGACGAAACGTTTGCAACGAAATTGCCAACCTCAGAAAACAGTTTAACCGCCAAGGGGCTAATTGCCCTGCACGAGCATACCTCTCCCGGCGTTGATAATACTCGTCCAAAGGCGTTGACATTGGCTGCATTAAACCTGGCGGATCCACTCTGCAAGTTCTTCCAACGATGCCTTGATGAGATGAGGGTGCCAGCAATGTGGAAACAGAGCGTCGTTGCTCCTATCAACAAGGAGGTGGAAGTCGGGCAGATCCGGCCAACTACCGCCCGATAACACTATTTCCAGTGCTCTCCAAAATCATGGAAGCGATTGTTGCCGAAGCGCTCATGAACAACTTGGAGGGACGCAATATCATAGCACAAGAATAACATGAATTTCGCAAGAACCGATCTTATACTTCTAACTTGCTACTTGCTAGATCCTGTTGAACTGAGACTGTCGACAGCTGCGTAGATGTTGATGCAGTATATCTGGACTTCTCAAAAGCCTCTGACCGTCTGAAACACCGGATTCTCCTTCACAAGTTGTAGTGTTGTGGAATTGGTGATCTAGTTCTCGGTTGGATAGATAGCTTCTTGTTTCAACGACATCGGAATGTAAGAGTTCGCGGCGTCATATCTGACCGAATGGACGTCAAGTGCGGAGTGCCCCAGGGCTCAGTCCTTAGTCCACGACTCTTTCTGATTTATATAAACGATCTTGCGACTGTAATCACCTCCAACTCCTTACTCTTCGCCGATGAGCTCTGGATATGGCGAGCCATTAGAACAGCCAGCGACAATGCAGCACTTCAGAATGATCTTGACAGAGTCTGCGAATGGTCGACTCAGCACCTGCTACATTTTAACGCTACGAAGTGCAAGGTGTTGAGCATACGCCATAAAACCACTTGCAAATACAGACTGGGGGATCAAATATTGCAGCGCACTTCGACGGAATGCGATCTAGGCGTGACAGTGCAGAAAGATCTGGCCTGTTCCCGTTAGGCCGAGGAAGCCTCAAAAAGAGCTAATCAACACCTTGGACTTCTTCGGAGGACATTCGGGCGCTTTGATCCTTCCATCTCTCCTCAGATGCTCAACGACTACATTCGGCTTCATTCTGAGTATGCCATCCACGCCTGGCAGCCATGGCAAAAGCAAGACATTACCGCTGTTGAAATACCACAACAAAAGGTGACCAAGAACGCTAAGGGCCTGTTTCATCTCTCTTACCGATTGAGACTGAAAACACTCGGGGTCTACAGTGGACAATATCGACAACTGCGTGGCGACTTGGTAATGACTTATATGATCATGAGGAATCAAAACCATGCTTGTCCTCATTTACTAAAGCTGAATCGCAATACGACACTCAGAGGACACCAGCTAAAATTGGCTACATAATACAGCCGGTTGGAATGCCGCCGGAATTTCTTATCCCTTCGTGTGTGTCAACACTGGAACCCTCTTCCCACATACGTTGTTTCTTCCCCCACGATAACGGTATTCAAAGGATGTCTGGATGGTTCGCTTATCCACTTACATTACGCTATATAACCAGTGATGTTTACGTCAACCAAAGTGAACAAACGGTGCTCATTCTCAGCTTTTGTGCTTTGCTACTTTCACGCTGCTGTTGTGGAATATCGTTCGGATACACTACAACTGCATTCATCAATGGCATCAGTCCCCAAAGGCGGCGCACAAGTAAGCGCTATGGTGTCTTTTATTCTTAAGACATACCCTCCCCATATTGCTCTACAGTAAGAACAATACGCATTCTGAAATGTTTATATGAAGCAGGGCATCTTAATCGCAAGACATTGACGACTTACACTTATGTTTGCCTTCACTTCAACCATCCTACGGGACTTGTAAAGCACTTGCTATTTTACCTGTAATATATCATCGTTCAACTCTTATGCTCTATCATAATTGGAAACCAATTTGATTTACTTTTGTACATTTTTCGATCATCCGGGGTTGATGCACTAGCAAATGCTTTTATTTACTAAAACGCCGTCATGGGCATGTCCTGCTGAACAAGAGAATAAATGATTTATGTATTCATGAAACATCTCAGTTTGCGCTCTGAACACGATGTGATGGCTTCTGACCGTGCGCACCGTGTGCTGCGTCGCCTCGGTGTGTTCAGTACAATATAAAATAACTTGAGGGACGTCATGTTGTAGCGAGAACGACAAGACAGGGGGGAGTAGACGTTTATTGCACACCGAAAATGGGCACATGAGGGTCTCGCGCGCGCCATCGAATATCGACTAGATTTCCGTCTCACAACGCAACCCAGGTGCGATGTTAGAGACGAGCCAGTCCTTTCGCCTCGGGAGCTCTGACCTGGAAGATCCGCCTTCCTGTTTTCGCCTCGATCTCCGCTTCTCTGCACCCGATTTGGATCTGCCAGGAGTCGTTTGAGAGCTCTCGACTTGCTTGTTCTGGGCTGTGTCAATCGGCTCGGCCTCGGTCCTGTGGGCTGCGCTAGCGGCGTATTTGTCTGATTTATTGCACTGTCCACATATTCCCGCTCCGTAGTTCCGGGCCCAGACTCGTCGCTAGCCGTCTTTCGCGATCTGCTCTCAGCTAGCTCCGAAGAGCTCCCCAGAGCCATTCTTGGAAGCGGTCCCTCTACAATGTGATCAGGTTTTCCCTATCATGAGACTGGGTTGTTCCGGTTCCATTTCAGACAAGCGATAAAGAATCATTAAAAGTTTGCAATAAGTTCGAATACTGGTAGCTCGACTCGGCTGTTCAAACCTTGTTTGTTGCTTCGAGCTGATCCATCTCTGGATTTAGTAGAAACACAGTACCTGCTAACAAGGCACTTGCCATTGCGCACTGAAGATGCCACCTTGCTTGGGGTCGAAACGTTTGCAATCAAACTGTTCATCTCGGAGAACTAATCATTGGAAGTGATCGATTCACAAACCATTTTGAGGATTGTTTCGCGTATCGTAAAACCAGTGCGGCTTTTTAATGTCCCAACCTTCTATAGCTGGACAAAGTTTCAGCTTATTCATCACGCTGAAGTGTGTAACATCCTAACGTAACTAACTTTGCTATGTGGTTTGAATACTTGACCACCGTTTATTGAGTACCTGAAATGTTGGGGCGCTGGTTCATATGCAGTTCTATCCATCTTGTGCTTGACCACCGATTGAGGAATGCTTACACCCGCTGTAGGGTGGTTGACAAGAAAGCCAATGATGCTGCGGTGAATTGTCTGTGGATGTAAGCCACAATACGTTTCGCAATCGTGCGCGTCTCCTCGTACCTTTTTTGTCCTCACTAGGCCATTAGAGCCAACTCAAGTCATGGAGATTGTATCTAACAGATTGGAACTGATCACCGCACCAACAAACACGCACACACAGAAATACGTAGCTGCCCGATGTTTTCCTGATGTCGTTCAAGAAATCTTAAAACAGTATAATACCTACAAATTCATGTTTTAGTTCTGTATCCGATTGAATACTACTCGTTTGGTATCATTATCGCTTCCTTTAAGCATGTTCGGATGCGTCTTACTCGGCTCGTCCAAATTGTTTTCGTTTTCCTGTACCACAATTAGACACTAGTCCTCGGATGCAGTGGCCAACAGTCAATTAAACTTGGATTTTTGAAATCATTCTTTTGGATTTGTTTACCGCTGAATGACGTCTGTGTTAACGACGGTCCAATCGCTCAGCGTAGGACATGTTTAGCTGCTCCTCGTGACCACAGGTGGGTCACTACGACATGCAAGAATTAGACGTAACGTACACGGTGAGCTAAATTAACTTCATCCATTTTTACTTTCCAGCTTATTGAATTACCTAGACAGCACCTGACCTTCTGGTCTGTTCCCCCCTCAGCTGCCAATGATTGGATTGTTGAAGTGGGTAAATTAATAAATCGAAAATTCCAGTGACCGACCCGTTAATCAAACCTTTCTGCGAGCTTAAAGTTGGCTAAGCGATAAAGCCCAAACAGCAAGTAAGCCAATTCATCACCGTAATATTCTGCTTCTGTACTTATAGCCGAAGTCTCAGATCAAATTTTCAAATCCTCAATCCCTGCCGATTAACCAGTCTAGTAATAGATTACTGTGTGGATTGCAACGGTAACCCAGTTCTTCTGCATTATTTAACTCAATTTCCTTAGCATTATGGTGCGATCTATAAACACACATCAACGCACAAAACTTGGTAAATTTCGCTTGGAGTATAGGTTGTTCAAGAGCCTACTCAAACTGGTAGCAGCGTTGAGCTGTTTTACTCTTCTATGGATAATCTTTCGTCAGTATTGGACAAAGTATGAGTTTCATATTATCCAAGTCGCAAAGCGCGGAATCAAAAGCCCTCTAGACGTTCGATGGTTCCGTGTGTACCCAACGCGAAACGTTACTTTGATCGATCTAAGCACACTGGACTGGCCTCCGGCTCCAGTTGCCCGCATTCCTGCAGGAGTCAGAAACCAAACCGATACGATTGCAACGCTGCCTGGTGCGTTTGAGCCAATAATGAGTAGGGTTCAACGCGATCTATCTGTGCAACTGCTCCGAAAGTTCGCAGACGTTATGTTCGCCAACGGACTTGGTGATCGCTTCATGCTATACGGAGGAACGCTTTTGGGATCGTATCGACACCACGACTTTATCCCGTGGGATGATGAATTAGATGTCCTCGTGGATGTCACAGTCAAACCGAAGGTTAGGGAGGAATTAAGCAAGCTGGCTCCAGAATATCAGTTGTATCAAGGCTGGCCGCGGGACAAGCTTTACACACGTCTCATTAGTCAGGAAGAAGAAGCACTGGATCTGCCATTGAGTCGTCCCATAGCGTCATGGGGATGGCCGTTCTTGGACATATCGTACTATGAGATCAATGAGACACACGTTAAAGACACTGGGACTTCGTACAGTCGTTCTTATGCATGGCCTCTGCAAGTTGTGTTCCCTTTGTATTTTCGTCCGTTTGGAACTGACTGGTATCCGGCACCACGTAATACCGCCGAATTCAATCGTCTAACTTACGCGCCTGGCCCAATTTGTCAAATTCCTGGTTACTCTCACGTGCTTGAAGTTACTGGGACAGCGGCGAGCAAACGGTGTCGGAAACTGGGTAAACGTTACGCTTTTGTGGAGCACAAACCATGTGATTCCATAGATTCGCAGACAATCAACGGTATGTTGTTAGGTGAAGAGCACTTGATGATACGCATTTCGTGCGATACCAAAAAGACATTTCATTCTTTGTGCCTTGCCGTGCCTCAAGAAAGCGTGCTACAGGGCGCTTATGTGATATAAGAGTGCAGTTCACATTTGCTGATAACTGACTCGCGTATTGTACATTCCAGTCACCTACCTTTTCCGGTAACTTCTTTCAATATCGCTTTGCTCGATTTCGATAAATAAAACGGCTATTCTCTTTTCGGATTATTTTGTGCAGATCCCCTGAGTTTCCAAATTGACCCAGCTAACTCTCACAGTACACTGCTATCGCAAATCGTAAGCATTACGTCATCAGCTTGCTTCACTGTATTCAGTGGCCAAACTTGCAGTCACTCAACAACAAACACAGAAACTCGTTAAGTCAACAACGTGCTGAAAGATCATGGTCGCTTGTCCGGACTTTAAGTTTCTTTCCAACAGACCTCTCTAACGATTTCCACTAGATGTGTCTGGCAGTTCAGGGGGCCACCGATTCAAATCTGTGTGCTGCGTCACACAGTATCCCTAGCCCGCACGCCCCTGATGGTGGTCTCATGGCAACGAAACGTCTTTACAGCTACTGTTTTTGTTTGTTTTCTACAAGACATACTCATTCGCCACCACTGAGTGTAACGGAAGTGCCCGTCGAACTATGGTAAGATGTTATAGCACGTCTGTCGGTGCGCTATAGGGCTAATGCGCAGAAAATCAGTAAATGAAAGACAACAGACTTAGAAGTAAACTAAACAAACGTTTATTAAAGGCATACTGCCCTAGAAAGGGCCCAGAGCCGGGATCTAGATTGGGACGTATGAACGCACGGAGTGTTCGTAGCTGGCAACAAGCGGTGCGAACACATTCCGTGACAGACAAAACGCATGTGTGCTCACACAAACAAGCGAGAACAAAGTTGGAATCGCCAAACCACTTGCGTTCTCTCGGCACATGCCGAAACTATATTACGCAACATTTTGCAACAAAACTGGAAAAATTTTATTTTCCTACAATATATCGTTATCAGAATGACGCTAGTATACAAGTAGTTAAGAAAACAATCTGTACCTTTATTTCAACTAACGACCCTTGCAAGTCCTGCAGGAGAAATGTGCAGCCTTATAGAATAAGTGTTAAAGGTATACCGCGTCTCGGTGGGGTTACCGCCAGGTTGGCATGAGGGCTGACTTTGACTGTGTTATCCTGTTGCCAAATAAATCGACCTAAGTCCCGTAGTATAGGCAAACTAACGCATCATCAACCCGCTCTTTTAAACTTAGATAACTTAGGAGCGGAAAAGATCGAAGTCGAAAGCAGGTCCCACGAGTAGCACACATGAAAAGAGAACGAGTTCCAGTGGCATTGTAACTGGCTAAACTGTGTGGCCAGTTTTAACAGGGTGCTGTTTTGGTTGTTTCAATATGTGGTGGTATATGCCGTTTGGGTCCTTAGGGATCTGGTGCACCAGTGCTAGATCAACGCACAGACTGTGATAACGTCCACTGAAAATTCACAGAGTATTCAATCTAGGATCATATGGGGCGTGAATCAAGCTGCTCACCACCCAGTCATTCTTCATTGCGTAACCCCGGAAACAATGAGCACATGCTTTTGCTAAGCGTTGGGTAGAATATTTCAACGGGGATCCTCATTTGAGCTTTCACTACTTTCAGACCTACAAATGTTGTCCACAGTAGGCTTAATCATTGACTAAAATTTCGTGCAGTTTTTCAGCCTTACTTTAGATGCCAATGTCTTCGGAGATGGCTTTCATGGTAAGCAGGCTGCCAAATCTGCTCTCTTAACAGACACGCGAAGATGCTCTGATGACGTATACCGCGTCGAAGCAGAGTATGCAGTGAGCCAGTTACTCACAGGCTTTGTTGAATCTGCCTTTTAGTGTCATGTGGGTGAAGACAAGAATATAGTTGGTTCTCATTCTCATGAGATCACCTGTGAAAGATAGGAGCAACCTTGGTCATATGGGACACCACGATGCATTTCTGTTTAGTTCGACAAGACTTCGGGGATCATCCACTCAGGTACCATCTATAGGGAAAGTACTTGTTCGACACAGAGCACGATTGTGACCGAGCAGCAGATTGTGAGGTATAAAGACTTGATACAAACGATCCAGATGCATTCGATGAGTCCAGGTCGTTAGAATCATATTGTTCCAAGGTATCCGTTGATTCAGCCCAGCTTCCATGGAATGTCGAATTTTACATGGTGAATGACTGGTTTTGACAAAAACCGAGCTGCTCCTTTACACTAATTCTACAGCTTTCCCCCAATCTCCCAAGCATGCTTGTATAGCGATGGTCTCCATGTAGTCAGGAAGCATCAAAAACTGAGTTATCAGGCGTTATTTTGCAAGCTGAGCACAATGGTGTCACTTGCAGATTCCAAGGACCACTTCGTGCTTCTAACTAATGGGAACATGCATCTTATCGTGACACTGTTGAACTAATTGAGAAAGGTTCAGTGTACTCCATGATTGTTACCTTCAATTACTTAATGCGAACGTCATATACATCAGTAAAAGCGAGCTTTTTCAAAATCATCAGGTATGGTCTGTGTGAGGATGGTGAGAAATATCGGTGCAGCCTGGAAATTACAAACAACCCATTGTCTTGGAGTGTTGGCCGCTTTTGTGAATTTTACACCTGTCTTCATACGATACGTAGAGCAGGCCTACCGCTGCAGTTTAAGGTGCATGATAGCATACATGCTAGTGTGTCACTTTATCCACTCGGATCATTCCGGTGCCATGTTTCTACTTGGCTTCTACTTTTCGACGCTCGGAGCAGCTTGTCAAAATGAATCCCCCTCCTCAGACGGAGCTTCAGCTCCTTTTAGCTGCTGATTTCAGATTGCAATGCGCTCGTCATTTACATTTTGACCACATTAACGAGCGAAGAAAAAGCTGGTATGGAAAGTACTCAAACTCATACGCTTGTATTCATTCAGTCTAGTCCCCAATCATCAAGCACACATGAATTTATCAGTATAGGAGAGGGATGTTGGCATTGGTTCGATGTCAATTTGTGCTTTCATGTGACAGGTGCCTGCTTCTTTGATCAACGCTTGATGTCCGACACATCGTGTAAATGGTACCTTTTATCTGCTGCCCCGTACAGTGTGACAGCAATAATAATAAAAATAATAATCATCATAGTAATATTTCTCGTTAAATGAGAAGCTGCGTCCAATTTGGCGCTGGTTAAATGTTTATGGGTTGTACCATGCTCTTGCCTGTGCAATATGAATTTGTGTTGAATAAAAGTCAACGGTATATCTCGTGTCGGTGCGAGGTGCGGTCCAACTGGATATTACGATTTTCGGTGTACGGCAAAATCGCGAGGAGCAGATGTTATATTTTCCATACTTTCCAAAGCAGTTCTCAAGCTTTTGGCGGACGTGACTAATTGGTAGGTAAAATATTTCGGGAAGATTGTGAGGTTTAGAAAGATAGCAAGTGTAGATAAATAGAACTTATGGGTGAAGTATTGCGGCCATTACAGTAACCGCCTCCTGGGAACCTGCTTCTATGCGGGTAATTCTCGCGATAGATTTCACTCGCAATTCCATGCCTCATTCGGCCATGTGCCGATGTGCTTTTTTTAAAACAGGTAAGCCATCACTTATGTAATTCTTTTTTAGCACCGCTTGTGTAGATATAGTGTGAACAGCCAAGCCATCTAGCCCGTACCATTAGCTGGTTTTTTGAGTAGAGAATATTCTTATCGCCAGGGAACCAACCGTAATGCGATTTGCATGGGTATTATTATTAACATTGGAAGCTTAAGTCCGTCACTTCAGGAGATCGACCCAGTAGTGGTCAATAGTGAAGTAAAGAAGAATATAAAATATGTGCGCAAGAAAGACGGATCAAATTGTACAGGGGAAGTGTGGAAAATGGATGACTGCTCAAAGTATCGATTTGCTAGACAGTTCTGAAAATAATTTTCAGATTCGTCATCATTTGCTTGCGTTCAGAAAGTACGGCAATTGCTAACGCGTCCGGGACAGAAAAGATCCTACTTAACATTACAGTATGAGTGTAAATTAGTAATCACAGAGAAAAATAAATGAATAATTTATGTCTCGATAGTGCGGGACACGGAATGTAGGGTTAATCCTATCATAATTGTAATTGAATCATCAAGACGAGCTTGCGTTCAATCCGATCTGGACGGCCGACAGCTGTAGGGAGTGATATTGATGGGTTTCGGTAATCTCTCTGCAATGTGTTCATTGATTCCTCGGGACAGAAAAGAGAGTTCGTTAGAAGCGCGGAACAAGGTTGTGTTAGGAATAAAAATATGGTAGAGGAGGGTTAACTTCGAATCAGAGAAAATTTTTTCACTTGCTATATGGCGCTCGGCCATTCTTCATACAACATGGCTATTCCAATGGCTTTCCAATGCACACCGGAGCCAATTCAAAGCGCCTAGTCTATGCAACTTTGGTTATCCTTATTTTGTTCCGCCATGTCTACCTTTGTGTGCGGTTTCCCAGCTGACCGAGGGACTTGGACAGGCAGGTACTTAAACATGATAGTTGCCAGTTTTACTGTAAAAGTGATGGACTTACCGCTTTTAACGCAGTAATCTTTCTCTCCGCACAAGCGATTTAGGTTGTTTAGAAGCAGGTATGCCATTATTAGGTCGCAATAAACATATCGGAAAATGGAGATGTCGAATTGCCCGAATACCCGTCTCAGCAACCCGACCTGTTGATTACCAGTTTCTGATGCCTTTCCCGATTGCTCGAAACCACTCAAGTCATTCTGAAACAGCACGCCTAGGTTGTGTTCGACGGAAGATCACTGCAGTACTTGCGTTCCGAGAATGTAGCAGTAAGCACCCTGATGTTGTACGGAGGATAGCTTACATGTGCTTACGTAGACACGCAGCAACTTCCTGTTTGACCACTGAAAGTGGTGTTTTTTTTACTTACAGCGCTTCATTGGAAGCTAGTTTTCAGTCTACCGACTTGCCCCCCCCCCCCGTAAATGTGTTTCAACATGAGCTTCGAGACAAATACGGGCACATCGAAAACGTATTTCTCACACTTACGTCAAACTGTCTACTTTAATGGGAACATAGCTGCAAGAAAATAGCAGCAGTAGTGCACCAGACGTACGTTCGTCCGCCAAAGCGATGTCCTTTCTTTCCCACAGTACACCCTGTGCGTAATGTTAACTTCAGTGCCACGAGTAAACATCGGTCAGTACAGAGCCCACAGGCATCCAGTTTTCCATGAAACATCCTGTCCTCATACACTGACCAGAATGTTTCGATCGTTCAAGTATCCCCAGTCTGCGCCTCATCGCCAGAAGCGCTGTGCAATTTGGGATACGCAGACGCCTTCCTTATGTGCGCATTGCATCGAGTGAGATCTGATTGGATCTCCGGACTGCCGTTGGAATTCCTCGGGGATTTCTCAGAGCGCGTAATTGGCGGCAATTTACTGTGCGTCCATGACAATCGATAGACATGTGCCGGCCACAAAATAGTATCCACCGTAAAACCCTCTCTAGCTTCATTTTTTCCCGATTATCTGTGGTCGAATTTAGGCCGTATTTTCTGCTGTCTGCCTTTGTTAGTGTCCGCCTATGTTCACTGATTTAGGTCCAATTTGAGATCCGGGTTTGGTAGCAGATGTTTCCAATGGCGGCGTCGTTCATCCAATTAATCAGACTATCCGAACTTTTCCCAGAGGTCAAGTTTCTAAAGCGGAATGTCTGTCTCATTTTAGTATGTTGAGGCAGTCTTCATTCGCCAAGGCCGTTTGTAGAACATTCCGCTGACCGATCAGGTTAATTCATTTCTTCCTTCTTCGTAGTTCTCAGAAAGAGGGATAATGGAGAAAATGCGATTAAAAACAGCTTCCATACGCAACCGCCAGAGTCTGAAGTGATCGTACCATAGTAGAACCGAAACGTTTGTATGAGTTCTGTTTGGTCTGTGCACCGTTTATAAACCCAGTTATTTGGGACATCTTTTTCTCTGAAGTAAGTTTCGAGTACGGCTACGATGGATGATACGCGTGAGGCAGATTTCAGTGTGGGTACGAACGGAGTATGTGACGGTAATGTATAGTGGTCATGAATACGTACGTAAAGGACGGGCAAAAGGCATGCAAATATAGACCATGGCATCGTCGCACATTAGCACTTGAGTCCCACTGTAGACGTGACGGAAAAAATTATGGACAAATGAAACGAGTCGGTTTAAAAGTCAGCGAAAAGAAGACAAAGATTGAGATAGCTAACATGTGTACATACCTAAAGTGTCGTAGAATAAGGCAACAAATTAGCGAAAGTAACTGACGCGGACAGTCCAAGAGAATCAAAGGTGGAGAGATAAGGAGTGGCTCCAAGCAGTCTCCGGATATAGGCAGAGACGCGCGGAGCCTTTGATGATTGGCTACAGCTAAGCAGAAGGGTCCAACGTGAGACGAACAGAAGACACTGATGCTGGTTGAGAGATTATCAGTGAGCAGAAATAGACAAACGATAAAGTATTTTGGTACCTAGTGGATACCTACAGTGTCACAGAATTAGTCAACAAACCAGCTAAATTAACTGATGCAGACAGTTCAAGAGAACGGAAGGTGGAGAGGTTAGGAGTGGCTTATGGCAGACTCCGGATATGGGCGGAGATGCGGGGAGATTACAATTACTGGCTGTAGCTAACCAGAGGTGTTGAAGGTGCGCCGAACAAAAAGGATGGCGCTGGTAGTTTCGCAAGTCGTGGACTGAAGCGACGCCATCGACATCACCAAGTCGAGTAGCCATCACATCATGCACTTTTATCCTCTTCTCAACAATACCAAGAAAACAAACACTAAATTTGAGGGAATCATTGCAGGTGAGCAATACACCGATTTACTAAAATATGCACACAATTTGGTCCGCAGCCAGTTCTGATCACTTGCACACCCAACGTAAAGCAGTATAGGTGTTATGCACACTTCATGCATGTCATGCTGGCGTACAATAAAATAGTGGAGCAGGTGGGCTTGATCACTCCGTGGGTGTATCCAACCCGCTAGCTCATTCGCAATTCAATTGCAATCTGTGTGTTCGTGCTCGTCTGCCCATGAGTGGTGCACAGTTAGAGCAACCGGTAACCGTTCCAATTCCCACAGCCAATACCCTACGTAACAATAACGTCTGTCCACATCGCGGCATCACACCCAATTGGAACGCGCGCGTTGGGTGCTTACTCATCTAGTAAGCACATCCGGTCGCTCCTCGGCACGAACCATAGCAAGGAGGATAATTGAGTGTAAAACTGATCCGGTGTGTCATCAAGAGTAATAACCAATTACTAAATAGACTTTCTATTTCTTGACTGTGCGAGACACAGTCAAACTGCATGGTTTGGCCATTTGTACGAGGAGTGCCGCGAGCTAGTGTGTCAAAGGTAGTGACCCTACCAGCTAGTCAAGCGAATGGCACAAGTCTTTCAACATCTAGGCGTCGTTTGAAGACGTCTGTATTTTGTGCTGGACCTTTGTATTATGTGATAAGAGGTGAACGGCAGTTAAAATATTTGAGAGATTAAGAAAGTGGACACAAAAATAATTGCAGCGTTAACCAACGTTCAAGTAAAGTAATAAAAGCCATCCATAGAACCGTCCCCGGGAGGGACCTGCTTCCATGGAGGGTATTCGGTCGATGAGTTTCACCCACACTTCCATGCTCCAAATGGCTGTGTGCGGTGCGGTAAAACAGCAACTAAACTATCACTTTGCAAGCAATTTTTTAAAAACTGCTTACATGCATACATTATGGGTGATAAAGCCTCAGCCCGATCCGTCATGCAAACCATACAAGTATGGATCATTTTTGCTATTTGCCAGCGAGCGTTACGGTTTGCTTTGCTTGGGTCAACATGTGGTCAACTGAAATAAGGAAGGATATTCAACTACAAAGTTAGCATACTAACACCGCACGAAGTATATCCGAGAAATTGCGCATTATAAAGTGCGTACTGCATATTACGTGTAAGCGTATGTACATAGCATCATGAACATTTGGCATAGTTGGGATAGCAAATTCACCAAAGGACATACATCGACACACACACACACACACAAAGACAATCACTCACACACTTGTTCTTTTGTCAGCTGGCCTACAACCACGGCAGATTAATGTGACGAACGCGTCCTTTTGTACAAAAAGGGTGGGGTGCCGTTGTTAGATAGCCACTGCTTCGCCATATCGTTAAACGTGGGTGTTATCTGAAGCGAAGATCTCCCGGAATGTGCGCGCAGGATCCACGTTGTGTCTGTCTGTCAACAGGTATGGGGCGATTGACGAGGCTGGAACTTTGTGTGGCAAATCGTTAGCACTTGGGGCGTTGGTTGAGGTCGTTTGCGAGACTTGTCGTCTCACCCACTTCGGCAAATGCTCCGCAATTCTCACCTGCAGCTGACGCTCTGTCATACCCATATGGTCGACTTTGCAACTACATGTAAATTGGTAAAAGACGTGTGAACGGTTGAACACAGTTACTGGTGGCTTAACCGACGGAGTGGAGATGTGAGTCGTAGTGTACAGTAATACGGGTTGCACCGCGGGGTGCACACGTGCCACTGCGGATTTCAAACGTCGTTGAAATACTTGGCTTACATCGTCCCCCTTAAACGGTAGTTGCAGCATTACTTTCAATTTCGGTACGGTGGGTACTTTCTCTTCTGCTACCTGGTTGCTAAATTGAGCGACGAAAGCAGGCGGGTACCCGTTTTCCGCTAGGGTGTTGGTGAGCAGTTGCATCTCCTGTTCCAACCTGCCAGTAGTGCATATTTTCCTCGCTCTATCAAACAGAGTCCGCACTAGGCTCTGTTTGTAGCGCTTTGAAACAAAGCTATGAAAGATCAAATACTGGCCATTCCATGTGGTTTTTTCCCTAGACAGATTTACGTATCGACCCATTGTTCCTGCGTTCTATCAAGATGTCCAAATACGGCAAACTCTCATTCTGCTCATGTTCCGTTGTCACCGTGATGTTTTGGTGCAGGCTATTTAATTTGTTACTTAATTGAGTGAGATGGACCTCTTGATTACAAATGAGCAGGATGTCGTCTATATACCCGCGAAAAAGCACGGCTTGGTTAATTACGTTCGTAGCTTGATTTTCGAGTTGAGTAAAGAAAATATCCACTAGCACTTGTCCGAACGGACTGCCCATTGTGACACCATCCACCTGTCGATGTGCTTGTTGTAAAAAATAAAATTTTACATTTCATGTGCACAGGAGTAGCAGTCTTTCCAATTCAGAAACTGGAAGGCCTATTTCCAACTGACTCTTACTCACATAGTTACATATAACCTGGGTGATCTCTTTTAGTGGCACATTTTTGAACAGTGAGACAATGTCAATGCTGGACATTATCTTGCCTTTCAGCTCTATGCTCTTCAGCAGCTGCACTAATTCGAATGTGTCCTTTAGACTGTGAGTAACCATTGACTTCCTTACTGGCTCAAGTACCTGGACTAAGCATTTAGCCAAATTATGTTGCGGCGAGTTGCTCATAGATAAACTCGGTCTCTGTGGCACACCTTCCTTGCGTAATTCTGCCAACCCATAGCGCTGTTGTGTTGCGTGTCCCCTGGGTCTCAAGCTTTTAGCGGTCTCAGTTTTAATAATGTTTCCCTCCATCAATGTAACCCCGTTTTTATCCTCCTGTCCAGTTCAGCTGGGTGATCAGGTGTATTGTCTAGCTCGAACTTGGTGTGATCATTGAGTATCGTCATCATCTTATTCACATTCTCGGTTTTATCCAGCATTACAGCACCTGACACCTTATCGAGGTGGAATATAACTACTTTTCCTTCCGATCTGTTCCTTCAGGGCTTTCGAATGTTTGGATTCGAGCGGTGACTTTTGTCTGGAACTCATAATCCGGTACTGATATTCGAGATCGACAAGTTTTGCCTTTCGCCCACTGTTCGTTTTAGGTGTGAAGTGCAATTCACGCAGCTGAATCATAGTACTGACAGTGTGTGAGTAGTTCACTTTTGGTTAACATTTCACCACGCCACGCATCTACAACACGATAATTCGCATGTTGACCGAGGTTGGATAGTAACTGATACTTTTGCGAAAGAACTGACTGACATTCGCGCACATTTAGAAGTTGTTATTTTTGTTTATATAATATTTCCGCCTTTCAACCCTAAACTGAGCCTAAGTATCCCTGGTTTTCCTTGGTTTTACTGTGCTGCGTTTACGACGCCTCAATAACTGTTGCTGTTCGAACTTGACTGGAGTTATTTTACATCCGTTTACGAGTTTATGCACCTACTCGTATCTCAACTCTGTATATTTGGGCATAAATGCTTTTAGAACCACGGTATATACAGTGCAAGTTATTCCGCTTACCGCCCTCGTAGTGTGCCGCTCAAACCGTGCGTAGGTTTGGTGATTAGGCTTGTCAGTCGGCAGTACCGGTCGCAGCTACATAAGTTGAATAGCCTGACTTGTATTTGAATGGATATAGTAGACCAAAATCTTGTAACGGAGAAGCCACAAAATGTTTGTAACCCGAACCCAGAAACGTCTCAGTTGCAGCTGCCTGCAGCTTCGCTTAGGAAGAGAGAACCAGGACAAAGTTACATGAATTCAACCTGAAGCAAGAGCTAATGACGTCTCGCGAATCCGTTACCTCTGACAATGACCATTTCGTCGCGGTAACTTTTATGATGATATGTTTTGTAGATCACCAGTTAATAGAAGCTATATGATGCCGCGGGATGTTGGCAACTTGTTTCGGTCTTCTGGTCGTTCGACACGGGCAGAATTTTCACCGGTTCGAATCCCTACGGTTTTGTTGAACAGCCCACTTTGACGTCGTTCCGGACATGAAACCGGGGCGGTTAAATGTTTGTCAAAGCTGCCAAAGCGAGAACTCATCCAGTTTAATGGGGATCGCGTGCGTTATTATAATGAACATATCGCTCATCAGTGCGGTCGCAAAAAAACTGTCCTCCTGCATTATTCGCCTACAAATCTTTGGATTTATTCTCACAGAGACCTACGTGTCATCATTCGATTTGGCTCCGCGAGCTCCTCCTACCACTGTTCATCTATTGGATCTATCATTCACGGATCACCAACAAACTGTGCTCTTGGAAATTCGAAGTCAACCGTATTTGAAGCTTATCGGATGTTTTATTTTTCCTCTCGTCGCATAAGAACTCTTGTGGTCTTATTTTAAAGATCTTTTTGTGAGTCACCCGATCAGCTTACTACCATTCCTTCAAGTCCCTCTACAAAGCGATAGTCGTCAATTTGCTCTGCGTTTGGAACTGCCACTGTCGTCACTAGGCAGTATTTTCCAAGTCACCTTGCTTTGCCTCAGTTGCTTTTTCTAGCATCGCTGTCTACCCGTCTGAATCGATAGCACGCACATCGCCTGGACCTGCTGACCTCAAACCAGCGCCGATAGCCACGCAGCGGTGCGTCAGTATCTCCACCCACTTCCTACCCCTACTGAGAACATGTCTCGTATGAAAAGCAAATGCCAATCATGTGCTAAAGTGGTGACAATTGGTCTTGTGTGTACCATGTGCTTGAAAACCTATCACACTACCTGCTTTGGGAAGAAGTCGACTCAAGCAAACACCGCGGAGTCGCCTTGATTTTGCCAAGTATGCAAGTCTATTCCATTTGTTAGCTGTCTATCTGTGCTACTGAATAGGTGTGAAAGACTAACCGAAGCGGTCGAGCAACTGGTGAGTGCCAGAGTTACACCCATGGGAGGAAACGGACCTCCACTTGTGAGTGAAAATAACACCCCGAACTCACTAGTCAGGCCGAAGAAGCGAGCCAGGCGTCCCAACCCAACCCCAACGACTCAGCCTCCAGCAGTTTCGACTCCATTCTCTCTCCCTTCTATGAGTAAAAACAGTGCCTGCAGCGCGCTGCCTCAACTTCTGTACTGTGTGCTGCACCTAGTAGTCTGTTCACTACACTAGAGACTGTAAGCTACAGTCAACCAGCCATAGTGAACAACCCGGCAACGTACGCATCGGTTGCTGCCAAGCAAACACCGGAAAGAGCACCGGTAAACTTTGTGCCCGAACTAGAGGAAACAAAACTGCCGCAGCACGGATGGCACACACCAAGGCCATTCACAAATTTAACAAAAACACCGGAAACTAAGCCTCGAAATCCAAAACCAGTAGCCACCAGGCGCAACCATGTTGTCCTAAACCTTGTATGCACTAATGTCCCCGAATCCAAATCTAATACAATTAAGGGTAAGTTGACGGACGATCGAAATCAGTGGGGTTCCATCTGTACGTCGATCGGAGTCCATGCTAATCCCACGACATTACAAAGAATCTCGCGCCACCCAAACGCTTTGCACTACGGCGAACCCCGGTTACTTCGGGTAACACTAAACTCGGCGGACGAGACTGAAGCCGTTCTGCTGTCTGCGAACCGTCTCCGCAACGACTCAAGTGGAGTGCGCATACTACCCGAAATCGCGTGGGAAGAATGTTCAGGAGATCCCGCTAACAAAGAGAGGCATAGAAAATGTCAAGAGAAGAAAACGGTGATTGTTCACGGTTTTCTTGCGCTTACGGATTTTTCTTCCGACGACGCTCAGATGCACAACCGCGAACAATGGCACTACATCCGGGAGGCTCTTTCTCTAGAAAATGTCGTGGTCACCTCGTTGACAAGGATCCCCATATCACCAAACTATAAGGGGTGAGATCCCAGGCTGTTAAAACTTGTGTTACAACCGGAACTAATGGCACAAACCCTACTAGCGAACTGGACTCAATTCCGTTGCAGATTGCCAACAGAAATTCGTCTGAAAGCAGCAGGAACACCAGTGCCTTCCAATGACCACTAAGTAGAGGCACAACTCTTAATGAAACGCCAACTGCAGGACCCGACTCGGGGACGGTTTCAAGAGTAGCCATACTATCCGGAGGGGTACAGCAGAGCACGAGCAAACACCGGGATTCGGAGCATCTGATACCGGCTTATATACCAAATACTTCTCTAGAGTATGCAACCCATCCAAAAAACTATTAGTCGCCGACCCTTTAATAGTCGGCGTAAACTCGTTTGCTTCATCCAACCATCCAGTCGCCGGCCACTCACTGGTCGGCGAAACTTCACGTATGAGTTGTACAACCTCCGAAACATTGATTAAATCTGAGAAACTTTCATGTATGTACACTAACGCCCAAGGGCTCCTCAGTAAAATTAACGAACTTCGACTACGTTAGGTTGCGAATGCTTGGGACCTAATTTCTATTACCGAAACTTGGTTGCATCAAGAGGTGACTGATGCTGAGGTTGAGATAGCCGGAATGTCACTCATCCGGAACGACCGCCGCAGCAGAGGAGGTGGGGTCCTACTCTACTACCGCAGCAATCTACAATGTACAATAGTTGAGGACCTGGAAACACACGTTACCGACTCACTCTGGTGCCGTCTCCGACTGCGACACAACGATACATGTCTCATAGCTATCGTTTACCGCCCCCCAACGTCCACTCTGGAAATGGATTCCTGCTTGATCCGTGGCCTAAACAGAGTAACACGCACTAGGTAAAGCCACACTCTCATCTCCGGGGACTTCAATCTACACAATCTGGAGGTTTCGGCATCGTCCAGTGAGCAGTTCAAAGCAGACTTGCAGGAACTGATCGCTAATATTCCTTTGTACAATCACGTCATCACGCCCACTAGATTCAGGACAGCAAACAAACCGTCCATATTGGACCTTGTGCTCACAAATGAAGAGCTCATGATTGACAAGTTATTGATGGATAGTCCATTAGGTCTCAGTGACCACGTAGTAATAACTTTTGACTATGTATGTTATGCAGAGTACCCATCTGAACACTCGGAACTAACTCATACAATCACACGCTACCACGTATTGAAAGAACTCGCCGACGCAGCTTCTTGGGAATTCTCAAACAAAAGTCCCCTTGACAATGTTTGGGCAGAGTTCATTAATTAGCTCAGCGACATCGTCAACAAAGCAACAGAGACCAAACCCCGTCGTCCCGCGAAAATGCCTTCAATGATAAGGAGTAGGACTCGCAAATGCCTGGCGATAGGGGATGCAGCATGGCGTGCCTACAAGATTAACCCCGACTCAGAGACTTGGGGAAAATTCCTGGCCCAGCGAAACCATTGCACCGCACTTGTCCGTGAGGATAAAATAACTTATCAACAGTGCCTAGCCAAAAAGTTCATGGCAAACAACAAACTGCTGTATAAATATGTCAATAAGCTTCGTAAAGTGAAGCATGGAATACCCCCACTATTCACGGCAGGCGGTAGAGTACAAAGCGCCGAAGAAGCAGCAAATGCCCTGCGGCTGCAATACGCCACAATTTTTGAACTCGCAATCTCTACCTGTCCCATAATATCAAGCACATTACCGACACCTCTGTTTACAAATGTTATTTTCAACCCATAAATTGTGCTAAGGAAGTTACTCTCTGTTATAATTGCGTCGCCACTGTTATAATTGAGGGAACGCCGCCTCTTGAGGTAATTGCGTGACAAGATTGTCGCTCGCACGGTGGGAGCACGCCTACGATGACGCTAGCTTAGCCGGTGAGACGGAAAATTGAACGAGCGTGGGAACGATCTTAGCCGCACTTGTTCGTATAGACGCTGAGGCCTCGAAAACGGACGCACACGAGAGGGGGTACGATAGACGCGCGCTAATGACTTAGACGCGAAGGCTGGCCAGCTAACGATTCACACGCAATCACGCGACCCGACCGACTCCCAACTGAGGCGAAGAGAAAGAAAAGACAAGTGGTCCTCTGTAGGCTCTTTTACGACCGACAAAGGGCGATCACAGCCAGTGCTATGGGTTATTAAGTTAGGGAAAAAAGTCACCACGCAGAGGTGGTAGTTTGCAAATGACCATTGTCAAAAGGTTCGCAGTTGGGACGCTCCTCGGAGTGGCTGAACACTGCTGCGTTGTGGGGAGAAATTGGACTCCGCTTCCCACAGCCATTATGCCGGAGTTACTGGCGCGTTTTTTGCGGGGATTTTTGACGGGCCCGCAACACCTCCCTTTGAAGAGAGAGCGTACCGCTTCTGGCGAGGATTGACCTGGAGGGATTTCGGTGACCTCCGGATTCTTTCTGTTCGTCGGCAAGGTGGGTTCTCGAGATGCGGCGGCGACTGAGCGGCTTCGACCGTGGTCTGTCGTTGTGTGGCCAATCCGAAAGTATCCAACAGGATGTGCAGCGGCAGGCGCACGGGATAGCTGGCTGGCATGGAGGTTTCTTCGTGGCGCGGACGAAGTTGATTGCGATGGCGAACCCAGGTGTCATCACCTACGGAGACATCATGAAGCATGTCACCTCGCCTGGCTGTCACTGTTGCTTTGATCCAGCGAGGATGACCTGCTCGGTAATCACGAGCGTAGACTGGGGCTCCGACGGCGAATTCTTTGTGCTTGGTGCCGGCACCAGAGTGAGTAGGTGGCTTCTCTGTCGGAATGAGCGCATCGTTTGTGGTGCGTAGCTTGCGGCCCATCAATGCTTCAGCTGGTGACTGGCATCCTGGCGTAGCTGGATTCGGTGTGGACCGGTACGAGAGCAGGAAGGCTTGAAGACACTCATCCACGGTCCCCTCCCCGCGAGATTTCAAAAGCGCCCTCTTGAGTGTGTCGACAAATCGCTCCGCTTGACCGTTGGATTGGGGATGGTACGGCGGTGAGCGGAGGTGTTCGATGCAGTGTCGGCGGCAAAAGTCTTCGAAGACGGAAGACGTAAACTGGGTACCATTGTCGGACACCAACACCTCGGGAAGGCCATGTTGACTGAAGATTCGTTGGAGACAAGCCAGAGTGGCGGATGCGGTTGGTGGGTTGACGGCGACCACTTCCGGCCATTTGGAATAGGCGTCGACCATGACCAGGTAGGAAATGCCATCGATGGGACCAGCGTAATCGATGTGCACTCGAGACCACGGTTTTGCTGGCGGATGCCAAGGAACTGGTGATTGGTGTGGTGGCATCTTTGAGACTTGTTGACAATCCTGGGACACGAGGGCGGACTGACTGGCTTTGTCGTCGGTTCGGTCGTTTGGTACTGTCGGAGAATGTACCACGTTGCAGATGGCCCGAAGAGGAAGATCGGCCAAGCCAAGGGTTTCGAGCCAGTCGAGACCAAGCACGTTGAGCTTCGCCTTTGTGATGTAGCAGATCGCGTTGAACGTGGCGCCCCGGAAGGAGACGGAGCAGTGCAGCTGCCCAGTTAGCTGCACGCGACCACCACAGGCGCTGGTGGCAGATTGGGAGGTCGGTTCGAAAGGTGGCTTGCCAAGGGATCGCCAGAGATCCTCGGAGATGATTGTGATGTCCGACGCAGTGTCCAACTGCAATCGGACCGACTGACCATTGATCAAGACGTCGACGAACTTTCTCCGATCCGCAGCGTTGATTTGGAACGTGGCCAGCAGGCTCAGGGAGCTGCCAACCGGACCAGGTTTGGGTGTGCGTCTGGGTCGGGACCTCTTCTTTGGATCGCGGGTGGGGGCCAGCCCAGTTTTGGCCCCCTTGGGAGATGGAGGATGGCAGTAACCATCCCGGTGCCCCACCCTGCCACAACGTTGACAACGATGCTGGCGGAACTTGCAATCGCGGTGGAAATGCCAGGCACCACAGAATCGGCATGCGTAGGGTGGGGACTTCGCTCGGTCGGATTGGGTGGGACGCGCGGACGATTGCGCCCTCGGTGCTGCGATTGCCTGGACCATACCAGGTGCGGCGGCGTTCTGGATCATTGCAGAATCGTGCTTCAGGTTGAGCAGCGTTTGACACTCCTCGGCCAGGTTCTGGAGTGTGACTGAGCTATCCTGTTGTAGCTTGGACAGGAGGCGCGTCCGGATATCTGCATCGTGTGGAGACTGGAGGCCAGAGACGAAGATCAGGCATTTGAATTGGTCCTCGGTGAGCGAGCCAAGTTGAAAACGTTGGCATTCACGGTTGACCATGCCCGCGTACGTGATGAAGTCGTCGGCATCACGTTTGACCAGCTGCAGACATTGGTAACGAGCACTGAACAGAGAGGACTGCTCGCCAAAAATCTGTGACAACGTTCGGACCGTGTCGTCAAAGGTAACGTCCCGTGGGTTCCTCGGCAAGATGAAATTGGTGTAACGCTGGTGTTCGAGGGTACCAAGTTTGCGCAGAAGCAGGCGGACCTTCCACGCGTCGTCCTGGCGAGCCAAGTCAACGGTGAACAGGTCCTCGTACCGCTTGTACCAGGATTCGAACGTTACCCCGGCCTTGGCGTCGTACAAGAATTCGCTGATGCCGCTAACCACCTGGTCCACTGACTGAGAATTGGCGCTCGGACCTGCATGAAGGGAAGAACTGGAAAGCTTTTCGGTTAGCACGGACATCAATTTAAGCTGTTGCTGCAGCATCAGTTTTAAATCTGCGTATTCGTCAGTCATGGTTCGTCAACTCTGTCGCCACTGTTATAATTGAGGGAACGCCGCCTCTTGAGGTAATTGCGTGACAAGATTGTCGCTCGCACGGTGGGAGCACGCCTACGATGACGCTAGCTTAGCCGGTGAGACGGAAAATTGAACGAGCGTGGGAACGATCTTAGCCGCACTTGTTCGTATAGACGCTGTGGCCTCGAAAACGGACGCACACGAGAGGGGGTACGATAGACGCGCGCTAATGACTTAGACGCGAAGGCTGGCCAGCTAACGATTCACACGCAATCACGCGACCCGACCGACTCCCAACTGAGGCGAAGAGAAAGGAAAGACAAGTGGTCCTCTGTAGGCTCTTTTACGACCGACAAAGGGCGATCACAGTCAGTGCTATGGGTTATTAAGTTAGGGAAAACAGTCCCCACGCAGAGGTGGTAGATTGCAAATGAGCCTTGTCAAAAGGTTCGCAGTTGGGACGCTCCTCGGAGTGGCTGAACACTGCTGCGTTGTGGGGAGAAATTGGACTCCGCTTCCCACAGCCATTATGCCGGAGTTACAGGCGCGTTTTTGCGGGGATTTTTGACGGGCCCGCAACACTCTCACTGCGTGAACATAGTTCTCCGGGAGCAGACAACATCCGCCCGAAGGCACTGAAGGCTATGGCCACCAAGCTAGCTGAACCACTGTCACAGTTCTTCCAAAGGTGCTTTGATGAACAACAAGTCCCCACTATGTGGAAGTGTGGCATTATAACCCCTATTTTTAAAGGCGGTAGCCGTTTCGATCCTGCTAACTATCGTCCAGTGACTCTCCTCCCTGTGCTCGCGAAGGTGATGGAAGCAGTCATCGCTGAGGCTTTAATGGACTACCTGGAAAAATGCAACATCTTGGTACCGGAACAGCATGACTTCCGTCAACACCGGTCATGCACCACCAACCTACTCATTGCACGAGGAAGTTGGACGGAAGTGGCCGATGATGGGGTCGGAGTCGACGTCATCTATCTGGACTTCTCCAAAGCTTTCGACCGCCTTGATCACCGCATCCTACTTCAAAGACTACAAAGTTACGGAATCGGAGATCCAGTACTTGGTTGGATTGGTAACTTCCTTTACCAACGAAAACTTCAAGTACGTGTTAGGGGATCACTTTCTAATCCAATCGACGTGGAATGTGGTGTCCCACAAGGCTCAGTGCTGGGACCGCGTTTATTCCTGGTGTTTATCAACGACCTGGCAACAGTCATCTCCTCAAACGTCCTGCTTTTCGCCGATGACGTCAAGATATGGCGGGCGATTAGTAACAAGACAGATCAGGATCTGCTCCAACATGATCTAGATTGCATTTACGAATGGTCAAGGAGGAACAAGCTTCAATTGAACATGGCTAAATGCAAAGTGATGCATCTGCGTCACCAGCCGGTGAGCGCCTACAAGATTGGAGACCACACCTTGGCCAAGGTTTCTCAGGAGCGTGACCTGGGTGTATTGGTACAGGAAGATCTCGGGTGTTCAAAACAAGCAGAGAAGGCGAGGAGAACCGGAAATCAACACTTCGGCCTTCTTCGCAGAGCCTTCGGTCGGTTTGAACCCTCAATCTTTCCCCAAATGCTTAACGCCTACGTGCGACCTCACGTGGAATTTGCTATTCAGGCGTGGCAGCCGTGGCAGAAACAGGATCTCATTGCTCTCGAGACTCCTCAACGACGGGCAACCAAGAACGTCAGGGGCCTCTTTCATCTGCCCTATCAGCTTAGACTGAAATCTCTAAGAATATACAGTAGTCGATATCGGCTTTTGCGGGGGGATCTCATAATGGTTTACCAGATTCTGAAGAACCCAAACCACATTTGCCGTCCGCTGCTGGAATTGAACCCCAACATTAAACTAAGAGGTCACCCTCTGAAACTGACAATTCATTATAGCCGGCTTGAATGCCGTAGAAATTTCTTTTCTCTCCGTGTGTGTGCGCCTTGAAACGCCCTCCCTAATTATGTCGTCTCTGCTCCCAATCTGGCGATGTTTAAAAAACGTGTTGACGATGCATTGTCTCACTTACATTTCATTTTATGACTTGTTAGCCAGGGGCTACAAAACGCAACCAAACGGTTTCTTGCCAAACGCCTAAACAATGGATTTTTGGATTTATACGTTCGATATGCGAACATCTCCGCTATTCCACATAAGTCTATGGTGAGTCCACCACAACGCTTTTCACTTTATTATGCAATTGATTTTCGCAATAATTTCCATCCCACGGGATTTGTTAAGCGATACTTTTTTACCCGTAATAAACCATTGTCCATTGTCCATTGTCCATTCGTAGTTTCCAATCGAGTGTGATGTATGCTTCTTCGAATCCGGTAATAAGATTGTCCTACTTGGTCAACGGTTGTGAGGAATATGCTGGGGAAGCAACCGAAAGTTATGCAATCCTAGACCCGGAGGAAGACTTCCGAGACGCACTGGAAACTTTGCAATCTAGGTTCTTGCGTTTGCACTTAATTGCTCAGGCTCACACTGACAATGTATTGAAGGGACTTCAAGTAAGTTCCAGTGCTTCCGAGGAGCTACAACAAATGACTAAGCAAGTGAACACATGCCTACACGCACTCCAGCAGCTGAATTACGAAGTCGATTTAAATGCAACCGTAACCGCAGCAGCAGTCGTTAGAAGGCTTGGTACGCTCTGCGGCTCGAGTGGGCAAAATGGGCGTCCGGTTTAATTCGGGCGGGAAGAGAGCCAACAATCACAGATCTGCAACCGTTCGTTTGCGAATGTGACGAAGTCGCTGAAACGCAAGCGATATATTTGGATGAAATGGTACAGAGGCGAGAAGAGTTTCAACTGATGAGTTGACTTAAACCCCGGGGAATAAGATAAATGCCTTAACAAGGAAAGAGATGATACAGCCGGGTAGTAGAGTCTTACCGCCTTGTTTGTTATGCACAGAAAACCATTATTTCAATCAGTGTTTCCGATTTCTATGTATGGACGTTGTCCAACGATTAACAGTCGTAATCTGGAAGAGTATCTGTTTGTTATGTATAAATCCGAATCACTCGTCGGATAGTTGTAAATTCAGGTACGCTTGTGGGCTGGATGGATGTGAGTTAAAACATCATCCTTTGTTGCACAGTGCAAGTACGGTTCAAACGCGTTCACCGCGTGCTGTAACGGTAGCATCTGCTGGTCAGGTTGCTTTGGAAGTGGTTCCCATCAAGCTATGTGGTTAAAACAAGGCGATATTGACCAATGCATTGTTAGATCCAGGATCAAACTCATCACTTGTAAAAGAACAGCCATTACAGGGGCTTAACCTACCAACTGCACCGTCGTTAGTCAAAACATCCACTATTAACGGCGACATTCAGGTTTACTCACATGTGACCAAGCTGTAGTTCCCACCGTTGGACGGAGCTAAACCTCTTTACTCGGATCATGCCGGGTCCTTTTAAATGATGCCTCATGTCAAATGAATTATACCAGAGTCAAAGTGTCTGGAAAGTTGGACACATTTGAAGGACCTGCAAATTCCGGAATGGCTAAGACGAAGGCATAGGTTTCCTTATAGGCATGAAGGTCACAGAGGCCCATCGGGAGCTCGAGCACAGATCTGGGAAACCCTCCGAAACTTTTGCCATACCATCTCATTTGGGTTGGATTCTGTTCGGTCCAGTCGGGAATCAAAGCACATGGAGCATTTGTGCACATTTTATTTCGGTGGATGATCACAGGTCCGTCTTTCTCAAAAGGATGTTACTGAGTCACACAATTCGAGCTTCAGAATGTACGTAGTAGAAGAGTAAGCTCTAAAACAAACTGAATCACCCAGCACCAAGCATGGTTCCAATTATCAATTCAGCCTACTAAGGAGGAGCCAGTGCGCGAATCTTCCGAATAAATATCCGTCGCTTAGCAAAGACTAATGTCCCTGCGGAAGAGGCGCCTCGTGAATACTGAACTTGATCAGATGTATACAGCTACTATGGAATAATATATATCAAACGGCTTCGCAGAGTTAGTTGATACTGACGTACTTGGCAACAAGAATGGAGCGTAATGCATGCCACATCACGCTGGGCCGCAACCAAATAAACCAGGCTAAGTCCGCGTTGTGTTCGATTGTGTTGACATTTAGCAAGGAATTTCGCTAAATCAAGATCTATTAAATGGACCATATTTGACTGATAACTTGGCTGGTGTGCTACTAAGATTTAGACATGGTAATGCTTCTGTGACTGTCGATATTGAAGCAATGCCTCATCAAGTGAAAGTCGAACCGAAGGATAGAAGATATCTACGCCTTTTGTGGTGGTCTATTGGTCATATTAATAGGTCCCTGAAAGTATTCTGGATGATAGTCAAACCATTTGGTTACCATATCTTCTGCACCACAGTAACGTGGTCAGTGGATGGTGAGCGGCGCTATATCACATCTGGTAACTTGTTCAAGATGGGTGTTGCCGTCTCCCGTAACTCAGTGGTCTCAACCACGGACTGGCAAAAGTCGAGTTGCGGGTTCGAGCCCTAACAGGGTCCAATGGAATGCTCACCGCAGACGATTCCCGAAAGGATGAAACGCGCGTACAGTGCTTTCCGGGCGTGTGACGGCTGTCTGAGTGAGTCTAGATGTGAAGAATTTCTACCTATACCATTCAACTCCCCCTACTACTCCTATGTAATATCCTATTAGGACAGTGCAGAGGAAACAAAGACGTCACTCCATGGTGCCTGGGAAGCCCTTCGTTACACGAACTGAATTACTTTCAAATGCCATGAAGATAACGGAATCTTATCGCACCAAGTCTTCATTTTCCGGAAGCACTGCCATAGATCCAGACGCCCAAAATATGTACGATATAGAGGTGGACATGGGATACATCTGTGTCGAAGTACATGATAGGTGTGTGTACGTACAGGTTTTGCTGGAAGCAGTGTTGTAACTCTGCTAATGTGGATATGATCACAACAGCCGGGACAGTGCATGCCCTGTCGCTCAGTTATAATCTAGCCAGTTAGCCTGAGGTGTTTGTGAGCATGCTACTTGGACAGTATTCCAAATACTTCCATCTTTTACCCTTGTGTTCATTGAGCTAAACGTTAAGCGCTGTGTTTCAGCTTAAGTTGTCTCTTTCCGTGCAGTTCTGTACAGTTGACAAGTCAGGAGTGCGCGGAACTGACATATGCTGAATACCACTTAGCATCTTTTAGGGTATGCGGCTATTCAGAAGTCAACTGATACTTCTGACAAAGGTTGTTGTTGTTGTCATGTGTTTTCCAAACCGTGTTCAGTGCCATTTGCTCCTCTGTTGAATCAACCAATAACTAGATATAATTTGTGTGGGTCTCGCGAGTGCTTCAGTTCACAACTGCGAGCACATGCATTGCAGCAACTCAAGCATGCATCTATGTCCTCCGTTATCGGTTCGGGCATACATTTGTTTTCATTCGGAATAAGACAGTGCAAGCTATCGGACCTGTCTACAAGCACTTCTGTAGGCTGAAGTATAGGAAAATTTAGGGCGAACTTGCGTCGTCCCTTCATCGCCAACAGCTGATGAGCTAGTGCTTGCCAGTATATTGATTGGGTTTGTCACGTTTCGTAAACCCACCGCTACAAGCCGCGTATTAACAGGTGCGTCCAGAGCCGTGTGACCAAATCCACACATCCTGCTGACAAGTAGGATCTCTGGATTCGTTAATCTATGCACAGCTTTTGAGCGAAAACCACATGACCACGCTCAGTAGCCTAAGCGCTGAAGCTAGGCATCGCGTCATTGAGGGCGGTGTGCGCGTGTACGCATCATCAATACCAAATAATCTTGACTTCATCGGCTGGCATATCCGTTCACCTGGGCCTAAAAGCGCATGTGGCATGTACGGCGCTTATGACAGAGTAGGATTGTCAAGCCCTAACTGCTCCACCCATTTCCATCCTAAATATGCGGACGTGATACTAGGTTAGGTCTGGCTGCATCACAGCGGGTCAGCCGCTCTCTGGATTCACCTGGAGTGTATAGACATCCTACTGGTTGCAACCGTATTTTATGACGTTCAAAGTAGGGAAGACTATCAGCAACGATAGAGCAAGTGCTGAACACAAAGCACGCTTCGCTGGAGACAAGCGTAGCAAAATGCGCGACAGGCTACTTTACTGAACCCCACCGCAACCCCAGTGCACCAGGCCGGCCGTTTCCACTTCAAATTCTCACCTGTGGACGGAGTAAATAGCCACTTTGCTACTATCTCGAACTGCCTAGTAGTCCTCGAACCTACCACCTCCATTCGTAAAACTTCTACCTAGGCCCTTTCCTCTCCCCAATGTTTGCGAAACCGCCGCAGCAATTCAGCAGCCGTAGCAGCTAAACTGTAGTTGCCACCAAAAATGTTCCGAAACTAACAACTATAGCTTTGGCAGCCACATTTCAGGCCCTTGTGGTGTGATATTGGCACCGGCACATAACAGATCGCTATGTCCCACAACCGCAACGCAAACACCCATGAAAGACACACAGAAACTATGGACCGCCATATCATATTATGTACTAACGTTCCTGGACCAATGTCGAATTCATTGAAGTGACAGAAGTTAGATGACTTCAGCAAATGAAAATCGTAAGGAATATCTTTCGTGTTCCGAATAAGCACACCGACACGACCAAATCACTCGCCACCCAAACCCAAGCACCATGGTGAAGCAAGGCTGTTTTTGGTTTCGCCGGATTTCGTCTGTAAGGTGGAAGCCGTCTTGTTTGTGGGAATTCCCCAGGATGGATTCTGACTGGATGGTGTCTTTCTAGACGTTCCTTGGAGCTAGAGTGAATAAGCTACGTGAGACGAAGATGATCGCCGGCTGAATACCGTAATACTGAGTCCATGAGAATTAGCAGCGTGATAAGTGCGATACCCATGCACAAGAGGAGAATGGTAACGCTAACTTCGTGAGACCAAACTCTTGGATAATCTTATGGTTGTCATTGTTTTGAACTTATAAAGACTTACAAGCTAGAAACTACGCAACGCAAATACAATGAAAGTAGTGTTCTAAACCAGGCAGATGCCACTTCGGATGTTGGAAAGCTGACAATCGGTTCTCTACTGACGGCCAGCTGCGCTTTGCTTCAAGGCGGCACATGTATGGGTCTCCTGGTCTAAAGCGTGGTAGGTGCAGGAAAACGAAACTGGAGCGTATTCAAAGCGCATATTGGTACCAAGCTTGAGATTAGCAAGGACCCCCATACCCAGTCCAGTGGCGACACACCACACGCAGCATAAAGAGAGTAGGCGGTGAGTTAAATAGGACGCTGCTAAATCAAGCTCCAAGTCACAGACTAAAAATATAATAAAAAGCGGATGGTAGCCGACCATCTAACGATCGATACGGGCTCGTATCTGAACCACTATTCCTTCGATGCTGAGAACGTGGGAACTCACCTGAATATAGCTTACAAAGAGGGTCTTCGCGGTAACTTCGCTGAACTTCGGCTACAACAGAAAGCAATTTTAGATAGCTCGTTTTTAAAACCGAGAATTGATTGTGTTCAGAGATAACAGTGTCGAGATCGCGTAATATGGAACGTCACTGCTCCGAAAGGACTGCGCTAGCAGGAGAGTTGACATAATTCTGTGTTCTTGCAACCACGTACAATCTCTGCTAGAGGATGATCCGGAGACGCACTTCCCCGATTTAATCTGCTGACCTATGAGTGAAGGAAACAATGAGAGCTGAATCAACACTACCGAGCGATCGAAAAAGTGTCTTTCTGCGGTCTTCGCCTTTAAATCTTTGGATCTATTCTCACAGAGACCTACGTCTATCATTCGATTTGGCTCCGCGAGCTCCTCTTACCACTGTTCATCTATTGGCTCTATCAGTCGCGAATCACCAGCAAACTGTGCTCTTGCAATTTCGAAGTCAACCGTGTTTGAACTTTAACGGAGGATTTCTTTTTACTCCCTTAGCACAAGAATTCCTTTGGGCTTCTTTCAAAGATATTTTTGAGAGTCACCCGATCAGCTTAGCACCATTCCTTCAAATCGCTGTATAAAGAGATAGTCGTCAAGTTGGTCCGCCCTTGGAACAGCCACTCTCATCATTAGACAGTAGTTGTCAAGTCATCTTGCTTTGCCTCAATCCTACGCTGCGTCGCTCCCATCCATTTTCTGTCCGGATTGATAGCACGTATATCGCCTATCTACCCTAAGGAAAGTGTGACTCATCTGGGCGCGACACGTCCGACCCCGCTGATCTCAAATCAGTGCCGATAGACACGCAACGAAAAGTGGAGGGAAGTCAAACACGGTGCGTCAGTATCTCTGTTCTCTTGCTACTACTTAAACCAACACGCCTACTGTAAACATTTCTCCCATGAAGAGCAAATGCGAATCAAGTACTAAAGTAGTGAAAAATGCTCTGGGGTGTACCATGTGTTTGAGATTCTATCACACTCTTTGCCTTGGGACGGGATCGACAAAAACCAACACGGCAGAAGTGTTTCGGTTCTGCCAAGTATGCAATTCTTTCCCATTTCTTAACTGTTTAGCTGTGATACTGAAGACTAACAATGGTGATCGAGCGACTGCTGAACGCCAGTATTACCCCCATGAGAGGAAACGGACATGCACTTGTGAGTGAAAATAACATCCCGAATTCCAAACTCAGGCAGAAGAAGCGAGCCAGGCGTCCAAACCAAACCCCAGGAGTTAGCATCCAGCAGTACAAACTGCATCCTCTCTCCCTCCTATAAGTAAAAACCATGCCTGCAGCTCGTCTGCCACAAATTCTGTACTGTGTTTTGCATCTAGTAGTCTGTTCGCTACACGCGAGACAGTAAGCTACGTTCAACTAGCAACAGTGAACAATCAGGTAACGTGCGCATCGGTTGTCGTCAAGCAAACACCGGAAAGAGCAGCGGGGAGAATGTAGTGTCCCGGGAAACAAGCTCTTTCAGCATTTTGTAACATTGGATTTTACGGTTGTTTTAACCTTCGCAACGTCCACTTGTTTTACTGACTGCATGTCCGTTGACACAATCCGTTTTGGTGAGTACCTCGCTGCACGTTTCTCGCTCTGTCTGATTCGCTTCCTATTCTTGTAGCCTGCACAATATACGTTGGGTTCAATCGCCTCCGACTTCTATACTGTCGTATTTGACACGTCTTACGTGTCATTGCTTATCGACTAGTGTCCCAAGCTCCGCCCAACAATTGGTAACCCCCTGTCAGGAACACACCGCCCGCCATTTTGCATTTTCATTCTGGGGAGCTCGTTCCAGTGAATTGTGATTCATTACTTGTGATCATATTCTCTTCTCAACGAACACATTTTTTTATCTGCTTTTTGTAAGGGATAGTCTAGAGGATAAACCGCCTCCATGAGCGGCTAACGCCGTTCAGCCTGTCATGGTCAATTCTATTGCCTTAGCCCCTCTTCCTTTTTGGGAGAATGATCCTTTATTATGAGTTTTGCACCTAAAATCCATATTTTAGATTCGTAAGATTTCTTCTGATTTCGTCATGTATAATCAGCTAATATCTTGCCTTCCTCAGAGTATATCCTCGCAGGTTAGAGACATCATAATTTGCACCCTCTAGTAATGAAATACGAGGCTCTTAAACAGGCTATTATTCAGCGAATCACGCCTTCTGTCAAGGTTCACCTGCAGCAGCTATTTAGTGATCTGCAGCTAGGAGACAGTATGCCCTCAGCCTTGTAGCGCGAAATGCAGCAGCTCATCGGCACGTCCAACATGGACGTATGGATTCTCCGCGAGCTGTGGATGCAACGCCTTCCTGCAAGCACTCAGGCTATCCTTACAGTAGCAAGTGACTTGTCCATCACAGTAATTGCAGAGCTAGCAGACCACGTCATCGAACGGCATCAGCCAGAAACTGAAACCAAAGCACCAAAGCAGCTTTATGCTGGCGCAACCACAACGACAAGCGCGACTAGACCGCCGTCGGCAATAGACGCATTATCATTGCAGATAGCGTCGCTTCAGAGCCAGATCGATGAACTCATATTGAACCGTATGCACCGCAACCGCCCCGGATCATCGCCCCGTCGCACAAAACCTGAGGCCACAGGTTACTGCTTTTACCACTCGCGTTTCGGTACTAAAGCCCGTAAGTGCGTACAGCCGTGTAGCTATTTCGCTATAGGTGATCCGCCACGCCGGGCTGTAATGGCCACGAAAGTCGGCAACGCCCAAAGTCGTCTCGTCTACATTAGGGATTATGACTCCGATACCCAGCTCTTCGTTGATACCGGGGCGGAAGTCAGCGTCAGTCCCCCTATGTCAGGTGAGCCTACCACTTCTCTGTCGACAAGCCTCAGTGCCGCCAATGGCACGCCAATAGCCACCTATGGTCATCGGTCACTTACCCTGGACCTAGATCCTCGGCGCACTTTCCGCTGGGTATTCACTGTCGCTGCAGTCCCATTTGCCGTCATCGGCATTGATTTTCTCAGGCATTTCAACTTCTTGGTCGATGGGACACGCCAGATGATAGTCGACGCTGCAAAATAACTCAGTGTACGTGGCATCACCGCAGAGGTCACATCTAGATCCCCAGTCTATGCATTTCCGCAGCCCTCGCCAGACTACGCTAATCTCTTTTCTCAGTATCCCAAGCTCGTGCAGCCAATGAAGACAGCTTTGCCCGTGGCAGCTGAAGTCACGCAGCACATACGGACGAACGGCCCACCTGTGTCATGCCGTCCACGCCGACTATCGCCCAAGAAACTTAAGGTAGCTAGGGCGGAGTTTGAGCACATGCTTGAACTTGGAATAATCCGCCCTTCCGACAGCCCTTGGTCCTCGCCCCTGCAGATGGTCCCCAAGAAATCTGGTGACTGCCGCCCTTGCGGTGATTTTCGCGCACTAAACCGCCTAACCGTCCCAGATAGGTATCCCATCCCACACACGTAAGGCCTTACCGCATGCCTCATAGGTAATATGATCTCCCGCAAGATCGATCTGGTTTGCGCCTATCACCAGATACCTGTGGAAGACAATGACATTCCTAAAACAGCCGTCATTATGTCGTTCGGTTTGTTTGAATTTTTAAGAATGACATTTGGACTGTGCAACACCGCACAAATCTTCCAAGGCTTCATCCACGGTGTCACTCGTGGCCTAGACTTCGCCTAATCCTACCTCGATGATATTTTAGTAGCCAGTTCGTCTGAACAGGAGTACCTCGAGCATCTTCGAAATCTCTTCCAGCGCTTGACCCAACACGGTGTCACAGTCAACCCGACTAAGTGCGAACTCGGCAAAGCAACGGTAGAATTCCTAGGCCACCTCGTTTCATCGTCTGGTATTGAAGTCCTTCCTGATAATATACAGGCAATCAAGAACCTCCCAGCTCCGACGTCGTTCAAGCACCTCCATCAATTTTGTGGTTTGGTCAACTACTATCGACGCTTCATTCCGCGCTGCGCTCAGCTCATGCAGCCACTGACTGACTTACTCAGAGGAAATGAAGATAAGTTCGCTTTCCCTGACACAGCACAGGCACCTTCGCCAAGCTCAAGGATGCAATCTCCAAAATAGCCCTCCTCGCTCATTCCGAATCGACTGCACCTCTTCTATTACGATTGATGCCTCAGACGTCGCGGTAGGAGCCGTCCTCCAACAACACGTTGATGGGCAATGGTAACCCCTTGGGTTCTTTTCCAAGCGCCGGCAGCCAGCGGAATCCCGCTACAGCACGTTTGGCAGAGAACTGCTGGCCATTTACCTAGCGATACGTCACTTCCGGCACACACTTGAAGGCCGCGCTTTCATGGTCTACACTGACCACAAGCCCCTTATCTTCGTCTTCAACTCTGCTTGCGACAAATACTCACCACGGGAAGCAAGACACCTAGACTTTGTCACGCAGTTCACTGCTGACATACGTCATGTCTCAGGTGCCGACAATCCCGTCGCCGACGCTCTCTCACGCGTCAACCTCACTCTGCAGTCTTTGCCTACCGTCGACCTTTCCACCATGGCATCGGCTCAGGCTCAAGACGAAGACATACAGCGCACTCTGCAGTCCACTTCGCTGCATGTGCAACCTGTTCCTCTCCAAACCATGGAAGGAACCATCCTCTGTGACACTTCCACAGGTTGTCCTCGACCCCTCGTGCCCGTCTTCTTCAGACGTACAGTCGTTAACGCACTGCACTCACTGTCACATCCTGGTATCCGTGCATCTTTGAAACTGGTCACCGAACGTTTCGTTTGGCCACGCGTAAACAAAAATGTTCGTACCTGGGCTCGCGCCTTCCTTCCATGCCAGCGCTCTAAAGTACATCGTCAGACCCGCAGTCCTCTTGGTTCATTTCCTGCCCCGGACTCTCGGTTCTCGCATGTACACTTAGACCTGGTAGATCCATTGCCTCTTTCACGCGGATTCGTATACATTCTTACATGTGTCGACTGCTTCACCAGATGGTCAGAAGCCATTCCCGTAACAGATTGCACAACTGAGACTGTTATCCGGGCCTTCTTAGATTGGTGGATCTCGCACTACGGATGCCCATCCACCATCACAACTGACCGAGGAACGCCTTTCGAATCTTCACAATTCGATACGTTCTGCAACTTTTTAGGCTATCGCCGTATTCGTACCACAGCATATCACCCAGCAGTCAACGGCTTAGTTGAACGCTTCCATAGACAGCTTAAGGCCTCGCTCTGCGCCTCCTCCGACCCTAGCTGGATCGAAAACATTTCGCTCGTCCTCTTAGGCATTCGCAGCACCATCAAAGCTGACTTGCAATGTGAGCCAGCAGAGCTGGTTTACGGCGCAACGCTGTAGTTACAAGGGAAATTCATTTCACGTCCCGCATCGTTGGGTATGCCTTCGCCTAACTTTACGTCCTCCCTAGCTCAACGCATGCGTTCACTACGCCCGACCCCGCCCCGTGAACAGACTGGAGGTGTGCACATGCACAGCGGACTCTCTACTTACACCCACGTCTTCCTCCGCACCGACGCAGTGCGGCGCCCTCTCCAGCCTATCTACACTGGCCCTTTCAGAGTTCTGAAACGGACTCCAAAACATTTTACTTCAACACAGAATGGTCACCGAACAACCGTGTCCATCGACTGCCTCAACGTGGCTCTCTTTGATGAGCCACTTGCAGCCCATCCTGATGCTCTCGCACAAGCACCCGCACCTGTGGTGACTTCCCGAGCACTGGATAGCCCGGAACCCTCCGTATCCCTTGACCCGCAACCTATCCCGCCGCAACCCCAGGCAACCGAACGACGCAGTAGACGGGTTAAACGTCCGGTTAGTTTTGCAGATTTTGTAAATGTTTACTATTTCCATTAACACGCCTTTTTCGTCTTTAGTGGTTATCTTGCGTCTCAGCCACAAACTTTTTGCAAAATCGACAAAAAATCCCAAAATCTTTTGAAAACTAAAAAGCGTATTTGCTTTTATCATGCATACCATGTTCCCTCTCCGGCGTCAAGCCACTTCCCCGACCCTTGCCCACCCCTCTGAGTTCTACCTTCCAGAAACTCAACCACCGAAACTGTCCAGGCAACCCTCAAGTGACTTGCCAACCGGCTCAACGCAATCCTGGAGTGACTCGCCAGCCGTCCAAAGCCCCCTTCCTCACCCAAGGAACAGAGAGTCGCCCTCGACCACAGACACTCACGAACGGATTGGTCCCCAAACGCCGCCTAGGCATTGCTGACGAGGACACCGGAATTCTTCGTGGGACGTGGACGCCCAAATTTCTCCGTGGGACCGGGACGCCTGGATTTCTTCGTGGGACGAGGACCGTGGACTAAAATGCGGTGGGGGGAATGACACTTCCCAAGCACACCGTCGGGTCTGCAGCAAAGGAAAGGTCCTGTCGGCCTTTTTCTGGACTAGCCAGTTTTTGCAGTCCGACCAGCCGCCCCGACGGCCCGCCGATGATGCGTTCTGGTCCACACAATCGTCATAAATAATAACTAGCAAAAACCTGGACCCAGCGAACTCTGCTACACACCCCACTTCGGAAGCTCTTACTCAAGTCCCTGCAAATATTCGCATCCACCCTCACCTTCCGTTTCCCCCACCAACAGCTCCATCGAAAGCTTCCATTCTTCAGCCTTCGAGGGGGAGGCCATTGTAGTGTACCGGAAAACAAGCTCTTTAAGTATTTTGTAACATTGGATTTTACGGTTGTTTTAACCTTCGCAACGTCCACTTGTTTTACTGACTGCATGTCCGTTGACACAAGCCGTTTTGGTGAGTACCTCGCTGCACGTTTCTCGCTCTGTCTGATTCGCTTCCTATTCTTGTAGCCTGCACAATATACGTTGGGTTCAATCGCCTCCGACTTCTATACTGTCGTATTTGACACGTCTTACGTGTCATTGCTTATCGACTAGTGTCCCAGGCTCCGCCCACAAAGAACCAAAGATAGGAGGCGCCCATTTGAATTGCATAACACCATAAAGAGTCAGTCGAACGAAATTGTAATCGGCAAATTCGCTGTTTATAGTGGTTTTCCTTCTCTTTAAAACCCCTAACCAAAAATTAGGTGTGACACCTTAATTCTGGACATTTTTTCCATGCAAATTCGATTATCCATTGACCATACTTGTGAAAGCATCTTGAAACTTGCATGAGCGAGGGGTATACCAAAGCCAACATCGATCTTTGTCAGCGCCTGTACTTGACTGTCTCTGAGTCTAAGAAGGTCACAGCCTTCAGCTATCCATCTGACCAATACTGTCACGAATTCGGCTGAGGTTACTCCTTTCCCTTTAGTGGGTCTGCTTGTGTGATATCTAGCGCGTAGCCTGTACCGGGAGCCCGGAGAGCGATTCGAAAAGGCAGATCGGGTTGCAGGGAAATTATTATCACAAAAATTGAAATAAAATAAAATGTTTATTCTCGACTAAGCGAGGCACGCCTGCACAGACATGATCATGTTAAGAGTACAAAATATGATCAGTTAATGGACAATGGAACAATGAGATTGTCGCATATGTTGATATAGGAATGCGTGTAAGTGTCCATGTGGGCATGTTTAGCTGTGTTTATGGACTTTGAGAAGGTTATTCTGCCTTTCAGATCGTCTTTGAACGTGTCGCCAGTGTTACTTGGATGCTTGATGGCTGTGGACTTGAAGCGGTTGTCCGGATAAGCAATGGGTGACTTTAGTTGGTGGCGAGTCACAACCGCCACGTCACAGTGTTTTTAAACGGACATGTGTGGCTTGTTATAGGGAGAACGCTCGTCAGGCGAAATCCCACCACGACCTGAAACACTGCCGCCGAACTATTTGCTGGAACAGGTAAACCCGAACCACCCAGATGGCACCACGAGGAGGTTGTTCGGCTAGCCAGCCAGTACAGTAGAAGATTCCCTGTTACCTAGCTATAGAAAACGACACCGATGACGATCTAGCTAGGGGAACGGAGGATTCACTACACACAGGGCAGTCGCGCGTTGCAACCGAAAGGAGAGCCAATCAACAATGGCGATGAGCAAGTCAAGCATTCAAACTCAGCAATCAGTTACGCACGCCACACCGGTTGCTTAGGTGTACAATGAATTCATTTTAGTTATAATTTTACACAGGCAGACCGGGGAATCTCCAGACTGTTTCAGGTGAAGTTGGCGGGGCTTTCAAATCGGCCGTGCCGTTGTCACGGGACATCACTTTTACATTATCGCTATAAACACATTAGTGTTCTCAGTACATTTCATAATGGATATTTTGTCAATGGCAAGGACCGGCTTGGCATAAATAAACAAGTGGTGTGATTTACAATATCCACTGCAAAAATTGTGACAAATATTATGTGGACCAGACAGGAAGAAAGCTCGGCACTAGGCTACATGAGCATAGCCTAGCCATCCGCCGACATGACCAGAACTCCCTGATGTCGGTACATATGGAAGCCGAGAATCATCAATTCGATTTGGAGAATGTCAGGATCATAGGCAGAGCAAAAATTCGAAAAGCACGCGAGTTCATCGAGGCTTGGTACTCGGGAGAGAACTCAATCAACAGGCACTTAGATTTAGACACTGCCTATGAGACACTGAGGGTCAAAAGAATAGTCCGCCTAAGAACAACTGGACGAAGGAATCTCATTGAGGCGGACTCTAGCCAACAGTACGAGAGAGCTGATTACACGGTCAGTTCACGTGGACCAATGGACTCCTGACGTTCGAATCAAGTGATCAGTAATCACTTGGATCTGTAAGTGGCCCGCATAAATCGCACTGATGATGTCGTCTAGTCTGACGACAAAACGTCTGCAGCCAAATCAACCAGCTCGGAGAACACCCGCATACCCGCATCCACATCCCGAGCTACAAATTTTCGCACGGATTTCTAATTTGTCAAACTATTTTCAAGGTCATCAGTGCTGTTGTAACGAGTGATCGAAACTAGTTTGGCGCGTGGTTGAATTTAAATTGTCACAATGACGGCGCCTTCTTTTCCGTCTGCCTTTCAGAAGGACCTTCCTGCGCAATTATTGAAGAAGGACAGAAACCTGAAGAGAACAGTTGACTGTAATTTTTCTTTTATCTTTTCCGTTACATTGATTCTTCCTTATAGAGCCTATGTGTTGCGTAATAGAACTTACGTCTCAATCCTTGCGGTTCTCTCTCGTCTGTATTTTACAATTGGCGACCCTGCCAGGATTTCAGAGCGATGCCGAAATCAACGAGTCAAATGGAAGATGAAAGCCAAAAGCTCGATGTTGATCCCGGATTGAGAATTTCTGTCGCGTTGGAATCACTGTCAGACGCTCTTCAGAAGATGACCACGAATCAGCTACCAACCGTGTCCACACCCCCGTTACCGCCCCCCGAAAGATTTTCACCGGGCATGTCCTACTCAAGGTGGGAAAAACAAGCCCAGCTGTACTTAAAGAACTTCCCTGTTGCACAACACGGCGCCGTCTTAATGGGATTACTCTCGCAAGAGGCGTTCGATATTGTGGCGGATACCAATCTTCTGGAAGAACCAGTCACACCGGAAACATTCGCCTCCCTTCGGCGTTTACTGGACCGGCCAGGTCTGCGCGACGAGTTGCGCAAGGCCTTTCATGCCCGGTATCAGAGACCGGTGGAAAATGTCGGGACATATGCTCGTGAATTGCGGAGAATGGCCTTATCTGCCTATGTAGACGAAACGCATGAACAACAGGGCAAGCGCGTTTTAGAGCAGTTACTCGAGGGCATCCAAACTCCCTCGGTAAAAAGGGAGTTTCGTCTACGACGCCCTACTTGCCTTCAGGCAGCCTTAGAGGTGGCAGACCAACTAGAACAAGTGGACGCGTCCATGGGCCTCATGGAACCCTGTTGCGCGTTGAAGCGATACAAGCCCGCTAGCTCCCAGCCACCAGAACGTAGAAATTGGAATCGCGTCCCGTTTCGAGGGGATTACTCGCGACGTCCAGCGCAATCGTACTTCCGAAGGCCCCGCCCCCTCCACCAAGAAGAGGAAATTTCCCGCCAAGCCGTGGCAGGCGAAATCTTCAAGGTGAGTGCGGTCGTGTGAAGTCAGTTTTCATTCCCGCCGTCACTAGTGCAACGTCCGCATTTTCATTAACGATAGAGCTAATCGTAGCAGGGGTGCCACTGGTAGGTCTAATTGACACAGGGGCATGCAGGAGCTTAGTCCGAGCTAATATAACCAAGTCGCTGACAGATTGTGTGTGGACACCATGTTACTGTCATCTGACCGCTGCTAATGGGGAACCCCTGGCTGTTCGGAATTCTATCACTGCTCAGGTGCACATTGCTAACGAGAAGTTCCGCCATGAGTTTATTGTCGCCGATAACCTTCCATTTGCTGTAATCATTGGAATGGACTTATTGAGACGTCTGAGATGTCACTTAGATTTAGACAAATGCCAGTTGATCACCGACAGTTGCGTTATATTGCTCAAACAAGGCCACGCTGACAGTCTTAAAACGTTTACGATTTGTGGGAGCCCCTCTGACGAGGAACACCGGGTAGACACGTTTATCCGCTCACTCGAGTTGCCAACGGACGAGGGAACGTTGGAAAAGCTCAAAGAAGTGCTGCTAGCCCACTCTGATGCATTCGCCTGGCAGACTGGAGACCTGGGCCGCACCAGCGTCGTGAAACACCTAATCGACACGGGGAATACGACCCCGATTAAGACTCACCCAAGACGGATCCCAGTGCACTGGCAAGGCGAGCTGCAAAAGCTCATAGACGAGATGTTGAAAAAGGAAGTTATACGACCCTCTACTTCCCCATGGGCAGCTCCAGTCGTCTTGGTAAAGAAGAAAGACGGTGGCTTTAGGCTGTGTGTTGATTATAGGCGGCTAAACGAAGTCACGCGGAAAGATGCATATCCACTGCCCAGAATTGATGACCTTTTCGACGCGCTCGGAGGGTCGGCTTATTTCAGCACGCTAGATTTGGTGTCCGGCTATTGGCAAGTGGAAGTTGAAGAGAGTGACCGAGCGAAGACAGCCTTTGTAATCCCTTCAGGCCTTTATGAGTTCCAAACAATGCCTTTCGGCCTATCAAACGCCCCTGCAACGTTTCAACGCCTTATGCAGAAAGTGCTTCACGATTTAATTCCTCACAAGTGTCTCGTCTATCTGGACGATGTCATCGTACACGGGAGAACGAAGGATGAACATCTAAGCAATCTAGCTGAAGTGTTAACGTGCCTAATCAATGTAGGTTTGAAACTCCAACCAAAAAATGTCGCTTGCTACAAGAAGAAGTTACCTATCTCGGACACATCATCTCTAGGGCAGGCATCCGGACAGATCCTCGCAAGACAGATCAGATAAAGGCGTGGCCAATCCCCACGAATGTCGAGGAGTTACGCAGTTTCTTAGGACTAGCGTCATACTACCGTCGATTCATCAAAGGGTTCTCGGAAGTCGCAGCCCCTTTAAACGCGTTGTTACAGAATAATCGCAGTTTCGATTGGACTGTCGAATGTCAAACGGGCTTCGATCGGTTGCGTGAGTCCCTGTGTACCGCCCCGATGTTAATCTTCCCCGACTTGTCGCCACACGCTGGGGAGTTCATTTTGGACACGGATGCCAGCGATCAGGCCATTGGGGCGGTTTTGTCACAAAAAGGGCGGGATGGCATAGAGAGAGTGGTTTCATACAGTAGTAGAAGCCTTACGTCAAGAGAACGCAATTACTGTACAACAAGGAAAGAAATGTTGGCGTTGGTCTTTTTCATAAAACAAAATCGGCACTACCTTTTAGGAAGAAAATTCTTAGTACGGACTGATCACCAATCACTCAGGTGGTTGCAGAATTTCAGGGACCCTGAGGGGCAGATTGCTCGATGGCAAGAGCAGCTACAGGAGTATGATTTCGAATGTCACCATCGGCCTGGGAAACTACACGGCAACGCGGACGCGCTATCGAGGATTCCGTCTCGAGATCACGGAAACTGTCCTTCCTGCATTACGCAACACGTAGCGCTAGTCAACCTACAAAAAGCCGAGTATGGTCGTTGGCAAGAAGCACAGGCTTCGGACCCAGATATATCACTCATCTACCACGAGCGGCGCTCGGGAAGGGACAAACCAGCTCCGAAAGAAATGGAAGGGAAAAGCTACGAAGCTCGGTGCTTGTGGGCGATGTGGGATAAACTCTCCATCGAAGAGGGTGTGTTGGTCTTCGATTTTGGCCCCACGTACCTGAGGAGGATCGTTGTTCCACAGGCGTTAGTTACCGAAGTGCTGTCGGAACTGCACCAACAGCTGGGACACGCTGGAATCAATAAACTCGAATCGGCGGCGCGTCAACGATTTTGGTGGCCGCACCAACGAAGAGACATTGTCAACTTCTGCCAAACTTGCGAAAGATGCGCGACGTTCAAAAATCCGCCTATTGCTCATAGGGCACCATTACAATCCATGACTGCGGGTTACCCGAACGAAATAGTTGGAGTAGACCTCGTTGGTCCACTTCCGGAAACGCCGAGAGGGAATCGCTACATCCTAGTCATGGTTGACTACTTCACCAAATGGTGCGAAGCCGTGCCAATCGCGCAGGCTGATACTCTCACTGTGGCAACAGCGATGACTAACCACTGGGTTTGCCAATGGGGAGCGCCTGGGCAACTGCATTCCGATAGGGGATCATGTTTCGAAAGCTCATTGGTCCAGGAGATGTGCAGAGCACTTGGTATCGATAAAACGCGAACAACGGCTTACCATCCACAAGGGAACGGACAGGTTGAACGTACGAATCGGTCGTTGAAGTCACTCTTGAAGGCGTTCGTGGACCAGAACATTTACGAGTGGGACACGTTGTTGCCTAAATGCTTATTGGCTTATCGCAGTACGGTCCACTCTTCTACCGGGCAAACGCCGTCGTTTATGTGGACGGGAAGAGAAGTTCGGTTGCCCACGGATGTCCGATTACCGAGATCACAACAGGTGTACCCGTCGGCCGCAGAATACGTCAGTAAGCTCCTTGACTCCATTCGACGCACACACGAAACGGCACGCATTCACTTGGCGAACGCTCAACGGCGACAGAAGGAATACTACGACAAGAAGGTCTTCGGTGTCCCGTTGAAACCAGGCGACCTCGTATATTTGCATCAGGCACCAGTATCCGGAATACCAGCGAAGCTGCATCGTGAGTGGGCAGGCCCCTACGTGGTAGACCGAATAATATCTGATCTAACTTGCGTGATTAGGGACCCAAAGAACGCCGTCGGGCAGCACATGGTTGTACACTTTAATCGGCTTAAATCTTTCCATATCGCGCCGAAGCATTCGAGTGAGGAGCACCACATTGAGCCACCGACAGAAGTAGCCACCGAAGTTGAGATAGCAGCTCAAGGGGGCTTTGGCGTGGCAACGGGGACGGTGCCAACATAGAAGGGGTGCGGTGTAACGAGTGATCGAAACTAGTTTGGCGCGTGGCGCCTTCTTTTCCGTCTGCCTTTCAGAAGGACATTCCTGCGCAATTATTGAAGAAGGACAGAAACCTGAAGAGAACAGTTGACTGTAACTTTTCTTTTACCTTTTCCGTTACATTGATTCTTCCTTATAGAGCCTATGTGTTGCGTAATAGAACTTACGTCTCAATCCTTGCGGTTCTCCCTTGTCTGCATTTTACACTGTCCTCCGCGTAATCTTTGAGAAAAATTCAAGATACTGCGCAAGTGAACATGGACGGTCCCGATTGAAAGTCTAGCTTGCAACCCTGGCTTTAAATTATTTTGTCCGGTACTGTTTAATTGTTGCTCATTTACACTGATCGTTTGTTTAAGTGACAATTCCACACAGTCTCCTATTACTCATTCCTATTATCCATTCCCACAAATTTACTTTTGCTAAGGCAACTTGAGCTCATCCGTTGTCGATATTGTAAACTGCTGCAAATGCACCCATCTGGATACATGAAACTTAAATTGACTTGATTTGACTTACCCTGTAGCGATTGTACATATCTTAGTTCCCAATTGTAACTACCTATTCTCACTTCCATTAATATTGTACAAGTTTGTTTTAACTGGCCAACAAACGAGAAAAGACTTTTTCGGGTTTCGATTCGCCTGCTGGTTTCGGCTACGCGCGTTATGCTATTGGTCGTCGTCGGTCTGCTTGCCTCCTTCATTGACCATCGGATCTAACGCGTCGAATTATTTTACGCACCAAATTTCGTCTTCCGACCGGATCGTGCGACTAACTGACGGCCTACTGAGGACCGTGCTTTACCGAAGGTCAGGTCCAACATTCTTACTGTATAGACCGGGAGTTCCTTTTATGTATTTAAACCCTCTTAGTTTGGTCTTTCCACTACAACCCTTTTAAGAATGAAGGCGGTGATTGATGATGGCTAACCAAAAGTCTCTCCCTACAAACTATACATAACACAGAAAAGTCTTCCTAGCTAACACTCAGCGAGCAATTTTTGTTCTCCTGTAGTTACGAAAGGGATGCACTGGATCTGTTGAAGATGAAACGTGAGATGCCGCTATTTCCGGTATGTTCTGAGGTTAATATAACCACGATGACAAGGCGGATGGGTGACGTGGTCTTCGAAATTCCTTCCAGGTTTCAAGCATGTGGGTATGATACTACATCACTTGACCACTACTAACTAGTGTGCTTCAGCTCGACTGCCTTACCTCGATCCGTGAGTTACTTTTGGTGCAGTCCCAAATATAGTGCTCTTAATCACTCCGGCAGCTGCGTCCACTGGTATAACATAGCATTGCAGACATTTCAGTTTAGACGTGAGTTCATTGCTGAGGATAGTAAAACCGCGTAGTTGTGTGTGACCGTTGTACCTGAATGCAAGTGATTGCAGCAAGGTATTGTTTCGCAGAGCATTTAGATTGGTCCAATCCCCAAGGTCACCGAACGGTGCGTGCCAGCCGGACTACTTATCGCTCTACCAAATTACTCTGCTGCGCCTCCAAATTTTCTCAGAATCTAGCCTGCATACCCTCATTCGATCAGGCTTGGCAAGCTCTTTCTAAAGCTGATGATATCTCGAATCTATAACTCACAGAATACCAACTTCCCTCAGTTTTCTAATTTCGCGTTTCCTCACTCCTAATACAAACCCAGAAATTCGTTGACCTTGCTTTCTACACCACAAATTGTGACCTCTTCTGGAAGCCCAGTTTAAGTGCTGTCTGACAACTGCACACTTGCTCTAGTTCATAGCTGTATAAGACAGCTTCAAGCGAATTCACCTCATCTACCACTGCAGCGCTTGTCGATCCAACAGTCTGCCAGCGATCCGTCAGAATTTCACCAGTGTAGCATTTCGTACTACCACTTACTGTCCACTTCATCGCCCGACGCACTCGGACCAATCAAATAGCACCAGCAGTCATCTGGTTGTGTACGCTTTAACAGACGTGTAAACTGGAACCAACGTGCACTGCACCTATGCCAAGTCAGAGTAGGTCGGTTAGCTCGCATTTCCGTACCCATTGAACCACCTTGATGTGAAACTGAGGGCAATAGGTTTTGTCCACCCGTTAATCCGTAGATAGACCAAAGGACTTAGTCTAAGCCGATCAATGCTTCATATTCTCTTCCATCTCACCAAGTTTCTGTGTGTTTGATTAGCGCTTAGAGCCAAGTTAAATTAGGCATTACAAGTGACCGTCGAGGAAAGTTCACTGACTCATGCGAATTGGTGTCCTGGATCTTAGCAGGGAGAAGGGGGTAACCCAGCTCCCACGAATCGGTCGCCACGAGGAGGCATCCAGGATATGAGCAGATGGCGCAACAGTGGCAGCAGTGGGTAGGCCATCTGTCAGGAGCTTGCCACCGCCAGCCTCAGCGCACCATAGGCTCTCCCGCTTATATATATATATATATATATATATATATATATATATATATATATATATATATATAAATATATAAATATAAATATATATATGTGTCATCCTGCAGGGGACAACAGATAAAAGTTACCTTTACTTTACACGATGCACAGGACATCAACGTTTGACCAACGAAGCAAGCAACTGTTACATAACAGTACAAGTTTACACCGAACCAATGCTAACCTGCCTCTCCTACACTGATAAATGCAGGTGTGTTGGGTGATTGGGGACTAGACTGAATGAATACAAGCGTATGTGTCTGATAACTTTCTATACCAGCTATTCCTTCACATGGCAACTAGGTCAATATGCAAATGAGGAGCGCATTACAATCTGTAATCAACAGCTAAAGGGAGCTGAAGCTCCCTCTGAGGCTTAGGACGCGGAAACGTATGGCCTTGAAGGATACAGTTTGACACGCTGCTCCGAGCGTCGAAAACTGGAAATCCAAATGAAAACATTGCACCGGCATGGTGCGAGTGGATGGAGTGACAGTGTAGCAGGTGTGCTATCAAGCACCACAAAGTGTAGCGGGAGTCCTACCCTACGTATCGTGTCAAGACAGGTGTAAGCTTCACAAAAGCGGTCAACACTCTTAGACGATGGGTTTTTTTATAATTTCCAGACAGCACCGATATTTCTCACCATTCTCACACAGACCATAGCCGATGATTTTGCAAAAGCTCGCTTTTACTGATGTATATGACGTTCGCATTAAGTAATTGAAGGTAAAAATCCTGGAGTAGGTTGCACAGTTGTCAGTTATTTCAACAATGTCACGGTAAGATGCATGTGCTCAATACTTAGAAACACGAAGTAGTCCTTGGAATCTGCAAATGGCACCATCTTGCTCAGCTTTCAAAATGACGCCTGATAACAGTCTCTGTTACTTCCGGACTACAAGGAGGCTATCGCCATACAAGCTCACTTGGGATATTGGAGGAAAGCTGTAGAAATAGTGAAAAGGTTCAGCATGGTTTTTGCCAAAACTAATCATTCACCACGTAAACTTCGCCAGTCCATGGAAGCTGGATTAAATCGACGGATACCTGGGGACAAGACGCTACTAACGATTTGGACTCATTGAACGTAGCTGGGTCGTTTGTATCAAGTCCTTATACCTCACAAGCTGCTGCGCGGTCACAATCGTGCTCTGTGTCAAACAAATACCTTTCCCTACAGATGGTGTCTGAATGGATGGTCTCCTAACTCTTATCGAACGCAAATAAATGCGTTGCGACGTCACGTATGATAAAGCTTTCTCCTAAATTTTATAGGCGATCACGTGAAAATGATGACCGCAAATATTTTTGCATTTTCCATGCAACTTCACGCATAGGGCCAATAAGTTAGCATGTTACGAAGGTCGAAATAACGTTTTGTGCAATCAAGTTCCCAGGGCATCAATTCATTCCCTCCCTGAGGGGGTACATGCATACACTTTCAGTGACACTCTCATTGGTAATAGGGCAATAGCTAATGGGACTCCCTCGATGTAAGCACAGGGCTATATGTATGCGTCGATGGGGGACAGGTATGCTTCGGAGTAGGTTTACACATTGTTGTTAACGGCAGGCAGACAGGGATGAGAAGTCACCAACGCTAAGCCTGACTGTGGCTGGTCAATCTAGGATGAGGTGTTGGCAAGCTCCCGACTAGCACCAACTTAACAGATATTTTGTCAGAAAGAGTTACCATTGGTTTGTGTTCTGACCCGGTCGATAGCCTGTGTCCTGTGCCAAATTTCTAATGCCTGTCGTAGCAGTCAGAAACATATCGGTTGCACAAGTTGTGCTCGGTCCAGGATGCAAAGTACCAGTGGCACATTTAGGCTCCATGTTAGTATTATGTTCTATACAATATACCGCGTGAAACTCATAATATTAATAATAATTATTGTAATAATGGGCATATTTCGCCTCAAGTAAAAGGTTGTGGCAATATTTGGTACAGAACCTACTCGCACAGCTGACGTCATACTCCTGCAAGAGCAATAGCACCTTGTCTTCTTTTATGTGTCTGCATTTCTGATAAGGTATTTGTACCATACGAAGGCACATTTGCAGTTTGCCTATGTTGTAGACTCTGAGGACTCTTTACATGGCATGAATTGGTGATGTTACACCTATCAGACATTACCAGGGCTTTCATTGAATGGATTTTCTAATGACGTTCCCCATGAAAAATACGACATAATGGTGTCCAGGTAGAGATAGCTTCCCAACTTACTGCGAAAGGGTTGCACAGTCTCACACGACTTGATGGTGCATGGCAACCGATTCCACAGCGAAGCATATATGGTGAGATAAAAGTTAGACCGCAAATTTGTCAAACGTCGTGATATTATCGGGGTAAGTTTTTGTTACCAAGGTCATGTTTGTAATTGTGTTACAATGTTAAGGATGAATCGATTGCAATGGGTGTTGCCATGAATCAGATTAAGCAGCAGTCTCAAGTTATGTTTTAGTCTTCGCAGTCAAACCGGATAGAGCTGGAGTTGCTGGCCTCGCTTATAGGAGGTCAGGATAGAAGTTTTACCAATACATGCTTAGTAAACGACGGTTGAAGACTTTCTATCGATGTTTTGCCTGATTTAGGTATAGTGCCTCAGAGTATATTGCAATTCTCTAGGATTGGACGCTTAAGAATTTTAACTAGATCAACTGTAGTTGCGATTGTATGCATGTTATGAGATACATCAGTGAAGGATTGTTTAGCTCGTGCTATCTGGTACTCATTCTGTTCTAAAAAAAACCTAATGGTACAAGAATACCTGATTAATATGGCTTAGTTTGAGCTACTGGAGTCCAGTATATAGTTCAGATAATGCAGCTACCAGAATGTGTACGATCGTTAGTCAATGAAGTCATTTAGGACCTGTCTATCAGCTCTAGTGAGTTGATGAACTACCTCACAGCTTTTCCCCTTTCATGAATAATCCGACTACTATAGGAGTGTTTTGGCTTTTCCTATTATGCTCAATCTCCGGTTTTGCGCAACTGGTAGGGCGAGGGTTGATGAATATAGTTTTCCATTCATCTACAAATTACTTGGATCCCAGTGAAACGGCAAACATATACAGAAGGAGCAGTGCCATATCGGGCTCTCCCGGTCTCATGGCGGATGGAGAAATACCATCAGCTTTCAGAATTGAGCACGGTTGAACAGAACGTGTTACTTGGTGGATATTGCGGAGAGCAATAGCACTTAAATGGAACCTTATTGTAAGTATAGCGTTAATGTCAAGGGTCATGTGGGTAGAGAATAAAGAGCTACATGCGCCTGGATATCGTCCACGATTTTAGTGATCAAAGAAAAGCGTTTGTTGCTGCTTCGACGGAGAAGTCAGACCAGCTCTGTTGCGCTAGATGTCATGCGTAGGGTTGCTTGATTTTAATGTGCTCACCCCATCAACCGTAGGTGCTTGCATTCACAGATGAGTCAGTACATCTGTGGAATCATTGTAAAATATCCTATCCTTCTTTAGCGCCCGATCGGTTTGCTGGATTTCTGACTCATCGAACTTTCGGTTGCATCTTTTTAAACTTCAGTGATTCGTTTTTCTTGTGCAGCAACGAGTGTTATGACTTGCTGAAACTAATGATAGAAGTGCTCCACTGCTGTGTATGCATTGTTGCAAAAAAAGAGGCATGTCAATCGCAGGACTGGATTATTTGCCGGAAGGGTTTCCAGTTAATACTGCGGCCGGTGTAGTGGGAAGGAGGTACTTGTTTGGTGGCCATTTTAACAGTGAAGGTTAAGAGTATCATGTTGCCGTCGCTACCAGCGATGTTCTTCGAAATGTCTCTCTGTACGTTTGCCATACCCAATGTAATTCTCATGACTATTCTGTGCGTCAAGTTAGTTGGTATGGTAACCCACTGTGTTCAACTAACTCTGACTGAATAAATGGAGGCTGTGTATAGACAAGAAGGTCTGGGAAAACCAGTGTATCTTCGGCATGTTGAAACCATCTACAAATATTTTGTGTTTGTGCATCTTTTCCCATGCAAAATCGAAAGTTGAAGTAATACGGACATTTAACGTTGATGAATTTGATGGGTTGCGATTAGATGCAAGTACGCCGAGGCTCCTGAGACGAAGAACCAGAGACAATCAGAAACATTTGCCAACGATGGATTTTCGAACCGCTCAGCAGTACACATATCATGGAGTTGCATGAGGTATCCTCCACCATTTCTTTTACAGCGAACTTGACGACGATGGTGTTAAAAGGGGAGGGGTAATTGGATTACAGCTTAATATATCTGCGGAGTACCACGTTTCGGTAATGAGGATTGCTTGCAGCTCGATTAAATGTGCAAGCATGCTTAGGAAATACTGTTTGTTGATAATCCATCTGGAGTCAATCAAAAGTAATTAAAACACACCATAAATGGTTGAAGCGGTATTCGCTTCAGGGCTGTGTGAGTCATTGCAATCGCCGATTATTTGAGCGATAAATATGTGTGGAAGCATTGGGAAGGTGTCCATTGCTAATAACCTTGCGAGTAGGAGACTTTTACCGGTGTACATTGTGAAAGATGGGGCTGATGTTTGAAGGATACATTGCGGTTGGCTTGCCGTTGAGCTTACCTATTTATGTGAGGCAATTGTAGAAATAACGGGTGCATAATTTGGGCAACTGCAGCATATGTAGGGAGTTTAAATGGCCACCGTTCCAATATATATATATATATATATATATATATATATATATATATATATATATATATATATATATAATCCAAGCTTTCTACTGCATCATCTCCTTGCACAACTCTATACTGTTAGCCACACGATCGCGTTACTGCACCTTGTCTCATAATATTACTGTAGCCGTTTACCTAAAGTGTGAAACCGAAGATATAGAAACGCTGCCCCGATAAGCCTGCTGATCATACACATCTCATGCCTGTTCATTTTCGTTGCATTCCGGATGAGCTGAAGCGAAGAGGCATAAAAGTGACTTCTTACAATCACAAGGCTAACACTGCAGTTGTCCGGTACTCTTTCAGTTAATGGACGCTGTTGCTGCGAAGGAATTTGTTAAAAGTCGCGAAAGATTGCAAAAGATGCTACCGTCTAAGCACTGCGCCTGTTTAAAGGGAAGTCTGGCCGAGCCGAACTTAGTTGTCTCCTAATGGAATACAAATGAAAAGTACGAAATGGACACAGATACTCCATGTCGGTGATCCACACCAGTGTGGAAGTCACAGACGGCTCACAAAATGGGACCATGTAAATGATTGGCAATGCAGTTGAAACCTCTCTATAACGTCCAGTGACTTGACTGCCAGCCTCAAGGCTTCATTAAGCGCAGTACACGACAACGAAATATGACGCTTTGCTACAAAAACTGCCATATTGCTAAATGCCATGTCATCGCCGAAGACAGCACGGCAAGGTCAATAAATAGTGGCGGCGCACGAAGTTCACTCGGGTAATTCAGGTAAATACAGAAACCAACCAAACGCTGTTCTCTCATTTACCGACGTCCATGCAGCTTTTTGAATAATTTACAGCGGGATCCGCGCACCTTAACCCTGACATAAGCAACTATTACAGGCAGCCAAGCAAGCATGCATTTTTGCACGCAGTGACATACATTGCTGTGGACGTGCAAGCTACGCTGATACATGTTGTCATCAGAAAGCAGTGAGATCCTGAAGCCTTGTTGTAGGATGACCTTGGCTCCACAACGCATGCCTACGATTCCTTTCTAGTGCTTGCAACAGTGCAGTATGCAGGCATCACCTATAGTGAAGCGCGTGTCTGTCATGTCCAGGGCGGATGTAAACAGCAACTTCTTAACTTGGTGCCAAACCACGTTCTCAGCAGCGTACTAACTGTTATCGATTGCCGGAGGCGATATCTGAATCTGCTGCTGTTTTAGTCTCCTTTGAATGGCATCGTTAGAAACACTCTTTGCTTATGGACGTCGGGCACTCGTTCGTTTCCGGTTTTCGCTTTCCCGTTTGTGTTCTTTGCCAGGAACTTCTCCGGACGTCCATTTTCACGTACTGTAGAGGAGACGCGTTGCAGCTCATAAGTAATCGGTTTCTCTGAGCATATCTGGCTACCTATCACAAACATGGTACGAACCGGAGCTCGTTTGCAATTCACAGTACACAAAATGTCAGAGAGGGTACTGTACCATTTAGGTTTCTTTTAAGCGAAGATCCAAAATTGGAAGGCGTTTTAATATTCGTTTTCAACTCTAACTTCGATTTCGGGGTAACAGTTACTTAGCGTCAGCAATAGTTGTTCTGCTATATCGGCAATGTCTATAACGACAAAAGTATCATTCATGTAGCGGCTATATGAATGCACGTGGGGTATACTACATCCTGATGATCTCTGTGTGCAATCTATCCAATCCGCTAAGTATATGTAAACGGCAGACAAAATATGCGGAATAGCTGAATTCAGATTATCCTGACGAAATGTTGTTTTTTCTTCCTCTTTTGACATTTGCAGTTGTTTGTTGTGTGGTCCAGCCCACGGTGTTCGAAATACTAACAGTCTTAGTCGAGACTGGCAATCACTCTCTTCGCTTTCAACGGAGGAGAGGTAGTCACTGAATGACAAACTGGATGTATTTTGCAATCTCGAAGGTGTGTAAAGTGAAATAAGCGTGATCTCGGATCGATTTGACAGAGAAAAAATGCATGGCAAGCAGCGCTATAGAATATCAAAACACAGAATCTCAGATAACCGAAACTTCCTTGATGTAGCAACAAAAGAGAAAAACCAACCTTCCATCATGTCTAAATTAAGTAAGGACACCGGAATTAAGCCATCTAAGAAGCTTGTACCATGCATCCTGTTTTGTGAAGCAACAATTAATTCAGATAATTCATCATTGTCACTCCCAAGCAACAGGCTTCGGCTAGTTTGGAAAAGCACCAGACGCCGGCATTTCGACCTTCTGGGTCTCGTCAGTGGGGCGTTTCCCAGCGGACCTCTGCAGGGTTCTGCCCCCATGACTTCAGGACCTAGTGCCACTTCGCCATGGATGACAGACACGGACATGTTTGATTGACATGAAATCGTGGTCGCCCACCGACCTTCCGTGGGCGCTTGGGCCACATGAGTACTTACCATTTACAGCATTTTCTCTACTTTGCTTCCCAAACATGCACCGATATTCGAATTCGGCGGAGGACTGACAATCCCCCTCTCCTGCCCCTGTAGCTTGTGGTATCGGCTAGTCGCCTTCTATCGCTTTTGGGCCGTTGTACAAATAATACATACCCAACCTTCACAGTCGTAATGCCGACTGCGAGTCTTCCACCCACTTAGCAGGCACCCTGTCTTAAACAGTTTACTCCTTCGCTTTGCCACAATCAAAGGAACCAAGCATCTGCTCTTTCAACAACGACAGTGGCGACAACAGTAACAAGTATCTGCGACTATTTAAGACGCATAATGCTCTGTACTCGCCATACAGAGCATTTCATGCACGAGGACACCTCCTATCCTTTGAGCAAAAGTGCCAACTATTTTACCGGAAAATGTTTTAATCCAAGGATCTTATTCTATAAATCAAGCAAATGAATTACGCGTCCGTACTTCCCGGATACGTGTCACACTATCTTCTCGCAGTGATGCGACCTAACGCATCCGCGAGCTTCAGCTACCACATTTTCCAGAAACTTTGTACACCACTCGCTGTTGCTCAGAACACATTCCGGATCCCCTCTCAGCAGTTCGCCATACCTGGTCCTCATTGCGTCCTTTACATAAGTCTTGATAACACTCCATACGCGTTTAATAGGGTTTCGCGACAGAGAGTATGGCGCGAGCCGTAGCAGTCTTCCTGTTCGATACCCTTCCTCCTGGAAGACACTCTTCAGATCCGTGTAGCACGGCGCATTCTCACAAACCGGAATGCACTGATTGATGAAATGCCATCCCTGGGCATTCAGAATTTATCGAAACCACTGGGCGCACCACCGTTTGTTGTAGCTGTCAGGCACAATCGCCAAATCTAGCGATGCCTCCCTCATCATTGTGCCAACCACGTGCACATTCTGGCCGCATTGAGCGATCTCTAGTACGAACGCAAACGAGGCTGAAATTCATCTCATCTATCCAAACCGGTTCTCTCTCTCTTCGGTCTGTAATTGTAGTAGTGTCAAGACCAACAAACTGTGTCGCCTTTTGTTCTCCAATGTGTTCGATCCCGGCATGGTATGCAACATTTTAGGGTTATAAAGCGCCCGTCCAAATATCTGGACACCGTGGTACCGCTCACCTCCACGTCGTATTCTGCTTACAGCCTCAGACCAAGTGTGGATAAGGTAACGGTGGGCTCTTCTGATACCCATTCAACGACAACATTCACGTGGCTTTCTGTCAGAGATCGGCGACGAGCTCCTCCGTGTTGCCCCCTCTGCTCCGCTGATTCCAACATTCGTATCCAACTGCGGCACGTGATTACGTTCACCTGCAGCAAGGAAGCAACGGTCTTACAATCCTCCCCTTCCTCACACGCCATCAGTATTCTTTCCCTCACCTCCGGAGAGTGGTACACGTAATGCCCTCGTCGCCGCATTCTGTGTGCGCGCAAAGAACGACCAAACACCAACTGTCTAACGCTGTAGTCACCGTCCCTTTTATTGCCATCAAATGGGTCAAGCATGAGGCCCCAGGATTGGTTGTTGTCATAGAGGCGAGACCGCTGACTACCAAGGTTCACTCTAGCAGGCCCCAGCCTAAGGACGTCACAGATTTCGAGAAGCCTGTGTGGGTGGCACGGCATGCTATCTAACGGAGAGTAACACGGATGATTCACGCCGGAAACTGATGAAATCAAATCCACATCATCGCATGTTTGCTATGATGCGGGCGTCATCCTACCCATAGTTAGACAGTCAATTTTCATACCAATGTCAAACCTGTCCAGACAAGAGATGTGATTCTCCTGTGACAGACCGCTGAAGTAAGAGCATGAGTGCTAGAGAGGCGGGCCCAGCCAATGTCCGAATACGAGATCGCAAACGTGTGTGGGTTTCCTGTGGAGTACGTGAGCTGTCTGCTACATGTGAAAGCACGAGCACGGTACAAAGTCAAACTGTTCGGAAAGCAGGCACGAGTTTTTGGCCAACGAATACAAGCCAGTTCAGGCGAGAGTTTTGGCTAGCAAATACAAGTCAGCGCCAAAGGAGGCAGTGCATTCGGCCAAATATGGAAAAACCGTGGAACCAAAATCACTGACATTGGCTGAGAGCCAGTCGCATAGCTAGGCTTCCTAAAAATAGTACGTTTCGTTACCTAATAAATACGAGCGGTCTGTCGTGTAGAATATACTCCCTGTTACCGAGTCTTGGCCTTTTTCTGTATCCCGTTGGTTGGCTGGTGCGGGACTGAACAGTCAGACGGTCGTAGCCTAGCAGGTTCCGTGTTAAGGAAACAGTACTACAACAGTGGCGACGCAGAGTTAACAAGTCGAACCCAAACATGGCAATCCCCTTTCCACAAATGCAAGAACTGTTGCAGACTCTGTTACAACAGCAGCAAGCGCAGTTTGAGAAGGCTCAGGCCAGACTGATCGAAACACTGACCAAGAATTTGTCTCTACAAGCAGGCTCGGTAACAGGTGCAAGTGAACGTGGCCCCTCCGAAAAAGTCTTGACCCAACAAGTTGGTGAGTTCCATTATGATGCGGATGCCGGTATTACGTTTGAATCCTGGTCTCATAAATACGAAGATCTGTTTCGAGTTGATCTAGCAGCTGTCCCAGAAGACAAGAGAGTTCGTCTCCTGCTACGGAAATTGGGTGCGGCCGAGCACGCAAAGTTCATGAATTTCATCTTACCGAAGAAAAGTACTGATTTAACTTTCGACGAAGCCGTTGCTACTTTGTCGCAGATATTTGGTGAACAATCCTCATTATTTAATATCCGATACAAGTGCCTGACGATGACCAAGCGAGGCGATGAAGACTGGGTAACTTACTCAAGTCGCGTCAATCGTGAATGCGAACGGTCCCTGTTTCACAAGATGTCAGCAGATCAGTACAAGTGCCTTATTTATGTGTGCGGTCTTCAGGCGGCCAAAGATGCTGATGCCCGAACAAGAGTCTTGAATAGAATCGAACAAAATTCAGAGATTACACTGCAGGAAGTGACGAATGAATGCCAACGGTTGATGAATTTGAAACATGATGCTGCGATGATCCAACAGTCGCCCACCCAGAGCAGCCCGGACATCATTTGCAGGGTCAGTCGAAATCCCCACAAGGAACCAGTTCATGTGAGTTCAAAAGATTCAAAACCCCCTTCTCCTTACTGGTTTTGCAGAGAGTGACATTTTGGCCGAAACTGCCCGTTCCGGAACCACATTTGCCGCCGTTGTGGTAAGCGAGGGCACCAGGAGTCGTGTTGTCTTGCAAGACGATCAACAGTGATCGGAATAAATCGTCGAAATCCGATGCGCTCCCGATGTCACAACGAAGCTAAAACAGTGACGGCAACTTTCAAGGTTGATGGTGCCAGCAGGCGTAAGTTCACTGTGCTGAAGATCAATGGTAAACAAGTTAGATTACAGTTGGATACTGCGTCAGATATCACCTTGCTTTGTCGAGAAACATGGTGCATGCTGGGGCGACCGCCACTTGTCCACACAGACCACACAGCACGAAACGCATCCGGGGGTATCTTGAAACTGCTCGGGGAGTTGCATTGTCAGGTCAGTTTTCGCGATCAGCATATACGCACCACTTGTTTTATGACAGATCAACCAGGATTGAATTTGCTTGGTCTCGACTGGATGGACGAATTGAACTTACTTGACCAGTCGGTAAACAGTATTTGCCAGAAATTACAAGTTGAGAAACCCGCTCAGATGCTGAATATGAACCACGAACTCTACACTCAAATCGCTGAACTAAAGCGACGCCATGAAAGTTTGTTTCAATCCGGTCTTGGATGTTGCCGTATTGCCAAAGCAGAATTGAACCTCAAACCAGACGCTAGACCGGTTTTCAGACCAAAACGTCCAGTGCCGTATGCAACACAACCAATTGTGGAATCTGAGTTGAATCGCTTGCAGTCGGAAGGCATAATCGAGCGTGTACATTTCTCGGAATGGGCGGCACCCATCGTTGTGGTGAAGAAAGGAAACGGTAAGGTACGTATTTGTGCTGACTTTTCGACTGGTTTAAATTCCATGTTGGAGGCACACCAATACCCTCTGCCTATACCTGAAGATTTGTTCTCCAAGCTTAACGGTGGAAAATGGTTTGCCAAACTCGATCTAGCTGACGCATACCTACAGGTTCCAGTGGCTGAGAACTGCAGAAAATTATTGACGGTCAACACGCACCTTGGTCTTTTTCAGTATAATCGGTTGCCTTTTGGTGTGAAGACGGCTCCCGCTATTTTTCAACAAATCATGGATACGCTCCTGAACGATATCCCTGGGGTCGCAGTGTACTTGGATGATGCATTGATTATGGGGTCTGACCCACAAGCTTTGATGGCCACTTTGGAGAAAGTGTTAACCCGTCTAGAGGAAGCTGGTTTTCGGTTACGAATGGAAAAGTGTAATTTCCTGATGGAAAGTGTTAAGTTTCTCGGTTTCCTCATTGAAAAACATGGTCGGCGTCCGGATCCCGCTAACATAGAAGCTATCAAGCAGATGCCACCACCGAAAGACGTTGCCCAACTTCGCTCATTCCTGGGTCTTGTGACCCATTATAGTGCTTTCTTACCAAGCCTACATCAGACAAGAGGTCCTCTGAACGAGTTGCTGATGAAAGGGAAAGAATGGCGATGGACAAAGGAGTGTCAACAATCCTTTGATACAGTGAAAAAAGCACTTAGTTCCGACTTGCTTTTGACTCACTTCAATCCAAACTTGGAGATTGTCGTCGCTTCGGACGCTTCCAATTATGGTGTGGGTGCTGTTATTTCTCATCTGTTTCCAGGAGGAGAAGAGAAGGCTATCGCCCACGCAGCACGGTCCCTGACGGTGGCGGAGAAGAATTACAGCCAGATTGAGAAGGAAGCGCTGGCGATCGTTTTCGCAGTGAAACGGTTCCACAAGATGTTATACGGCAGACATTTTAAACTGATTACGGATCACAAGCCCTTGTTGTCGATATTCGGATCGAAGAAGGGTGTTCCTGTTTTCACTGCAAGTCGGTTACAGAGATGGGCTACCATACTGCTAGGTTACGATTTCAGCATACAGTACCGCTCAACACAACAACTCGGCCAAGCTGACGCTCTATCTCGCCTTATCAGCTCCCAGACGAAGGAGAACGATGAATGTGTGGTCGCATTTGTTAATTTTGAGTCAGAAGTTCAGCAAATTCTGTTTGACAGTGTACGAGAGTTGCCTGTAACGTCGGACACAATTCGTGTGGAGACGGCTAAAGACGAACTCTTACCGAAAGTGATAGAGTTCGTGCAATCCAGCTGGCCCAATATCAGAATTTCGGCTGACCTACAACCCTTTTACAATCGACGCGGATCTCTTTCGGTTGTTGGTAATTGTCTGATGTTTGGAGATCGAGTAGTGGTACCGAAAAAGTTGCGGAGCCGAATTCTACAGCAGTTTCATTCAGGACATCCGGGAACCAGCCGAATGAAGGCGCTGGCACGAAGTTTTGTGTATTGGCCCCAAATGGATTCAGAAATCGAACAGTTTTGCCAAAGATGTGAATCTTGTCAGCAGGCGGCGAAGGCCCCTCCAAAGTCTCCGTGGCAACCTTGGCCCGAGTCGGAGAAGCCGTGGCAGCGAGTACACTTGGATTACGCAGGACCAATCAACGGTCAGTCCTACTTGATTTTCGTTGATTCCTACACGAAGTGGCCCGACGTGATTCCGATGCAATACCCCACCGCCCAGCACACTATCAATGAGCTGAGCAAATTGTTCCAGTATTTTGGCACACCGGAAACACTAGTTACGGATAACGGACCGCAGTTCACATCTACGCTATTTCAAGAATTCTGCGCACAAAACGGAATTCGGCACAAGTTTTCACCGCCGTACCATCCACAATCAAATGGGCAGGCCGAAAGATTCGTAGATACATTTAAACGTGCTCTTCTTAAGGCGGAAGGATCGAGGGCGTCACGAGATATAATCCAACCGTTCCTGAGAATGTATCGCAACACCCCGAATCCAAACACACCAGAAGGGAAGTCTCCTGCGGAATGCCTCTTCGGACGAAAAATTAGAACGATATTTGATAGCCTGATTCCTAGATGTGATGAAAAACACAACGGACAAACGAACGAAGAGCAGGAAGGGAGACTTCGTAGGTTTAAGGTCGGTGAACTGGTGTACGCACGAAACTTCCAGACTCCGGGAAGGTGGTCCATCGGAACGGTTATCGGAAAAAAGGGTAAGGTTATATATGAGATAATGGTCGGAAAGGACAAGTGGACCAGGCATGTCAACCATCTACGGCCACGACATGGAAACACCCAGAGACCTCAAGCATCGTCAAAACTACAGTGGGACATTCTGCTAGATACATTTGGATTGGAAAACGAAACTGATGCCTCAAATAGGATAGAACCGGTTGCTCAATTACCGCGTGATATACCGAGCAAGCCAAGTCGAAGACGAAGACAGCCGCAGTGGCTGCAAGTGAAGCCAAGGGAAAAAAGCTACGACCAAGCTCGGTGCGAAAGGTAAGGAGAAGCAGTCCTTTGAAAGAGGGAGGTGCTAGAGAGGCGGGCCCAGCCAATGTCCGAATACGAGATCGCAAACGTGTGTGGGTTTCCTGTGGAGTACGTGAGCTGTCTGCTACATGTGAAAGCACGAGCACGGTACAAAGTCAAACTGTTCGGAAAGCAGGCACGAGTTTTTGGCCAACGAATACAAGCCAGTTCAGGCGAGAGTTTTGGCTAGCAAATACAAGTCAGCGCCAAAGGAGGCAGTGCATTCGGCCAAATATGGAAAAACCGTGGAACCAAAATCACTGACATTGGCTGAGAGCCAGTCGCATAGCTAGGCTTCCTAAAAATAGTACGTTTCGTTACCTAATAAATACGAGCGGTCTGTCGTGTAGAATATACTCCCTGTTACCGAGTCTTGGCCTTTTTCTGTATCCCGTTGGTTGGCTGGTGCGGGACTGAACAGTCAGACGGTCGTAGCCTAGCAGGTTCCGTGTTAAGGAAACAGTACTACAACAGTGGCGACGCAGAGTTAACAAGTCGAACGCAAACATGGCAATCCCCTTTCCACAAATGCAAGAACTGTTGCAGACTCTGTTACAACAGCAGCAAGCGCAGTTTGAGAAGGCTCAGGCCAGACTGATCGAAACACTGACCAAGAATTTGTCTCTACAAGCAGGCTCGGTAACAGGTGCAAGTGAACGTGGCCCCTCCGAAAAAGTCTAGACCCAACAAGTTGGTGAGTTCCATTATGATGCGGATGCCGGTATTACGTTTGAATCCTGGTCTCATAAATACGAAGATCTGTTTCGAGTTGATCTAGCAGCTGTCCCAGAAGACAAGAGAGTTCGTCTCCTGCTACGGAAATTGGGTGCGGCCGAGCACGCAAAGTTCATGAATTTCATCTTACCGAAGAAAAGTACTGATTTAACTTTCGACGAAGCCGTTGCTACTTTGTCGCAGATATTTGGTGAACAATCCTCATTATTTAATATCCGATACAAGTGCCTGACGATGACCAAGCGAGGCGATGAAGACTGGGTAACTTACTCAAGTCGCGTCAATCGTGAATGCGAACGGTCCCTGTTTCACAAGATGTCAGCAGATCAGTACAAGTGCCTTATTTATGTGTGCGGTCTTCAGGCGGCCAAAGATGCTGATGCCCGAACAAGAGTCTTGAATAGAATCGAACAAAATTCAGAGATTACACTGCAGGAAGTGACGAATGAATGCCAACGGTTGATGAATTTGAAACATGATGCTGCGATGATCCAACAGTCGCCCACCCAGAGCAGCCCGGACATCATTTGCAGGGTCAGTCGAAATCCCCACAAGGAACCAGTTCATGTGAGTTCAAAAGATTCAAAACCCCCTTCTCCTTACTGGTTTTGCAGAGAGTGACATTTTGGCCGAAACTGCCCGTTCCGGAACCACATTTGCCGCCGTTGTGGTAAGCGAGGGCACCAGGAGTCGTGTTGTCTTGCAAGACGATCAACAGTGATCGGAATAAATCGTCGAAATCCGATGCGCTCCCGATGTCACAACGAAGCTAAAACAGTGACGGCAACTTTCAAGGTTGATGGTGCCAGCAGGCGTAAGTTCACTGTGCTGAAGATCAATGGTAAACAAGTTAGATTACAGTTGGATACTGCGTCAGATATCACCTTGCTTTGTCGAGAAACATGGTGCATGCTGGGGCGACCGCCACTTGTCCACACAGACCACACAGCACGAAACGCATCCGGGGGTATCTTGAAACTGCTCGGGGAGTTGCATTGTCAGGTCAGTTTTCGCGATCAGCATATACGCACCACTTGTTTTATGACAGATCAACCAGGATTGAATTTGCTTGGTCTCGACTGGATGGACGAATTGAACTTACTTGACCAGTCGGTAAACAGTATTTGCCAGAAATTACAAGTTGAGAAACCCGCTCAGATGCTGAATATGAACCACGAACTCTACACTCAAATCGCTGAACTAAAGCGACGCCATGAAAGTTTGTTTCAATCCGGTCTTGGATGTTGCCGTATTGCCAAAGCAGAATTGAACCTCAAACCAGACGCTAGACCGGTTTTCAGACCAAAACGTCCAGTGCCGTATGCAACACAACCAATTGTGGAATCTGAGTTGAATCGCTTGCAGTCGGAAGGCATAATCGAGCGTGTACATTTCTCGGAATGGGCGGCACCCATCGTTGTGGTGAAGAAAGGAAACGGTAAGGTATGTATTTGTGCTGACTTTTCGACTGGTTTAAATTCCATGTTGGAGGCACACCAATACCCTCTGCCTATACCTGAAGATTTGTTCTCCAAGCTTAACGGTGGAAAATGGTTTGCCAAACTCGATCTAGCTGACGCATACCTACAGGTTCCAGTGGCTGAGAACTGCAGAAAATTATTGACGGTCAACACGCACCTTGGTCTTTTTCAGTATAATCGGTTGCCTTTTGGTGTGAAGACGGCTCCCGCTATTTTTCAACAAATCATGGATACGCTCCTGAACGATATCCCTGGGGTCGCAGTGTACTTGGATGATGCATTGATTATGGGGTCTGACCCACAAGCTTTGATGGCCACTTTGGAGAAAGTGTTAACCCGTCTAGAGGAAGCTGGTTTTCGGTTACGAATGGAAAAGTGTAATTTCCTGATGGAAAGTGTTAAGTTTCTCGGTTTCCTCATTGAAAAACATGGTCGGCGTCCGGATCCCGCTAACATAGAAGCTATCAAGCAGATGCCACCACCGAAAGACGTTGCCCAACTTCGCTCATTCCTGGGTCTTGTGACCCATTATAGTGCTTTCTTACCAAGCCTACATCAGACAAGAGGTCCTCTGAACGAGTTGCTGATGAAAGGGAAAGAATGGCGATGGACAAAGGAGTGTCAACAATCCTTTGATACAGTGAAAAAAGCACTTAGTTCCGACTTGCTTTTGACTCACTTCAATCCAAACTTGGAGATTGTCGTCGCTTCGGACGCTTCCAATTATGGTGTGGGTGCCGTTATTTCTCATCTGTTTCCAGGAGGAGAAGAGAAGGCTATCGCCCACGCAGCACGGTCCCTGACGGTGGCGGAGAAGAATTACAGCCAGATTGAGAAGGAAGCGCTGGCGATCGTTTTCGCAGTGAAACGGTTCCACAAGATGTTATACGGCAGACATTTTAAACTGATTACGGATCACAAGCCCTTGTTGTCGATATTCGGATCGAAGGAGGGTGTTCCTGTTTTCACTGCAAGTCGGTTACAGAGATGGGCTACCATACTGCTAGGTTACGATTTCAGCATACAGTACCGCTCAACACAACAACTCGGCCAAGCTGACGCTCTATCTCGCCTTATCAGCTCCCAGACGAAGGAGAACGATGAATGTGTGGTCGCATTTGTTAATTTTGAGTCAGAAGTTCAGCAAATTCTGTTTGACAGTGTACGAGAGTTGCCTGTAACGTCGGACACAATTCGTGTGGAGACGGCTAAAGACGAACTCTTACCGAAAGTGATAGAGTTCGTGCAATCCAGCTGGCCCAATATCAGAATTTCGGCTGACCTACAACCCTTTTACAATCGACGCGGATCTCTTTCGGTTGTTGGTAATTGTCTGATGTTTGGAGATCGAGTAGTGGTACCGAAAAAGTTGCGGAGCCGAATTCTACAGCAGTTACATTCAGGACATCCGGGAACCAGCCGAATGAAGGCGCTGGCACGAAGTTTTGTGTATTGGCCCCAAATGGATTCAGAAATCGAACAGTTTTGCCAAAGATGTGAATCTTGTCAGCAGGCGGCGAAGGCCCCTCCAAAGTCTCCGTGGCAACCTTGGCCCGAGTCGGAGAAGCCGTGGCAGCGAGTACACTTGGATTACGCAGGACCAATCAACGGTCAGTCCTACTTGATTTTCGTTGATTCCTACACGAAGTGGCCCGACGTGATTCCGATGCAATACCCCACCGCCCAGCACACTATCAATGAGCTGAGCAAATTGTTCCAGTATTTTGGCACACCGGAAACACTAGTTACGGATAACGGACCGCAGTTCACATCTACGCTATTTCAAGAATTCTGCGCACAAAACGGAATTCGGCACAAGTTTTCACCGCCGTACCATCCACAATCAAATGGGCAGGCCGAAAGATTCGTAGATACATTTAAACGTGCTCTTCTTAAGGCGGAAGGATCGAGGGCGTCACGAGATATAATCCAACCGTTCCTGAGAATGTATCGCAACACCCCGAATCCAAACACACCAGAAGGGAAGTCTCCTGCGGAATGCCTCTTCGGACGAAAAATTAGAACGATATTTGATAGCCTGATTCCTAGATGTGATGAAAAACACAACGGACAAACGAACGAAGAGCAGGAAGGGAGACTTCGTAGGTTTAAGGTCGGTGAACTGGTGTACGCACGAAACTTCCAGACTCCGGGAAGGTGGTCCATCGGAACGGTTATCGGAAAAAAGGGTAAGGTTATATATGAGATAATGGTCGGAAAGGACAAGTGGACCAGGCATGTCAACCATCTACGGCCACGACATGGAAACACCCAGAGACCTCAAGCATCGTCAAAACTACAGTGGGACATTCTGCTAGATACATTTGGATTGGAAAACGAAACTGATGCCTCAAATAGGATAGAACCGGTTGCTCAATTACCGCGTGATATACCGAGCAAGCCAAGTCGAAGACGAAGACAGCCGCAGTGGCTGCAAGTGAAGCCAAGGGAAAAAAGCTACGACCA
>OX104060.1:38971558-38996060 GCA_944474145.2 Dicrocoelium dendriticum
CAAAACCCTGCATGCACAGGGGCCTAGTGTGCATTTTGAGGCACAGCATTTGCGACTGGGCTTAATGGAAACATCTTTTACAATGAAGCCCGAAAGTTGAAACTTCTCCATCACCTAGTAGGAAATGAGGTTCAACGTTACTTTGATGCACTGAAACTACAAGTGGACACGTTCACAAAGGCGTTAGATGTACTGGATGGATCTTGGGATGCCCGACCTAATATCTTTGCTGAACGTTACAAATTCTACTGTTTGAGAGAAGAGGAGTCAGAGCCCCTGGAACACTTTGCTTCCCGCTTGATTTGTGTAATAAAAAGGTGCGATTAATCTAGGATTCCAAAGAATATAAGTTGTAGGGGTTATGTTGACACAACAATTGACAACCGGCATCACTGATCAGCGCATACGAGAAACTCTACTTTTGGGAGACCCTGCGAAGCTTTACTGGGATAGAACCATAGAGATCGCTAGGCTCAAAACAACTGCCCTTGAACAGTCATATCAGTACACCACCAAAGAATTACTCGATATCAGCAACCTTCGGAGCACGAATTCTACGCCATCTCCGAATGTGATGTTTTGTGCTTTCGATGTGAAAGTTCTCAACATAAAGCAGATTGTCAAACATGTAGATTGCAAAAACTGGTAAGCAGAAGCATTTCACCCGGTGTTGTCGCTCCCACCGCATAGCAAGAGTTGAACAACCATCGTCTGCGTCCGCTACGGAAAATATGTTTGCGGTTAGAAAACTACATCTGCCAGACAATCGGCAACCATTCTTGATGGAGCCCAAGCTCTCTTCCCCTGACATTCGTACAGTTATGCTCTAAAAACCCCACACCACTGTGCCAGTTGCGATGGAATTAGATTCTGCATCGCCAATAACAATCATTCGATCTAGCCTTTATGACAATTAGTTACATGACATTCCATTGCATGCCACTTCGTATAAATTTGACTCTTACACTAATGCCCCTGTGTACATCCGTGTATACATATATTGATTAAACTTAGTCAATAGTCGGTCGCATCCAACGTTGCTGTGTACGTGGCATCTGAAGAAAGCCCAGTCTTGTCGGGGTGAAATGCTTTGGTTGCTCTTAAGATAACGCCATCCATTGATCGAATGCGTACCATGGCAGTCAATGTATCAGGGCTTAAAGGTTTATATCCCAAATTATTTACTTAGACGATTGGCCGGATTCCATGTGCCACTCGTCACATATGCCTTAAACAGGACGCTAAGCCGTTTTCTATATCGCAGCCACATCCTATTCCGTTAGTGAAACGTGCGATGGTAGAGAAAGCCGTACAGTAGATGGTATCCAACAATCTGGTAGAGCCAATTAACTGTTCGGAATAGGCGCATCCCATGGTCACGGTCTTAAAGGAGGGTGCTGTGCGCATATGCAATGATTTGAAGGCGCTAAATAGTCAGATCGTTGTCGAAAAGTTCGTTCTTCCCGCAGTTGATGAGTTGCTAGTCAAGATAAGTAGCGCACGATTTTTCTCAAAATTAGATCTGAAGAAGGCTTTTGTCCACATGTCATTGATACAAAAATCGAGACCACTAACGGCTTTGCCGACATCGAGCGATCAGTTCTAGTATACAGTTTTGCCAATGGGTCTCAGCTCTGCTCCCGCAGATTGGTAAAACTTCATGAATGACTCGGTGGCAGACCTACCGGGACAAGTCACTTACCTAGATGATATCTGCGTTTTCGGGTCTTCAAGAGAAGAGCACGACTAAAGGCTGCACGCTGTATTACACCGGTTGATGAACCTAGATCATTGGCTTAATCTTGAAAAGTGTACATTTTATGTTACTTAAGTCAAATTCCTTGGGTACATCTTATCATCCGGTGGAATCCGACCATGCGCCGTTTATACTCAGGTTATTACAGAATCCCCCATACCGAAGAATACATCTGACGTTAAGCATTTTCTTAGTCTATGGCCATACAATTTACGCTATTTGTCCGATTTTGCTACCCTAGCGGAGCCCTTGAGAATGCCACTTTTGACTGGAGCTCTGAACTGCAGCCTGCCATTAAAGAAATTAAAAGACGTATCATCTCTATATCAACGCTGGCCATTTCGATGCAAACTGCCCTACGTTCGTCTCGAGGAACGCGGCAAACATCGGTTTAGGAGCGGCCCTGCAGCAGATGCATAACGGAGAGGGAAAAGTGATTGCATATGTCTCTAGAAAAGTATCCCCTACAGAGATTTCATACTCTGTCAGTGAAAGGGAGGCCCTCGCGGTGTCTGAGCTTGTGCAAAATGGTACCTATTCCAGTTTTGTCGGAGGTTTACATTACGTACCGAGCACGCTGCCCTAATTACCCTCCTTAGTGGAGGAACCAATGGTCACGAGACACTGCGGATTAACCACTGGTATGCGCGTTTACTGAAATATGATTTTCAAATCACATTCCGCCCTAGCTCGGAAAATCAAATGACAGATAGCTTTTCAAGTCTTCCATTGGACGATTCCGATAAGAATGTGATGACGAAGAAAGGTCATGGTTACCGCTTTACATTCAAGTAAGCTTTCCGCCGCAACTAAGCAAGAGCTTCAACAGGCTAACCGAAGTGACCCAAATCTACAAACCGTTTTCCGCTACCTCTTTCAAGGCTGGCCTCACTACACGAAGCTCAGTGGTGAACTACGAATGTTTTATGTTTTACGACACGAGTTAGCGATCGTTGATGGTTGCCTTATGCGAGGATCGAGATTTGTGGCTCCACAGAGTCTAACGCCAAAAGTTATTCAATGTACACACGAGTGACATCCGGGTATCGTACGAACGAACCGCAGACTGCAAGAACACTTTTGGTGGACGAAAATGACCAAAATGGTAGAGAGGTGGGTTCGGTCTTGTGATGCGTGTCAGAACGCCGACATGAGCTCTAAGCCGATCGATGTACCCATCCAACCTATCGTTTATCCAGTGAAACCTTAGTCAAAGGTGGCGATTGACATCATGGGACAATTCCATTCTGCACCGCAACACCAGAGAAACTGTTTAGTGGCCACGTGCTTTTACAGCAAGTGGCCTGAGAATCACTTATGTGGCGATGTGAACAATTCAACCGCAGTAAGATAGTTAAAGCATCTGTCTGCTAGAGTTTGGCTTCCTGAAGGAATTGTAACAGACAACGGACCGTAATTCACAAAACGCGAGTTCCATTTCCTACAACTTCACGATGTGTAACACGTACGAACATATAGTGTCTGACAGAGAGTTATAACCGCTGAAGGTTTACGGCGAATAGGACCTTAGCACGATTACTCACGGTCAGGTAACAATAGGTAAAAATCGGCAAACCTGTCCGATGGCACGAACGGAGAAATCGAACGCTGATCCGTAAATAGAGATCCGACGACCGATGCGAAGCACACACACAACACTCGAAGGCTGCACAACGTCACCGAAACCAGAAGACGAACGAAATTCGAAGATGCGAATATATCTTGTTGTGTGAGTTAAAACAAATGTACAAAAATGACGGAAAATAGAATAGGAAGTTACAATGAAAAATGTGAAGAATTTATAAACACTACAGGACTCCCCTCCTAGAGCGTGAGTCGGGAGAACGAACGCTCGAAACTTGTGTGTTGTTGGTAGTCATTAGTTTGGAAGGCAAAACAACAGCGCGTCCCGAGCGTGTGTGCTTTGGTGCGTATGGTTCACTCACTGGTTCAGTGGAGGATGTAGGGTTTGGCACACAGGGTTCACACATTGGCTGGGTAGGAGGGGTACTGGGGAACGTCTGTTCGGTAGCTTGTTGTGATGTTTTAGTTTCGACGTACGCTGGTTTTAAGCGATCAAGGCTCAGAGAATCCTTCGAACCGTTTCTATCCAATACGAAGTATTTCTCTTTGCGAGTAACAACTTTGAAGGGGCCCTCATACGGCGGTGTCAAGGGTTTACGCACCGCATCGACGCGCACAAAAACGAAAGGGCAGGTATGCAAATCAGAGTGGACTTGCTGATTTCGAGGGCTGAATCGGGGCGGTGTTGGCCGGACTGAAGTAAAATGTTGTCGCAATCGTACCACATAGGAAGTCGGGTCTAGTTCGCCAGTGATTCTGGAATCTAACACCATCTCACCGGGAAGCCTGAGAGTTGTGCCGAAAACCAGTTCAGCGGGGCAACAACCTAGGTCTTCTTTGACCGTGTTGCGAATGCCGAGAAGGATAACTGGTAGCTGTTCGGACCAGTGCGTGTTCGATTGTGATGCGGTAATTGCGGCTTTCAGTTGACGATGAAAACGCTCAACAAGACCGTTGGCGGCTGGATGGTAGGCGGTTGTTCGCAGATGACAACAGCCGAGTAAACGATTGAGGTCTCGAAATAGAGCAGAATTGAACTGAGGACCTCTGTCTGTTGTGATCGTGGCTGGGGTGCCAAACACAGATATCCAGGTTTCAACGAACGTCCGCGAAACAGTTTCGGTGGAAATGTCTCGTAAAGGTACTGCATGAGGCCATCGTGTGAAACGGTCGACACAGGTCAGCAAATACTGGAAACCGTTGGATGGAGGAAGTGGTCCAACGAGGTCAAGGTGCACATGTTTAAATCTAGCGTCGGGTAACGCAAATGTGCCAGGTACGGTGATCGTGTGCCGATGTATCTTGCTAGTTTGACAAGTGACACAATGCTTCGCCCACTTTTGGATGTCGGAACGCATATTGTGCCATACGTAGCGGTCGGCGATTAACTTGACCGTGGCTCGAATGCCAGGGTGGGAAAGGCCATGCAGGTGATCGAAAACAATTCTCCGGAACTGCTGCGGAACAAAAGGTCTTGGCTTTCCAGTCGATAGATCACAATAGACTTTAGAATCGGAATTAACAATAGGCAATTGAGAAAGTTTCAATGAAGTGTTTGCTCTCAAGTCTGCGAACTCAGGATCGTCTTCTTGGTGAGCTGCAATATCCTCGAGGTTAATAGCTAGGCGTGAGATATGGTGGAGATCGATACGAGACATTGCGTCAGCAACAGTGTTGTTAGTGGCACCAACGTGACGAATGTCTGTCGTGAATTGTGATATGTAGTCTAAATGACGAGTCTCACGAGGTGAAAATCGATCGGAGAAACCGCGGAAAGCAAAAGCTAGCGGTCCGTAAGGATAGTGAAGGTACGTCCTTCAAGTAGATGTCGGAAGTGCTTAATGGCAAGGTAAATAGCCAGAAGTTCGCGACCGAATATGCTGTATCGAGTTAGAGCAGGCTGAAGCATTTTGGAGAAAAAAGACAAAGGTTCAGGTTGGTTGTTGATCAGCTGCTGTAAAACGGCGCCAACGGCAGTTTGTGATGCATCAGTCCTGAGAACGAGAGGTGCATCAACATTGTTTTTATGTGGCTAAGCGCGGTGGAGTTGGATAACGCCTGCTTGATCTTATCGAATGCCACTGCAGCTTCGGCTGTTGGCTCAAACTTTCGGGACTTGCTGAGGCTGAAGTATGCAGGAACAATCTGGAATGAAACGATTGTAATAGTTGACCATCCCGAGGAAACGAAGCAAACTTTTGAAGGACTGAGGCATTGGGTAATCCGCGATTGCCTGCGTCTTTTCGGGAAGTGGGCTAATACCATTGTGGTTGATTCGGTGACCGAGAAAATCGACACAGGATTGGCCGAAAATACATTTGTCAACGTTAATCGTCACGCCATACTGAGCAAAACGCTCGAAGATCAGACGGAGATGTGACAGGTGTTCTTCATCTTTCGAACTGGCGACAAGAATGTCGTCGATGTGGGCGAAGACGAAGTTTAGCCCTCTAAGGAGTTTGATATAACCCGATCTGTTTTAGTAGGTGGATAGAATACTAGATCGTGGAAATGACCGGTAGTATTGATACAGCGGATCAAGAGATACTGACAAGCGGAGTCAACAAAGTGTCAACAGGTAGTTTCCGTGTTTACCAGAATCACTGGGGTATACCGTTTGGTTGGTTCCAGCTTAGTGGTGATTGGCTGGACAGTTGTATGGTCTGATTGGATGACAGCACTCCATGTTGGGTTGGGTCCCGTATGCGACATCTCCCTCTTCTTTTGACACGTCTGCCTGTAGTTGCCAACCGTTGGGTATAGATGAAACGATAGAGTGGTCGGCGGTTGTGTACGAGGCGTCTGTGAACCGTATCCAAATCTGACATCAACGCTTGGCTTTCGTTTTCCACTCGATCCGAATTTGTGTTTGTCGGTTTCGGCAATGAGAACTCCTCCAGTAATAAGTGAAAATCAAACTGGGAATTGTGACGAGGTAAATACTGATTGTTATCAGAGCGATGTCTGAGCTGGTTCATATGCCTGTGCCATGTCTGACCGTTGACCTCTACTAGGTACGTGACTCCACCAATCCGTCTGGTGATTACACCTGGCGTCCATCTGTTTTGCGACGGCCGGAAGTCTCTTGTCCATACCAAGTCACCTGGTTTTAATGTTCTCGCTATTACGTGCTGTTTGGGTTGCGCAGATTCTGTTGTTTCCGGATTGGCTAATTCTCTCACCTCCGGAACGATTATGTCCCAAATTGACCTGATCTGACGGTTAAACAACATTTCCGACGGTGACCTTCTGTTACAAGAGGGGTGTGGTGTGATTCGATACATCATTAGGAATGTGTGTATGCAATCGTCCCTGGGGCCGTCGCCTCGCCCTTTTATAAGTGCACGCTTGAACGTGTCGACGAATCGCTCAACCTGACCGTTCGATTGCGGGTGAAAGGGGGTGTGCGTATGTGTGCCACCCCATTGGAACGACAAAATGTTGCGAATTCTTCGCTAGTAAATTGTGGGCCATTATCGCTGACTAATGTCTCCGGCATTCCGAATCGGCTGAATATTTGATGCAACTGTCTAATTGTTGCGACTGCAGTGGTCGTCGACATTGTTACAACTTCTGGCCATTTACTATGAGCGTCAATCACGATGAGATAAGATTTACCATTTACTGGGTCGGCGAAATCTACATGTACTCTTGACCACGGCGTGGTCGCTGCTGGCCATGGCACAGGGGCCAATTTGTTTGGTGATTTTTGCGTGCTCGCACAGTTTAAACACCGCGTACACAGGTGTGAGATATCATCATCCATCCCTGGCCAATACACGTAACTTCTAGCTAATGCTTTGGTGCGGGTGATTCCTTGATGGCCTTTGTGAAGTTGGGTGAGAATGGGCCGTTGTAATGCTGAGGGAACAACCACACCTTCAGCGAAAAGCAAACACGAGTCAACGATTGATAAGCGGTTTTGGCACCGGTGATAGGGGATGAGTTCTACATCTGATACCCTCGAGGGCCAACCTTCTTTCACGTGCTTCATCACCTTACGTAGTACGGCATCCTGCGATGTGTGCTGCTGGCTGGATTTTAGCGAGACTGGTAGAGATTTCGCGGTGTCGAGAATTACCCGATTGATCTCCTGATCCACTTTAACACTAGCAATCACTGTCTCGGTGTTGTCTGCTGGATGATCCGCAATTAACCGAGACAACACATCGGCTTGCCCAAAATCTGTGGTCGATTGGTAATGGATGCTAAAATCGTAGGCCAGTAAGGATAGAGCCCATCTCTGTAGACGGCTGGCTGTAGTTGCCGGGATGCCTTTATGTGAACCAAATATGGTCAGCAACGGTTTGTGATCCGTCAGTAACTTTAAACGTCTACCATATAGCATTTTGTGAAATTGGTTGACAGCAAATATGATAGCCATGCCCTCCTTTTCAACCTGGGAATAATTTTTCTCTGCTGATGTTAACGACCGTGCCACGTGGATAACTGCTTTCTCAGAACCGTCTGGGAAAGTGTGGGACAACACAGCTCCGATGCCGTAGTTGCTTGCATCGGCAGCTACCACGATTGGAAGTTTGGGATCGTAATGCGTGAGAAGGAGATCGGAAGTCAGCATATCTTTAATCCGATCTACCGCTGCTTGACACTCTGCTGACCAAGTAAACTTGACCTCTTTCATGAGTAATGCGTTTAGAGGTGCTCGCAGTTGATGCATTTCCGGGAGAAAATTAGAATAGTGGCTAACCATGCCAAGAAAAGAGCGTAGCGTACTGACGTCTGTTGGTGCCGGCATGTTAACAATAGCTGAAATATTGGCTGGGTCGGGACGACGTCCATTCTGATCAATAATGAACCCCAGATATTTAAGTTGTGGCAAAAGTAAGCTGCATTTGTCTGGTCGCAAGCGCAATCCGTACTCTTTTATACGATCCAAAACTTGGTCGAGCCTCACTGCTAGCTCTTCTGGACTTGTTCCGACCACTAAGATATCATCTAAGTAAGCTGCAACGCCGTCAATGCCCGTGAGCATGGTATCCACAAGCTGCTGGAAAATAGCTGGTGCTGTTTTAACCCCGAATGGCAATCGGTTAAACTGAAACAATCCACGGTGTGTGTTAATTGTCAACAATTCCTTTGACTCATCGTCAATGGCGATTTGTAGATATGCATCAGCTAGGTCAAGTTTGGCAAACAGTCTACCGCCTGAAAGTTTGGCAAAAATGTCTTCTGGGACTGGTAGTGGATAACTGTGTGTCTGAAGGGCGTCATTGAGACCTGTTGAAAAATCTGCACACACACGAATTGAGCCATTGGCCTTTCGTACCACTACGATTGGAGCAGCCCAGTCCGAGTAATCGACTGGTTGTATGACATCTGCTAGCTGTAGGCGATCCAGCTCTAGCTCTACACTGGTTAATGCAGAATAAGGCACCGGACGTTTAGGACGAAAAAACGGGTTTAGCATCTGCTCTCAGCTGCAATTGAGCCTTCATTTTGCTACAAAGACCAAGTCCTTCCTGGAAAACTAGTGCATATCGCTGAAATAACCGTTGTGGAATGGACTGCTGTAGCCCTGCATCGATTATTACGGGAGGAATGCTGATGCCCAGTGTCAGTTTGCAGACTTTATCAAACGGAATACTCCAAAGATTGAAATTATCTAACCAGTCAATGCCGAGAATATTCAATCCTGGTTGGTTAGTGAGGTAGCATATAGACTCAAATTTTTGACCATTATAAGATACCAAGCAACGTAACTCACCAACCAAACCGAGAGTTGTTCCGGATGCACTGAGGGCTGTCTGTTGAGTGGGCATAACTGGAGGACGTCCGATGGATTCCCAAATCGTTTGCGAAATAATCGTGATGTCCGATCCTGTGTCTACCTGGAGAGTCGCGGGATACCCGTTTACACTCACTGTTAGATAGCGTCTTCGCGATGTCGCGTTGACTTGATAGCTAGCAACAATGCTGCGACTAGCCTTCTGCGGTGGTTTCGGAAACCGTTTGTTGGAATTGTCAGCTTTAGTTGAGTTGCGTGGCTTGCAGAAACCATCTTTGTGACCAAAGCGTTGACACTGATTGCACCGATGTCGGCGAAAAGTGCACTGTGAGGCGTAGTGCCATGCGCCACAGTTCCAACATGCTGTTGGTGGCTTTTGGACTCCTGTTTGTGTGCTCTGACCGGTCTGACATCTGCCATGTTGATCTGCTGCTGTTCCACCATACGGGAATCATGCTTCAAATTGATCAGGCGCTGACATTCCTCAGCCATTTTCTGCAACGTTATGTCTGGGTCTTGCTCCAGTCTGGTGAGAAGACGTGTGCGGATGTCCGCGTCTGACGGAGATTGTAGACCACAAATAAACATGAGACACTTGAACTGTGTCTCGGTCATGGATGCAAGTTTAAAACGCTCACACTCGCGGTTAACGATACCTGCGTAGGTAATGTAGTCGTCCATGGAGTGCTTGACGAGTTTTAAGCAATGATAACGTGTGCTGAAGAGCGAGGAACGTTCGCCAAAAATCTGTGTGAGGCACTGAACCGTGTCATCAAAAGAAAATTCGCGTGGGTGTTTGGGCAAAATATAGTTTACGAAACGATCATGCTCCGTGATCCCCAACTTACGAAGCAGTGTTCGTGATCGCCATGAATCCTCCTTCCCACCGAACTCAACACGAAAAATGTCCTCATAGCGCTTGAACCAGGACTCAAAAGTAACACCCGATGCAACGTCATGCTGGAAAATCTGAATTGTAGAAACAATTGATTCAATGTTGGTATGTTCATCCTGCGGTGCCTTGTCCTTGGAAACCAGGGAGAGGTTACGCGTTAGAGTATCGAGTAAACGGAGCTGAGCGGCCTCGAACTGCGACTGCTGTTGTTGAAGAATTGCACGGAGATCGTCTGCTGAAATTGCCATTTTAATTACTAATTCCGTCGCCAGTTGATATAACCCGAACTGTTCTAGTAGGTGGATAGAATACTAGATCGTGGAAATGACCGGTAGTATTGATACAGCGGATCAAGAGATACTGACAAGCAGAGTCAACAAAGTGTCAACAGGAAGTTCACGTGTTTACCAGAATCACTGGGGTATATCGTTTGGTTGGTTCCAGCTTAGTGGTGATTGGCTGGACAGTTGTATGGTCTGATTGGATGACAGCACTCCATGTTGGGTTGGGTCCCGTATACGACAGAGTTGACCAATGAACCGCTGAAAAGTTTGGGCAACGTTTCGCAATCCGAAAGGCATATGGACCAATTCATAGAGACCGAAGGAGTAGTAATGGCGGTCTTTGGAATGTCATCAGGAGCAACAGGAATGTGATAGTATGCAGGAACTAGGTCGATTGTGGAGAAAACAGACTTTCCGTGCGTTTCTAGAAAAATCATGGATATGGGGAATTGGGTATCTATCGGGAACAGTGACACTGTTGAGCGCACGGTAGTCGCCACATGGTCTCCAATTGTTGGTCTTCTTGGGCACCAAATGAAGCGAAGATGTCCAGCAGCTTTTGGAAGCGCGGATGATCCCGAGGTTAAGCATGTGTTCGAACACTCTCTTGGTCGCTTGTAGTTTTTCCGGTGGAAGGCTTCTTGGTTTGGCAGAGAGGAGGACCGGTTGTGACGATATGGTGACAGATATCGTGCTTAGACTCCAGTGCCTTCATCTGCTCTAACCAGGGATGGAAAAGATGGCAGTGATGACGTGTAGCGTGACTCTTTAGGCATAAGTACTTGTAGCTTAATGGAATTGATCGTACCGAACTGGCCGGGAACAGTTAACGACGTGGTACCATCTCGTAACTTGCCACATTGCTGGTCTACGACCAGGCCGAGTTTGGCGAGAAAGTCAATACCAATTATGGGCTTCTGTACATCGGCAATTAGGAAGAGGAAGGTGAAATTACGTCGTAAACCAAGATTAAGTGTCAACAGTCTCTGGCCATACACCGCGATCTTGATTTGGTTAACTGTCTGTAACGTAATTTCGGCTGGTCGCAGAGCACGTTTTTCTAAGGATCGAGGTATAACGCTTACTGCGCCAGTATTAACCAAAAAGTGAAGTTTGGTGGTGGAATCGAAAACGTACAAAAGGCGACTGATGTTTTGGCCAGCAGCAGCTGTCGCCATCACTGGCTAGCGTTGTCGTTGCACTGCCGAGAATCCAAAAAGCTCTTCGGGTATTTACAACCTGGACGATAATTGCGAGCAGCATCGTCAAAACAGCGGTAGAAGTAGCAATGGAACAATGGAACAATGGAAAATGGTTTATTACAGGTAAAAAAGCATCACTTAACAAGTCCCGTGGGATGGAAATTATTGCGAAAATCAATTGCATAATAAAGTGAAAAGCGTTGTGGTGGACTCACCATAGACTTATGTGGAATAGCGGAGACGTTCGCTTATTAAACGTATAAATCCATCAATCCATTGGTTAGGCGCTTGGCAAGACACCGTTTGATTGCGTTTTGTAGCCCCTGGCTAACAAGTCATAAAATGAAATGTAAGTGAGACAATGCATCGTCAACACGTTTTTTTAAATATCGCCAGATTGGGAGCAGAGACGACATAATTAGGGAGGGCGTTTCAAGGCTAGCACACGCGGAGAGAAAAGAAATTTCTACAGCATTCAAGCCGGCTATAATGAATTGTCAGTTTCAGAGGGTGACCTCTTAGTTTAGTGTTGTGGTTCAATTCCAGCAGCGCACGACAAATGTGGTTTGGGTTCTTCAGAATCTGGTAAATCATTATGAGCTCCCCCCGCAAAAGCCGATATCGACTGCTGTACATTCTTAGAGATCTCAGTCTAAGCTGATAGGGCAGATGAAAGCGACCCTTGACGTTCTTGGTTGCCCGTCGTTGAGGAGTCTCGAGAGCAAAGAGATCCTGTTTCTGCCACGGCTGCCACGCCTGAATAGCATATTCCACGTGAGGTCGCACGTAGGCGTTAAGCATTTGGGGAAATATTGAGGGTTCAAACCGACCGAAGGCTCTGTGAAGAAGGCCGAAGTGTTGATTTCCGGTTCTCGTCGCCTTCTCTGCTTGTTTTAAACACCCGAGATCTTCCTGTACCAATACACCCAGGTCACACTCCTGAGAAACCTTCGCCAAGGTGTGGTCTCCAATCTTGTATGCGCTCACCGGCTGGTGATGCAGATGCATCACTTTACACTTAACCATGTTCAATTGAAACTTGTTCCTCTTTGACCATTCGTAAATGCAATCTAGGTCATGTTGGAGCAGATCCTGATCTGCCTTGTTACTAATCGCCCGCCATATCTTGACGTCATCGGCGAAAAGCAGGAAGTTTGAGGAGATGACTCTTGCCAGGTCGTTGATAAACACCAGGAATAAACGCGGTCCCAGCACTGAGCCTTCTGGGACACCACATTCCACCTCATTTGGGTTAGAAAGTGATCCCCTAACACGTACTTGAAGCTTTCGTTGGTAAAGGAAGTTGCCAATTCAACCAAGTACAGGATCTCCGATTCCGTAACTTTGTAGTCTTTGAAGTAGGATGCGGTGATCAAGGTGGTCGAAAACTTTGGAGAAGTCCAGATAGATGACGTCGACTCCGACCCCATCATCGGCCACTTCCGTCCAACTACCTCGTGCAATAAGTAGGTTGGTGGTGCATGACCGGTGTTGACGGAAGCCATGCTGTTCCGGTACCAAAATGTTGCATTTTTCCAGGTAGTCCATTAAAGCCTCAGCGACGACTGCTTCCATCACCTTCGCGAGCACAGGGAGGAGAGTCACTGGACGATAGTTTGCAGGATCGGAACGGCTACCGCCTTTAAAAATAGGGGTTATAATGCCACACTTCCACATAGTGGGGACTTGTTGTTCATCAAAGCACCTTTGAAAGAACTGTGACAGTGGTTCAGCTAGCTTGGTGGCCGTAGCCTTCAGTGTCTTCGGGCGGATGTTGTCTGCTCCTGGAGAACTATGCTCACGCAGTGAGAGTAACCTCCTTAGCACAATTGATGGGTTGAAAATAACATTTGTAAACAAAGGTGTCGGTAATGTGCTTGATATTATGGGACAGGTAGATGTTGCGAGTTCAAAAATTGGGGCGTATTGCAGCCGCAGGGCATTAGCTGCTTCTTCGGCGCTTTGTACTCTACCGCCTGTCGTGAATAGTGGGGGTATTCCATGCTTCACTTTACGAAGCTTATTGACATGCTTATACAGCAGTTTGTTGTTTGCCATGAACATTTTGGCTAGGCACTGTTGATAAGTTATTTTGTCCTCACGGACAAGTGCGGTGCAATGGTTGCGATGGGCCAGGAAATTTCCCCAAGTCTCTGAGTCGGGGTTAATCTTGTAGGCACGCCATGCTGCATCCCTTATCGCCAGGCATTTTCGAGTCCTACTCCTTATAATTGAAGGCATTTTCGCGGGACGACGGGGTTTGGTCTCTGATGCTTTGTTGACGATGTCGCTGAGTCTATTAACGAACTCTGCCCAAACGTTGTCAAGGGGACTTTTGTTTGAGTATTCCCAAGCAGCTGCGTCGGCGAGTTCTTTCAATACGTGGTAGCGTGTGATTGTATGAGTTAGTTCCGAGTGTTCAGATGGATACTCTGCATAACACACATAGTCAAAAGTTATTACTACATGGTCACTGAGACCTAATGGACTATCCATCAATAACTTGTCAATCATGAGCTCTTCATTCGTGAGCACAAGGTCCAATATGGACGGTTTGTTTGCTGTCCTGAATCTAGTGGGCGTGGTGACATGATTGTACAAAGGAATATTAGCGATCAGTTCATGCAAGTCTGCTTTGAACTGCTCACTGGGCGATGCCGAAACCTCCAGATTGTGTAGATTGAAGTCCCCGGAGATGAGAGTGTGGCTGTACCTAGTGCGTGTTACTCTGTTTAGGTCACGGATCAAGCAGGAATCCTTTTCCAGAGTGGACGTTGGGGGGCGGTAAACGATAGCTATGAGACATGTGTCGTTGTGTCTCAGTCGGAGACGGCACCAGAGTGAGTCGGTAACGTGTGTTTCCAGGTCCTCAACTATTGTACATTGTAGATCGCTGCGGTAGTAGAGTAGGACCCCACCTCCTCTGCTGGGGCGGTCGTTCCGGATGAGTGACATTCCGGTTATCTCAACCTCAGCATCAGTCACCTCTTGATGTAACCAAGTTTCGGTAATAGAAATTAGGTCCCAAGCATTCGCAACCTGACGTAGTCGAAGTTCGTTAATTTTACTGAGGAGCCCTTGGGCGTTAGTGTACATACATGAAAGTTTCTCAGATTTAATCAATGTTTCAGAAGTTGTACAACTCATACGTGAAGTTTCGCCGACCAGTGAGTGGCCGGCGACTGGATGGATGGATGAAGCAAATGAGTTTACGCCGACCATTAAAGGGTCGGCGACTAATCGTTTTTTGGATGGGTTGCATACTCTCGAGAAGTATTTGATATATAAGCAGGTATCAGATGCTCCGAATCCCGGTGTTTGCTCGTGCTCTGCTGTGCCCCTCCGGATAGTATGGCTACTCTTGAAACCGTCCCCGAGTCAGGTCCTGCAGCTGGCGTTTTCACTAAGAGTTGTGCCTCTACTGAATTGTCATTAAAAGGTGTTGGTGTTCTTGCTGCTTTCAGACGAATTTCTGTTGGCAATCTGCAACGGAATTTAATCCAGTTTGTTAGTAGGGTTTGTGTCATTAGTTCTGACTGTAACACAAGTTTTAAGAGCCTAGGACCGCATCCTTTATAGTTTGGTGATATGGGGATCCTTGTCAACGAGGTGACCAGCACATTTTCGAGAGAAAGAACCTCCCGGATGTAGTGCCATTGCTCGCGGTCGTGCATCTGAGCATCATCGGAAGAGGAGTCAGTAAGCTCAGGAACACCGTGAGCAATCACTGTTTTCTTATCTTGACTTATTCTGTACCTATCTTTGTTAGCGGGATCCCCTGAACGTTCTTTCCACGGGATTTCGTGTAGTATGCGCACTCCACTTGAGTCGTTGTGGAGACGATTCGCAGACAGCAGAACGGCCTCAGTCTCGTCCGCCGAGTTTAGTGTTACCCGAAGGAACCGGGGTTCGCCGTAGTGCAACGCGTTTGGGTGGCGCGAGATTCCTCTTAATTTCGTGGGATTAGCATGGACATCGATCGACGTACAGATGGAACCCCACTGATTTCGATCGTCCGTCAACTTACCCTTAATTGTATTGGATTTGGATTCGGGGACATTAGTGTATACAATGTTTAGGACACCATGATTGCGCCTGGTGGCTACTGGTTTTGGATTTGGAGGCTTAGTATCTGGTGTTTTTGTTGAATTTGTGAACGGCATTGGTGTGTGCCATCCGTGCTGCGGCTGTTTTGTTTTCTTAAGTCCGGGCACAAAGGTTACCGGTGCTCTTTCCGGTGTCTGCTTGGCGGCAACCGATGCGTATGCTTCCGGGTTGTTCACCATTGCTGGTTGACTGTAGCTCACAGTCTCGTGTGTAGCGAACAGACTACTAGGTGCAGCACACAGTACAGAAGTTGAGGCAGGCGCGCTGCAGGCACTGTTTTTACTTATAGGAAGGAGAGAGAATGGAGTTGATACTGCTGGAGGCTGAGTCGTTGGGGTTGAGTTGGGACGCCTGGCTCGCTTCTTCGGCCTGACTAGGAAGTTCGGGATGTTATTTTTACTCACAAGTGCAGGTCCGTTTCCTCCCATGGGTGTAACTCTGGCGCTCACCAGTTGCTCAACCCTTTCGGTTAGTCTTTCACAGCTCTTCAGTAGCACAGATAGACAGCTAAAAATTGGAATAGACTTGCATACTTGGCAGAACCAAGACGCCTTTGCGATGTTTGCTTTCGTCGACCCCTTCCCAAGGCAGGTAGTGTGATAGGTTTTCAAACACATGGTACACACCAGACCACCTTTTACCACTTTGGCACATGATTCGCATTTACTCTTCATACGAGACATGTTCTCAGTAGGGGTAGGAAGAGGATGCGGAATTGACAATGGCGCCTAGTTCTTGAGTTGAATCTACGGTTAGCAGGTCATTCACGAGCGATGTGAGACACAGCGAGTTGTGACCGAGAGAGCTGTTCACTAATAGCTTCAGGTGCGGTACTTCCAGATGGACTAGTGGTGCTCAGTCCAGTCACATTATTCATAGCAGATTTAAAGAGCAGTTTATGGACATTGTCGGCCGCTTCGGCTGGTTTGTCCAACGGGAGTTCATCAGCGAGGATTGCTAAAATTGCCGTGGTGTTTGCCGGAAGGCACTAAGTCCAGAGCTGTCGGAGTATAGAATCGTCTGGGGTCGAGGAACCCACAAATGAACGCATGTACCGGAGGAGTTGAGATGGGCTGCGGTCTCCAAGCTCTATGTTCGAAAGTAGCATGTGTGGCAGTGCTTCATCGGAAGCCGTAGTGCGTTTTAGGACAGCTGATTGAAGTTTGTCATACGGCGATTCAGTCGGCATCGGATCGAGCATATCGATCACCTCCGAGGCTGGCTGTGAAGGAAGATGAGCGGTGAGGTATGAAAACATCGATGGTTGCGAAGTGATCTTACGAAATCGGAAGATGGCCTCCACCTAAATAAACCGAACATGAGGGTTTGAAACATCAAAGGTGGGTAACGAAAAACCAATGGAGTTTTCACACGGTTCAAGGGAGCAGCTTAGTCAGACATAAAGAAAAAAAGAAAGAAGAAAAGTAATCAAAAACCAATTAAATAGACGGGGTCATTAAATATAGTGTCTGACAGAGAGTTATAACCGCTGAAGGTTTACGGCGAATAGGACCTTAGCACGATTACCCACGGTCAGATAACAATAGGTAAAAATCGGCAAACGTGTCCGATGACACGAACGGAGAAATCGAACGCTGATCAGTAAATAGAGATCCGACGACCGATGCGAAGCACACACATAACAATCGAAGGCTGTACAACGTCACCGAAACCAGAAGGGGAACGGAATTCGAAGACGCGAATATATCTGGTTGTGTGAGTTAAAACAAATGTACAAAAATGACGGAAAATAGAATAGGAAGTTACAATGACAAATGTGAAGAATTTATAAACATTACAAACTGTCCCGTACAATCCAATGCCAAGGGAATGATTGACCGCACAAGTCGCTCGCTAAAGGAAAGTATACAGACAGCACGTTTGTCCGGCATGCATTGGTAGGATGCCGTAGTCGAGGCTCTGTCGCACCACAGAGCGACCGAACGCACGCCAGTTGAGCTAATGTTCGGCAAGAAGCTGCGAATGAAGTTAAAGGCAGCTATTTCAGCTACGGGAAACAGCGATCCCACCAAATCGAGCGTCACCGACGTTATCATTCCTCTTACGAAAAGCAATCCATACCGTTGTGTCCGGGATCGTTATTCAGGCTAAAGGAAAGGCAGTCATGTAAAGAGCAGCCAACATTATCGTGCCCAATCAGAATTACTCGGACATTAGGGCCAGGGACGTAAGAGCTTGGAGACGGCCGCCATGTCAAAGTCAGACAGCTTTACTCAGCTCTACAAACGAACGCAGAGTCAATGTCCAGAAACAAGGTCAACAGCAGGGGCCTAACAGCCAATTAATCGTCACTGATGCTGACGCGTTCATTTAGGACGTGATGTGGGTAGCGCCTACCGCAAGGTTCAGTCATGTCTGTCACGCACCGTAGCCTGCAAGTGGTTCGATGAGCCTCATCCATGGATCAATATCAAGGTCATTCGCCTGTACCTTACCTGACTCACTTGTGTGAATATAGAATTCAGAGTGTCCGCCCCGCATTCCGTTTTCCTTAGTGGGTTCCGCCAGTAATGATTCAAGACCTTGGTTGCGCAGGGGCTTAGTGTGCGTATTGGGAAACGAGAACGGCCACAGGACACCTGTGCCTACAGAGGGACCACGGGTGGGTTGCGCTGCACCCCCAACAATTCCACCCACACACCCTATATCCGGTGTAAACCCGAAGGAATAAGACCGGGAGGCATGTGGATGGAAGCTAGGTTTCATCAACGGAACAGGCCCACACTTCTTCAACAAGCAAAGCAGAAGCATTCCGGCCCCATTTGGAAATCATGCACGCCAGACGTACACAAGGCGGTGGCTGGGCCGTATCCCGTTCCACACAGGATGCATGGAACCACTCTTTGAACCTAGCACCGTCACGATGACGGTGCACCCCGTCCCCTCCAGCAACAACCAACTGTCTCTTGGAGCCAACAATCGAGGTGGAGGGTATTAGAGGTAGACACCTTGTCAATATTCACATCAGGCACAGTCACGCCGGTGAGCTTAATCAATATATAAATTCTGAAATGCAAGAATACTCTTTACGCAGGCAAACGTACCATATACGCCGCCTTATTCGCCTGGATTAGTAAATCGAATGGGAGCGTACGCATTGTGATGCCCTTTCGCGTGCAGTAGTGCCTTCTCCTGCACCTGGGCAACCGCCCACTTAATCAGTTCACGGAATTCGCACCGGTCAACTTTGTCTTTGATTTGCAACACCTGAAATCAACCTTGGTCATGTCCTGGTAATGTTATTTTCGATTTGCCCGAGTGCCGATTCCCTGCACTAAGTTGGCAGTACAAACGCTGTATGAGTATCCTCATCGAATTTATTCGGTATACACATGTACATGGATTGGCGTTATCGGTGTCCAATGGCAGTTGGAATACAACATATGCACATATGTTTGTTCAAACTTAAATATGAACTACCGCAGACATAAAGAGGCTAGTCATGTTCGACCATCGGTGCCTTCGCAGTTTGGTTCATATCTTGTGGGAGCACCGCGTGAGTAACGAGCGTGTTTGACGCCTTGTTTATGGCACAGGAAAAGGAACTGAACCGCTCAGCACCGTCATTTCACGCACAAGACTCCAATGGCTTGGCAACGTGTTGCGAAGGCCAGCCCAGCGACTCCCGCGACGTGCTTTGTTTGCGCGCCGGGGGTGTGGATGGAAGAAAGAGGGGTGGTCAAGCGATGACTTGGTCCAAGGGAATGAAGGCCCTCACTTCGGAGCTGGCCTCGGTTGGAGCTTCACGGCTCCTTGATTGGGGTCCAAAAGACGCTGAACACGTTTGGTAAGATACACTTGCTGATATGGCAAGGAACCGACCTCAGTGGCGTTCCTGCTGTGAGTTTCTTTGTCCCTCCCGATCCGTTTTAGCCTCCCCCTCCAACCACGACCTTCTGTCGTATCATATTATAATTTTACATCATAATTTTTCTTGTTGCCTAATAGCCGGCTGCTAGCTTTCCGGAAAGATGCCCTCCGTTGCTGGTAACTCAGTTGACATGCATCTGTTGTATTACTTTTCTTTTATCTTTTATGAATTGCAGCACAGTGACTTAGGTGTTTTTTTACACCTTTAGGTAATGTATAGGAAGATGATGACTACAAACGTGCATGGGCTTCGTTTGGAGGTCAGGCTAAGAGCCATTTTCGCCTGCATGAGAATAAGTATCTAATGTGAACTGCTGGTGTTTTCTTTAACATTTAGACGAGAACATAAATGATAGCCTTAAACCTTGGGCATTAATATTTAAACGAAACCGATATAGGAATAGTGAAGCAACTGCCATCAGTACGTTTAGCAGGAAGAATGTTAAATAAACAAGTGCAGTAAAATAGTGTGTACTCCTATATGTGCCTCCTATATGTACAGTCGGGTTTCAGTAGCTGATAGGGGAGATCGCACAGCGTGCGAATGCGATGGGGTGTTCACTTCAGGCTCTCCGTGTCTCCCACCGGTCCGAGCATCTGCTGCCCGAGGTAAGTACGGATTCTCAAAGAATGATTTTTGCGCAATCTTAAGCATTGACAGGTAGCAATACCACATATTCGCCGCTTACGGCCTGGTTGGCACGACAAATACCGCAGTACTACATCAACTAAGTCCCGCTGCTCATTGTCAAACATGGGGCTTTCCAAACAGTGTTCGCACTGTTTTGCAAATGTCCCAGACTTAGCGAGGCTGTCATCCAAGTACTCAATCGTTTGTACATACCGCTGTGTACTCTGCTGTGGCCATAAGCTATTTGGTAACAATCTGCATCGTACATCTCGGGTGCAGCCATGCGGTGCTCCTAAAACCATTGTCCATTTCCGATCTAATATACTGACACTGACGTACCATTACCGTTGGTATTACCTTTTACTTAGTCTATCTAGAAGATTGGCCATGTCCAATTCAACTTCCGGTAGGTGTCTCTACGCTTCCGCTTTCAATCCGCTTGGTACTTATGTTTTCCTACGCCCCCCGGTAAACTCAGTATGGCTGATGAACAAGGGGAAACATAGCTACGCTCACTAGCATCACTAACCTGTAGAGCGAAACATGAACTATCGATATCATCATAATGGATAGTCTGTTACTTGTCGGGATTGTTCACTTGTCACGGATTTTCCAGGGCAATTTCTCTTCGGATGCATAGTCCAACATGGTCACACGAGGGACAATCGTTGAGCATTTTGTTCCAAATTTCCAACTTTACACTTTATGCACAATATAAGCTGCCAAGCGCTTGTAACCTTTTGATTCACGCGTAGCCACCAAAGTGGAAACATGCTCAATAATTTACCACCATAGCATCGATCCGTATCAAGAACATAATTCGTTCGGAAACTCCGCGCGCACGTCAACTACGAATGAGTTCATGGATGGATTGAACCTCTATCCTGCGATGCACCGGCTCTGTAAGCGTCGTGCTAATTAGTATGGGGCTGCTAGTCTAGCTAGGGTCATATAATCTATAATTCGATTTCAATGAGCAGAAGATAGGTAGCAAAGGGACAGTGTCAGCCTAGCATACTGGTGAGCAATACCATGAAGCTTACATCGTGATGTGAATCGCGGACGAAGAATAATACGAAGAGGAAGGTGCCGTATCTCACTGTCTCGGTATGTCACCGCACTAGAAACTACTTGAGAAGGTATGAAGGGTATCATATTGCACGCTGAGTACCACGATGCAGTGGGCAACACATGGTCATCACGAAACACAACCGAATTACGTAAGCCCAGTAAAGGGTAGGTTAGATGGGACTCTTCCGTCTTAGACAGGTGCAATAAAGATACTACATTGCACCAAGTCAGTAGTTAGTCAGCCTAGATGAAAGTGTACCCAAGCGCGACCTACACGAGCGATCGAATATTGATGACACAAAGTAGACGACGGAGATGGAGTAAGCAACTTTTCAGATTAACAGGGAAATGGTGCGCTGAAGTCCACTGTTATTCATAAGCTCAGCTAAGCTAAAGTCCGCGGTGAGAGAAGGGCAAGTATAGCCATGCTCACCTTGACAAAGAAGTAGAAGCGCCGTGGGACATTGATGAGTTGTCGTTGGTGTCTGCTGTGGATCCCGTCTCCTATAGCAACTGCAGGCTATCCGTGTCGGAAGGTAAGCCAGAGCCAGTCCGATCGTCTCTTGTCCGAGGTGAGCGAGAATTAACAGGTATGTAGAACCACCAGGCAGTCAGTCGTGTGTTACTATTTACTTCCCTCTAGTCGTGCGTTTTGGGCGCTAGCATATCTCGACCGATTCATCAGTGTCTAGGATGCTACCTGTGTCCAAGCATTTCGATATGGATGTCACATCGTGTTGCCGCTGTCCGTGAATCAAAATTGACGACTTGTCTGACTCTTGGTGCGAAGTACAGAGGCATTTGGCCTGGCTATATTGAGATCACACTGCAGCTCGAAATACTTCACGATGTCACACGAGATGAAAGGTAATATGATCCATCTGTCAAGTGGGAACGTAACGAGACACGAACAGATGTTAGCGCTACCTGTAATTTGGGCGAGCCCCAGTTAGACATCGAGCCATCAGATAATGGTGTCACGCGTGTGAACATGCGATCAGTCTGTCAAGCTGAAATGTGGCGCTTACATGTGTTTCTAACTGGCTTCCAGTTAGTCATTCACCATGATGACGAGCGCCGCCCGCTGCAAGTAGAAATATCAGTTGACATACCAAAGGTCTCTGGTTTGAGTTGCAGTACGGCAGTGTCGCGATCGGGTATTTGTTCACACTTGTGTATGAATTACCACAAGCTAAATGGAGAAACAATAACCCTCACGGACAAGAACACTACGAACGTGCTTGCGTTGGGATTGAATGTAAGAATAACAGCCATTTCCTCAAGTTTTGTGGGAAATCGCACGTACAATTATAAGCAACCAAGACGACTGTCGGTGAATAGTTGACCTTTACACGTGAAGCTAGATGACAGCTTTACTTTTAGCCAGAAGTGTGAGCATCAACTACAAATAGAAGCAGATGGAGGCATAGGGAAGCAAATGTCATCAATGCGGTTCTCAGGTGGAATGATGTGCAAACAAGTGGTACAGTAAAGCGGTAATGCCCCATCGCTAGTATGTACATGCCATCTGCCATTTGTGGAGTTGGGATTACAGAGCTGCTGTTAGTCGTACAGCGTGTGAACGAGACGGGGTGTTAACTGCGGTCTTTACGTACCGTCGTCATCTAAGACTGAACCGATCCGATCGTCTGCTGTCCGAGGTGTGTGCGGATTCCTGAGGGACGTTCCTTTGGAATGTGGTGATATCACACATTCGGTGATGGCCTCTTTGACGCGACCACAGCGATAATGCATCAAGTAAATCCAACATTCAGCTTTCGAAAAAGTTTTCAAACTGTTTTAGCAAATTTCCAAGAAATAGCTTGGCTATCATCTAGTTACTCAACCGTAGGCAAAGGTAGCTGTCTAATCTACTGTGGCGATAATCCATTTCATAACAATCAGTCATCAGAAATCAGGGTTACAGCCATACTGCGCTACAAATCAACTGTTTCCATGCGCTGATTTCTTTTTCGATGAAATATACTAAGGCACTACTGTACCATCACAGTTGAACTAACCTACAAGTCAATCCAGAAGTTTGACAATTTCTAATTCAAATTCCAACAAGCGCCTTTGCCCTTCCGTCTCGAACGACGATAGTGATTGCCTTTCCCCAAGCGCACCTAAGTTCCGTATGACGGATGAACACCGGGCAATATAGCTACATCCAATCTCATGGCTAACAAGCAACATCAGCATCATACAAATTCGCTAGTCAGTTACTTACCGGGATTGCTCACTTTACACGGATGAGCAAAAGTGGACAGTTGCAACGAAAGTTGTTGGGCCTTGAACCCCGAACTTCCAAATCGCATCCCAAAGCGAGAAAGCGCTGTGTAGAGTACTTGAGCTCAAGGGATAATTGTTGACCACTACATCCAATTCTTCACTCCAATGTGGAATATAACATAATACGGTCACAAAACACCTATTGTTCTAAAGCTCCAAGGGGTGTGTGTGACAGGCCTCAATTAGATCTCAATGGGTCTATGAAAGCATACTCCAGAGGTTAATATGCTCCTCACTGCCTCATGGGTCAGGCTACTAAATCATTTGCTCCGGGTGAGTCCCTCAAGCAAGTCGTCATGTAACCCGCCGCCTTGTGCGTCAGACTATTGAGTCAAAGGTTAGAAGTAGGGCACCTCGAACAAAATCCCCCTGTCGAAATGAGCAACCGGACAGCACCGTTTGCCTTCCTGACCATGTCAACAACAGTCTATCTTGTTTTTCTCTCTCTCAGTTGTCTTCTTCCTCATCTATCCAGCAAGACACTGCCGGATCTCGCAGTTGCCGCCATCGATACATGCAGCCATCCCATCAAACCTATAGTCTCATTTCACATCAACTCTTTCAACAGGTAGCGCTAACGCTCACGCTTCACAATCTCGGTATCAATATGTGCTGTGTCTTCGAAACACGCATACAAGAATGTCCGACTCCCTGATCCCTGAATCTGACAAGGATGACTACAATCTTCGCGTCTCTGGCGATACTCAGCCAATGGCTCAAGGCATTTACGGTGTCGGCATCTCCCTCAGCAAATACACTGAAGGTAATCTTCTCGACTGGATACCGGTGAACAGCCACAAGTATGTGGTCCGACTTCGAACCTCAGTTGGGATTAATAAGCACCGTCTGAAGACACGGTGCCTTTTCATTGCCTCTGACTTTAGTTCAGAGGGTATCAAAGACGAGTTTTATCGTCACCTTTCATCTCCTCTCCGCATGCCGGAAAATAACATTGCGATTGTTGTTGGTGGCAGCAAACACCAAGTAAGTTGTCTTTCAGACTCTGGACAACATCTGGGAGACCGCTTTGGGGTCATTGCACG
>OX104060.1:38996557-39028969 GCA_944474145.2 Dicrocoelium dendriticum
AGGGTTAGAGTCCAGCTGTGATAGTCGACACCATAAGAGTTTGTCCAGTAGCTTTCCTTCAGCCTCGGTCCCCGTTCCGCCTGGCGTGCTTCTATGTACGTACACTCATGCAGATCTGACAACAGGCTGGTCTCGCGCGCACCTTGGAATCCCTTGCCATCGATGTTTCCTGTCTTTCAGAAACACGTCTGCTTGACTCCATCAATCGGTATGGCTTGAGATCCCCCACCGACCACATAGCCATGTTCATTTACGTCTATCTGGAGCCACAGCAACAGCTACGGCAGACTTGGCTGGCATTGATGTAGCGCTAAGCAGCCAAGCCGAAGCTGCACTGTTGGACCGGCATCCAATTAATAGCCCACTGTGTGCATTTTGGCTTCGGGGGTCCCGCGGTATCAGCAGATATCGTGAAGAGAGACGCAAATATTTGTGGTCTTGGCTTACGCTCTTACTGACGGCAGTGCCGACTCAGTGAAGGAAGATTTCTACCGTGAACTTTACCACCTCTTGGGCAGAGCTTGCAAACCCGATATTGTGGCCATTGCTGGGTATCTCAAAGCAAAGGTCATTCGTATCTTTTTATGCGAAACTCCTCTCGGTGATCACCATGCGCTAGATGAAAGCCACCCGGTTAACGTGGAATGACTTCTTACATTGTGCGAAGACAAGTGTCTATTACTGTCGAGCGCCAGCTTTGGCATTTGTGGAGACGGTAACCTACATCGTCACCCTCATCTGCATTGCAATCTTGATTTCAAACTGACTAACTCACAAGCGGTTTTAGATGGTGTGATAGTGTACATGATTGCGAATTAAGCAGGTCTACAGTTCTTGACTCAAACTATGTTCTTGTTTATACCAGTATCTGCGTGAGTTTCGCAGGGTCCCCAGAAACGAGTCACTGTCAGATGGATAACAATAAAATATCTACTTTCTTGGTTCCGCAGAGATATTAAGCGTCACTGGCCGATGCATTCAGCTGTGACCCTCCGCAAGATATTACGGAAAAATGGACGTACATGCAACGCGTTAGGTTCTCTTCTAAGCAGTCAGTCTACAGTCATACTCGGCACCTTACAAAGGCCTGGATCTCCACGCACACCTGGGGTCTATTTATATACCTCATGAGTATCCCAGTGGAGTCCAGCCATAATGAAGTGTGCCGTTCTGTCAGCCATAAGCTCAACTAAAGCCTATGCAATGATCGTGAAGTCTGGCGGCCTAAGCGCGCTTCAGAAAAAGAGACCTCTGCTCACACTGGTAATCCTCGCAAGATATTTCAAATTATTAGATCCAATGACCACAAAAGTCTGGTGTCAGTGAGACTATTTGCAAAATGGATGGTTCGCCGATTGTCAACCTTGGATTGATGATCCCAGCATTTTCATTTCCAGCATTGAGTCTCACCGTCTACTTTTCTTCCCTGCATACCAAGCCGCTCACAATTGGTCGTCAAATTCGCTCCACCCATTGCAGCGGAAATGCGTTTTGCTATTCGAAACCCGGGACGATTTAATGCTGCCGACTCAGACGAATATCCTCCGGGGCTATTCAAGTATTGAGGCACGGTTACCATCAGCCAGTTACTCTCATTGTTCTTAAAACTCTAGATTGAAGGCGAGCCAATTGTTGTCTCGATTATTTAGGATGCTCGCAATTCATGCATCATCATCATCATCATCATCATCATCATCATCATCATCATCATCATCATCATCATCATCATCATCATCATTATCATCATCCTCATCATCATCATCATCATCATCATCATCATCATCATCATCATCATCATCATCATCATCATCATCATCATCATCATCATCATCATCATCATCATCATCATCATCATCATCATCATCATCATCATCATCATCATCATCATCATCATCATCATCATCATCATCATCATCATCATCATCATCATCATCATCATCATCATCATCATCATCATCATTATCATCATCATCATCAACAGCAGTACATCAGCCATTTGAACTGATGCTTCGCTGCCATACAACCATGAGGACATATGAAATAAAGAATAAGAAGAGGGAGAGAAGGGGGACTTACCTGAAAACCTTAATGCCCTAAGCAAACATTCAGGGTCAAGGCGCCTACACCTTGTGTAGACAACATTCCGTCACAAACAGCTGGCTATCGTGCAAAAATAAGGCTGCATCGGCGAGACAGCTTCCTTGCGGCTTTCACTGCCACGCGTCATAATCAGCCATTACCCCGCAGATAACTCAGCACCAAACACACTTTAAACAGACAATCCGATTAGGAGACGGCAGCAGACGCGCCACTGGTGTCGGTTGCGAGCCATGTCCTGTAAAGTTTGGAGCCAAGCACAAGGTGAGTCACGTGGACTCCAACCCGGAAGGCGAGACGGACCAACGGCACCCAGTTTGGTCGTCAGTGACTTCATTTCCCGCTGCCAAGTCAACTTATGTCCACCTCGAGCCTTGCGCCATCCGACACCTGGTAGACTAAACAAGGCCCTCCTAGGTAAGCGGTGATCAGGCATGCGTAGCACGTGCCCGAGCCAACGCAACTTATTCAGTGCTATCTGTTATTCCAGGGAGCTAGCATGATCATCACCACCTAGTACTCGCCTACGCACATCATCGTTGCGGACACGCTGGTGCCATCCGACACCAGCAATGCTTCGCAAACAACGATGATCAAAGACTTGAAGGCGCCTCAGATCTTCAGACCGAAGGGGCCAAGTTTCACTACCATAGAGCAGAACGGCCCTCACTGTGGCCTTGTATACACGGCCTTTCAGACGGAGGGAAACTCCCTTCTGTCGCCAAAGATGACGCAGGTTCAAGAAGGCAGCTCTAACCTTTGCAATGCGTGAGCTCACGTCAGTTTCTATGCGCCCATCATTGCTGATGCAGCTGCCCAGATAAGTGAATTGGTCAACCATCTCGAGTTCCTCGTTAGCAAGCGTCAAGGGGTCATCAAGTGGCTGGTGGTCATGCAGCAACACTTTGCACTTTGAAGGTGCGAAGTGCATACCAAATAATGGGACCACTCTGGATAGGCTATTCAGGGTTGATTGTGCCGCCTCAACATTGTCGAAAAGCAAGACGATAGCGTCCGCATAATCTAGATCAACTAACCGTTCACCAGGCAGCACTTCAACACCTACATCGTGAGATTCCGCAAGGGAACACTCCATGATAGAATCCACCACGAAATTGAACAAAAACGGGGAAATCGGGCAACCCTGTCGAACGCCACTTGTAGACGAAAAGCTATCCGATAGGGCACCATAGACTCTGACGCGGCCTGTAGTGTTCGAGTATAGAGCACGAAGGATGTTCACATATTTCGTGGGAACACCTATCCGCGCAAGTATTTCGAACAGAATCGATCGATCGACTGAATCGAACGCACTCTTGAAATCGAGGAACACAGCTATTGTCGGTCTGCGGTATGCGTGGCGCTGCTCTAGCACCTGCCGCAAAGTAAATATATGGTCTATACAGCCACGTCCTGGGCGAAAACCGGCCTGCTCTTCTCTAATCCGAGATTCCCGTTCTGCAGTGAGGCGACGAACGAAAATCGAGGCCAGTAATTTTGTCACAACTGGCGTTACGCTAATACCCCTGTGGTTCGCACAGTCTGTGCAACTGCCCTTCTTGTATATTGCCACTACAATCGATTCGCTCCAATTAGCCGGCACACTCTCTTCGTTCCAGATACGTTCGAATAGGGAGGTCAGTGCTTTGCAGAGGACCTCACCTCCATCCTTAAATAGTGCAGGTGGTAGGGAATCCGGGCCAGCGGCACGAAAACGATTGAGGGCTGTGATCGCGTTTCGGACCTCGGCCTCCGACGGAGGCTCTAAACTAACCGTCCATGGCTCGTCCTGCATCACCTGAGTAGGAAGAGGTCCGGGAGCAGGGGGCCAGCTGAACTGATGTTCAAAGTGCTCAGGCCAACGAGCCATACAGCGCTCCTTATTGTGTATGAGCGCACCCGCGCTGTCCCTGATTGTCTCACTGACGCCTGGTTTTCTCGGACCAGTGGTGCGTATTAGCTGGAATAACTTCCGGTAATTGCCTACTGCTCCTGCCTCCTCCATTTCTTGAGCCCGACTGGTCCACCAGGCTTCCTTGTCAGCACGTAGGCTCCGCTTTAGTTCACGCCTAATAGCCCGTCTGGTCACATTGTGTTCAGAACCAGCCGGGAGGTGTCTTCTAGCTTCCAAAAGGTTCACGGACCTCTCGGATATCCAGTGACTGGTGCGGTGACGACTGATAGTGCCACAAGCAGATGCTCCTGCGTCGTGCATAGTGGCCGAGATCCTATTCCACTGAAGTTCAGTATCATTAGGACAATACAGCGAGAGTTCGCTATGCAGTGCTTCTTGATAGGCTTGCCTGACAGAGGGCTGGGACAATTTCTCCGTTGCCAATCGGGGGAGACGCTTTGTGCGCCTTCCGGTAAAGTTCATGGAGAAACGACGACGTACCAAGGCATGATCAGAGTCGACGCAGGTACTCCAGTACGAGCGGCAATCCAGAATGGAATCGCGCAATCTGTACCTTATGGCTATGTGGTCAATTTGGGTCCATCGCTGACCAGCTACAGGTGGACGCCAAGTGGCACTTCGGCGCCCACTGTGTCTAAAAGCAGTGCTAGTAAGAAACAACTGGTGCTCCACACACAGTTGCAGCAGACGCTCGCCGTTGTCAGTTCGTTCGGCGTTAAGTCCATACTTACCACCCAGCTGAGCTTCTGAAGAGCTCAGACGCCCTACTTGTGCGTTCATATCCCCTGCAAGTACTATAATATCTGAACTAGTAGCACTGCGTAGCAGCGTGTTCAGTTCGTGATAGAAAGTGTCCTTGACTGCATTAGGACTGCAGTCGGTGGGAGCATAAGCAGAAATCACAAACAAACAGCGTTTTGTTTTACTTCGCGAATTCACCTTAGCTGATGTCGTCAAACGGGCTGCACATAAACGGCTGTTCACCGGAATCCAATCAACCAACGATGACTCAGCCTTGGAGCTGAGAATGATACCTACAGCAGCTTCACCCGTGAGTGCCGCATCGGCGTCTCCGGATGCGTGCAACCGATAACGAGAGGATAAGCCGGGTGCAATCAATTCAATAACCCCGTTAGGGTCATTAATCCTAGTTTCGGACACACAACACACATCAACACCCAGTGTGTCCAAGGCGGGCGAGTGCAGCCTGCTGACCTGTTTGTCTTAGAGTGCGGACGTTGAATGTCGCCATGGAAACGGGACAGCGTGGCCTTATAAGGAACTTTTGCCGATAGGCGTCCGATAGGTGCTGTGGGATGGTGGCTGCAGATGGTTCTACTCCAGTAGCACTTCGGTTGCTGTCAATTAAGCTGGGAATTATAGAAGGAAGGTTAGTAATGGGGGCCGGGATGGGAGTAAGAGAAAAAGGTGGAAAAGAAAGAAGGGAGGCGCCAGCAGTAGCATGCTTTCGCTTATCCGCCCTGCTGTATGCAGCAGATAAGGCGACCCTTGATAATCTGCGCGACGGCCGATGCAGGATGAAGTTTATGTTTGAAGAAAATATCATGGTCGCAACGAGACTGGACCTTAACGTGGTGCGACGGTTTGCGTACCTCATTGACCCATTGAGCTATACTGGGTGATGCCTCCGAGCATCTTGAGAGCTACTCCTACCAGGCTGGTCAATGGTAAGAGGTCAGACGAACAGTCTCCTGGTCCTCCAGGTTGGGGGTTTGAAATGGGATGGCGTCCATTTCTGTAAAACTAAATCACTGCCACCCCGCTGCCTTGCGGACAGGCTTTTGAGCCAAAGGCTTTGGATGAGGACCCTAATCGTTCTACTGTCTAGGTCTGGGCGCCCTGGCAGTATCCCAGCCCACATACAACCATTATGAAAGCATACTCCAGAGGTTAATGTGCTCGTCACTGCCTCATGGGTCAGGCTACTGAATCATATGCTCCGGGTGAGTCCCTCAAGCAAGTCTCCATGTAAACCACCGCCTTGTGCGTCAGACTACTGAGTCAATGGCTAGAAGTAGAGCACCTCGAACAAAATCTCCCTGTCGAAATGAGCAGGCGGACAGCACCATCTGCCTTCCTGACCATCTCGACAATAGTCCAAGCCCAACTTTGAATAGTCTATCTTGTTTTTGATAAGGCTTTTATCTCCCCCAGTTTTCTTCTTACTCATCTATCCAGAAAGAGACTGCTGGATCTCGCAGTTGCCGCCATCGATATATGCAGCCATCCCATCAAACCTAATCTCATTTCACATAGACTTTTTCAACAGGTAGCACTAACTCTCACGCTTCACAATCTTGGTATCAATATGTGTTGTGTCTCCGAAACACGCATACAAGAATGTCCGACTCGCCGATCCCTGAATCTGACAAGGATGACTACACTCTTCGCGTCTGGCCATACTGAGCCAATGGCTCAAGGCATTTACGGTGTCGGCATTTCCCTCAGCAAATACGCTGAAGGTAATCTTCTCGACTGGATACCGGTGAACAGCCGCAAGTATGTGGTCCGACTTCGAACCGTTGTTGGGATTAATAAGCACCGTCTAAAGACGGTGCCTTTTCATCGCCTCTGACTTTATTTCAGAGGGTTTCAAAGAGAAGTTTTATCGTCACCTTTCAACTCCTCTTTGCATGCCGGAAAATAACATCGCGATTGTTGTTGGTGACATCAACCCCCAAGTAAGTTGTCTTTCAGACTGGGCAACATCTGGGAGACCGCTTTGGGTCATTGCACGCCGAACAGACAGTGGTGATCGATTCGCGTAATTGTGCACCCGCCACAAATTTTATATTGGCAGCACTGCTTTTCAGCCAGAAAGTTCATATAGTGTCACCTGCCGCCCACCCAACTCCTTGATGACCTGGATCCAAATTAACCATATTGGCCTCAGCTATAGATGGCGCACATCAGTCCGAGACTGTGGGTCACTTTGGAGCATGTGCATGGATTCCGATCATGCCCTAGTGCGCGCTCGCCTGGCACTCACTCTCCCCATTTCAAATAAGCGCCTAGCTTCTAAACCTCAATTGAAACCCAAACTTGTAATCAGAAGTTCAAAACGTTCATGGTGAATTGGATCACCAGTTGCCAATGGCGAATGAGACTGGTGAAGCGAACGCTGACTGGGATCATCTCAAGTGTGCCATGAAGAATGCTTTTGACGCCTGTTGAACGCCCAACTTGAGACTAACTGTGAATGGATCTCCGAGGTGTCGATCAGTCTGATCGAAGCACATAAGCACAAGTCCATTGATACTGAGTTTAAGCGTATCCGCACCACCCTGAAACGAAAATGGATAAGGAGTATTAGAAATGACCGGGAACGCTGGTGGGTGGCGACAGCCCGTGAGATGGCTAATAGTGCTGTCCCAGCTCATGCGAAACTCGGGTACGAGAAAGCCATCGGTTAGTGAGACAATACCTGAGAAAGATGGACAACTCTGTCGACTAGCCCATTGGTGGGAAACTTTTTAAACAATTCAGTAGGTCCGTTTGCCGAATCACCTGAACCGATGTGGAAATTTGATATCACAAGTCCCACTTCAGAAGAATCCGACATAAGCTCGCCCAGTTGAGACCTAGCAAGGCTACTTAAACCGACGACTTTTCACAATCTCTGCTAAAAGACGGAAATGACTTTTTATTGACTAAACTTGCTTCTCTATTTACAAAGATTTAGGCAATGAGGTGCCTTCAGACTGGCGACCGTCAACTGTCGTGCCCATCTTCAAGAAAGACCAGTGAACCTGCGCAAAAATCATCGAGGCATTGGCCTTAATTCCTTGTCTCCAAACTTAGCGTGGGTACCATTCTTAGACAAGTTACTGGTCCTCATGAGAACCGAATCAATGGTAGACAGGCTGTCCTCCGCCCTGGTCGTGGTTGTGTCAAGTAGCCCACTGGAAATCAAAAGGACTGGGTCGCGATCAGGAAGCCGTTTATAAAGATTACGCTTGCATATTTATAGAGTATATACACTATTTGCAACAGTCCGCTTCACTGGCTCATCCTTGTTATTTGCATTCTGTCGCTGGCTCCATTTCCATTGGTTTACGCTTGCTCGCAACATTCATTTCTAAAATTACCTCAACTTTCTTGACGGTCCAATACCACAAATCTTGTGTCAAGTGCGCACCAATATGCTCCTCACTAATACGCGCGTCTTCACCCATGCTCTTGTAACCTGCTGGCGCCTGATTGATCATTTGCACATTCTGTTGATGTTTGCTGGCTGGTACTCACCGAGATGCCAGGTGGCGTACGATTGGCCATCTGTCTACCGGTACGATAGCATTTCCACTCACCAGCATTTCCAGCCCCCATCACAGGTTGTATCGACCACGAATTAACGCTTCGACACATACAGACGACCGACTATGGTGGGTTTCCTTGACTTGAATGTCGCCTTCAACTCGGTGGCACTGCTTACCAATGAAGGGCGCGCCAGCTAAATTCCTTTTCATTCTGAAGTCACTCTACCGTGACTTTCGACGACAGGTATAGTTCCATAGGAGCTGTCTCCATATTGATGATGAACTGTCCCCTAAGTTCTCTACGATTAGTGGGGTTCGTCAATGTTATCCTGTAACTCCTTTCCTCATCAACTTTGTTATCGAAATGATCATGAATGACTCGGCTCTTTCAGACTGACAAACCTAGAGTATTTGGATTACCTAGATCTCCTTGGGTCTAATGTATTGGCTATGCAAACACTACAGCGTAACGCTGCACGCTTCGGCATGTAGTTTGCACCTCCAAAGTGCAAAGTCTGTTCAGGATTGGACCAGCACACCTCCGGTTCTAGCTATCACCGAACAGCCACTGGGAGTGGTGGATCGGTTCACCTTGGTAACTGTGTCACCTTTGCTGGTCAAATCATTCAGGAATTTACTTTGCGTATCAACCAAGGCCGTGTGGCTTTCCGGAACTCAAGTATCTGTGGAGACAGCCGGATATCAGTCTGTCATTGAATAGTAGTAGGTACAACGCTGTGTTAAAGCCAGTATTGCTGTATGGATCAGGGACTGCCAGCTTGTAGTGAAGATGTTATTATTATTATTATTATTATTATTATTATTATATTAAACGCTTGGCTGTGTTTGACCGCCGGTGTTGCGGAGTATTGCTCATGTATGGTGGGAACACCAGGTGAGCAATTCTTAGGTTCATCAGTTGATTGTTTGACAAGAAGTTTCTGGCGCTCCACTCCAGTGTTTGTTGAACCTTAACCGCTTACGTTGGCTAGGTCATGTCCTCCGTATGCCAATTGGCCCACTTCCTCGGCCTGCACTGTGCGCCGTGGCTGCATCGAATTGGGCGAAATCGCGAGATGGCCAGTCGATGACGTGATATAAGAGCGTCAAGAAAATTACCATGAGACTTAATCAGGCTGATGCGTACCTTCTTGGTGGACGGGTGCCCCGGGATGGTCCACACGAGTGGTTGGAGACTGTATAAGACATGGTGCAATCGCGCTGTCAGTAGACATGCTGCATTCGTTTTCTTGAGCTAGCTCCTTAGTTTCATTGCCTCATGTTTACTTTAACGCATCCCGATTTCATGTTCTTTGCTTTCTATTTGTGCTAAATTTCATTTGCTTACTGTCGTTATTTATTGTCATTGTGGTGACGTGAGTCGTAGTAACTGGACGCAACGCGTTTCGGTGCTCGAATCACAGTTGTTCAACTTACTTGAACTGACCGCCAACAGTGGCAGTACATTAGACACTGATGCTTTTCTACTGTAAAACCACAATGACCTAGGGAATGAAGGGGAACTGTTGTAAAACCTAAACGTACTTAACAAAAATGTCTCATTTCTAGTCTCATTACTCGCTTCCTTCATTCGATAACATAAGTAGCACGCTGGTGAGCATGTGGTTTGGCACTAAGTTAAGAAGCTGCTGTTTAATCCCACTCTGGACATGATAGACATTTGCGCTTCCCCATAGGCGCTGCCTGTATGTTGTGCGGTTGCAAGTACTGTAAATATATTTTAAGTATGCGTTTTGTAGCCAACATCATCGTCCAACCAGGCTTCAGGATCTCACTCTGATGACAACATGTATGGGCGTAGATTACACATTGGCAGCAATGTATGTCACTGCATAAACATATGGCTGTTTGCTTGGCTGCCTGTAACAATAGTCCATTACAGGGTTAGCCTGAACGGATCCCGCTGTAAATTATTCACAACAAGCTGCAAGGACGTCGGTAATTGAGACAACAGCGTTTGACTGATTTCGGTATTTGCCTGATTTACCCGAGTGAATTTCTTGCGCTGCCACTATTTATTGGCCCTTTCTTGCTGGCTTCGGCCATGATGTGACATTTAGCAATGCGGCAGTTTTCGTAGCAAAGGGATGTGTTTCGGTGTCGAATGGTGCGATTGACGAAGCCTTGAGGCTAGCAGTCAGGTCACTGGATGTAATAGAGAATTTCCATCTGCAGTCAAAATCATTTAAATGGTCCCATTTTTCAAGCCATTCGTGACTTCCCGACTGGTGTGGATCACCGACCTGGAGTACCTGTATCCAATTCACACGTTTCGTTTGTATGCCTTTAGTAGACAACTAGACTCGGCTCTGCCAGACTTTCCTTTGAACGGGCGTTTGATTTATCACAACGCGCAGTGCTTGGCCAATATTACACTTTGTAATACATCACAAATTTTACATTATTCCTCCACAGTCATAGCGTCCATGAACTGAAGGAGTACGCGACAGCTTCGGTGCGTAAGAAGTCACCTTTACTCTTCTTCGCTTCAGCTCATCCGGAATGCAACGAAAATGCGCAGGCACCCGACGTACAGGATCAGCAGGCTTAACGGAGCACATTTCCTGTTTTCGGTTTCACATGTAAACGGCTACTTTGATGGTAGGAAACAATTTGCTGGAACGCTGTCATTGTGCTGATATTATAGAGTTGCGCCAGGAAGTAATGCAGTGGAAATTGTAATATATATATATATATATATATATATATATATATATATATATATATATTACTTAAAAGTAGAAGGGTTTTTAGCGAGTATTTTTGTTCGTCGCAGGCAGCTGACAATTCAGATAAGTCAACTACCTATCCGGAAAAGCACCAGAGGGCCGTTTCGCTCTATTGGGGCTCGTCAGTGGTGCGCACCCTTCGGTCCCCTACGGAGGATCGAACCCATGACTGCTAGTGGCTTGTGCCAACTAGTCCGCTGCTTATGCAACTGAGCCATGGAGCACGGTAGCCAACCCTCACGAATTGTTAGCTAAATGCGATATAGCCCGACCCATTCTCCACTGCCATGCAGCTGACAGCGGTTGGCCTTCCGGCGTCAGGACTTCCCGATTACGGCAGCTATGAGTCGACATAGCATTTTGTGGAATCCGTAAGGGCGAATTGGTATTACTTATGAGTGGAAGGATTTTGGTGAGTATTTTTGTTCGTCGCAATCAGCCGACAATTCAGATATGTCGACAAGCTATCCGGAAAAGCACCAGACGGCCGTTTCGCCCTATTGGGTCAGAATTTCAATGCCCGCATGCTTGGATCCACAATAAGGTTGAACAGAAGGGGGAGAATTCGGTAACCCTGGCATACACCACCTGTCGTCGAGTTTCTGACAATTCACAGTATGCCATATCACGACTTGTTGTGCCGAGTGTCGGGAACATACAATGTATATCGAAGATAGGAGAATGATGGACTGACTATAAAATGCACCCTAGAAATCGAGGAACACAGCTATAGCCGACTTGCAATATATGTGACCCAGTTTTGTCGCACGCAGCGGAAGGAATATAAGGTTTTTGCGGTCTCAATCCAGGCGGAAACCGACCCGCAGTTCCCTCTTTCGGGATTTCTGGCAGATGGGAATTGAATCTAGCCACTAAGTCACTACTAGCAACAGACGACACCCTATGATTGGTACTACAATCGGTACAAATACAATCCTTATAAAATTCAAAACAATTCTTATACCTTACCACTACGATTGATCCACCGTAGTTGATTGATATAGTCTCTTTCTTTTGTACCTACTCGAACAAATGGGTTGGTGTTCTACAGGGAATTAACCAACATCCCTAACTAACGCGGATGAAAGAAAATCCGAACCGATAGTTCGAGGACGATTGAGAACTGTGGTCGCGTTTCGGATCCTGGCTTCTTATGGAGTCTAAAGTAACCGGGTATGGTGTAACTTGCATTAGTTGAGCAGTCCAGGGGCATGTAGCCAACTGAATTCCTATCGAAAGTGCACCACCCAACGGGTCGGACGACGATGCTTGACGTGAATTAGCGCGCCGATGTTCCCAATTGTACCACTGAACCACATATTCTTGAGAACATTAGAAATCCGTGAGAACATTGGTGCCGTTCACCTTAAATAGTGTGATAACTGCCAGTCGCCATTGCCCCCGCTAACTCCTATGGCCTTTTGGTCCCCGACTTCCTCGTCTCCATGAAACCCCTGTCTTAGCTCGTACCTAATGGCCCACGGCTGATAGTGCCGGAAGCATATGCCCCCGAGTCATGCATATTGCTCACTGAATACTTAGATGAAAAGTTGCTTTGCGGAGCATTCTGGTAGCTTTATCTGACCGAAGCTATAATTCAGTTTGCAACCGAGGACGTTTGTTATGTTTTCTAGCAAAGTTCATAGAAAATCGGTAACGTAGCAAGACAAGATCAGAGTCGATACATGCTTCAGAGAGACTAGCAGTAGAGGGTGGAACCACATCCCCTGTAACATTTGGGTCGGTCGTTGGTCAGTGACCGGAGGACGCCAAGCGGCAATTTAACGCGCATTGGGCCCGCAGGCCGTGTCGCTAAGGAACAGACGATGCTAGGCGCACATGCGTAGTAAACACTCGACATTGTGTAGCGACCGGACTGGCAATAGTAACGTTGATGCATACAGTAGTGCAGTATTCTTAGCGTATCGGACTAACACCGCGGATCGTGGTGGTCTCATAGTGCGTCAGAGATGGAAGTGGCCGCTGGCCTTGGTAACCATCGTAAGTTATTACGTCTGATACGGGAAACGGGCAGCAGGAGACCTGGTGTTAGTGAAACTGTACGTGACGAGAGTGGACAGCCTATCCACAATTTGTCAAAACGTTTGGAGCGTTGGGCTGAGCATTTTGAAAAGCAATTTAATCGGCTAGAATTGTTCGATTCTTCGCCGGTCACTGATCGCCCTGCTCCGTGGGCTGTCCCTTTGGATCCACTCTCTCGCTCAGAAGTCAAACGTGAGATCGGACTGTTGAAGTTAAATAAAGCCGCGGGACCAGATGATCTTCCTCCAGCCTTCTTCAAATTCGGAGGCTCTGCTCTTGCTGATGCTTTACATGAATTACTAGTGCAACTGTGGGAACAGGAGACTGTCCCAACCGACTGACGCCGCTCCGTTATTGTTCCCAGCTTCAAAGGAAGCTCGCGTTCGGAATGCGGCAACCATAGAGGAATCAGTCTGATCTCCATCGCCTCCAAATTACTCGCCTCCATAATCCTTCACAGACTGACTGGCGCTCGTGAAAGCCAGATCTGTGAGGAGCAAGCCGGGTTTCGTCGTGGTCGTGGCTGCATCGACCACATCTTCACCTTGCGTCAGTTGTTGGAGCACCGTCACACATATTGGCGGCCCACCGTAGTCGTATTCCTCGACATCAAAGGTGCCTTCGATTCGGTTGATCGATGTGCCCTTTGGAATTGTCTATTCAGAAAAGGTGTGCCCGATAAATATGCAAATATTATCCGAGCATTATATGCGCGTAGCACGGGCAGAGTAAGGGCTTACGGCAAGCTGTCGCCACCCTTCAATATCTCCAGCGGTGTGAGACAAGGATGCCCGTTGTCACCTTTCCTCTACAACTTCGCTATTGACGAAGTCATGGAGATTGCATTTACAGGACATGATTTGGAAGGCGTGGAGCTACTCCAAGGAAAACGACTTCTTGACGTAGTGTATGCAGACGACATTGCCCTCATCTTTGACAGCTCCCAGACGTGCTAAGCCGCGCTGGACAGATTAGCATTGGCTGTCAGCCGCTTCGGGCTTTGCTTTACACCATCGAAATGCAAAGCGTTCCTCCAAGATTGGCAGGGATCGCCTCCTGCGCTGACCCTTGGTGGGGATCAGCTAGAAGTCGTTCGGAAATTCAACTACCTGGGAAGTTGTATCAGCGCCCTTGGGATCGAAGACGAGATCACGAACCGTATAGCAAAAGCACTTCGAGCTTTTGCTAACCTTCGCCACCTATGGCGGCGGCGCGACATTACTCTCGCCCTGAAGGGTAGAGTGTACAATGCAGCGGTACGTTCGACCTTACTGTACGGTTGCGAAACCTGGCCCCTAAGATCGGCGGACATAAAGAGGCTAGTTACGTTCGACCATCGGTGCCTTCGCAGTCTGGCTCACATCTGGTAGGAACACCGCGTGAGTAACGAGCCTGTTCGACGTCTTGTTTACGGCACAGGAAAAGGGTCTGAACCGCTCAGCACCGTTATTTCACGCACCAGGCTCCGATGGCTGGGCCACGTGTTGCGCATGCCAGCCCATCGACTTCCATGACGTGCGTTGTTTGCTCACCTGGGATGCGGATAGAAGAAGAGGAGATGTGGCCAAGCGATGACTTGGTCAAGAGGAATGAAGGCCCTCACTTTTGTGTTGGCCTCGGTTGGAGCGTCACGGCTCCCTGGTTGGGATCCAAAAGACGATGAACACGTTTGGCTAGACACATTTGCTGACATGGCAAGGAGCCAACCTCACTGGCGTTCCTGCTGTGAGTTTCTTTGTCCCTCCCGACCCCTTTTAGCCTCCCCCTCCATCTACGATCTCATTTCGTAGAGTAAAACATAATAATTGTTCTTTTTGCCTAGTAGCCCGCTGGTAGCTTACCGGAACCATGTCTATCCGTTGCTGGTAGCTCAGCTGGCATGCAATTGTTGTACTTATTTTCCTTTATGTATTGCGGCACAGTAGCTGAGGTGTTTCCCACCTCTAGCTGACGTGTATACTTATGATGATAATGATGTAACGGATATCATTAAGTGGGAGAAGGTTAAGAACTGTAGGCAAGATCAGTTATTGTAGGATTCAGATGCAACAGGAGTACAGATGATAGATATCAAGTAAATACCGAATTCACGCACACATTAGTCGTAAAGCAGTCGCCTCAGCCAGTAGCACGTAGTCACGTTCGTATTATATTCGGCAGCAGTCACACAGGCACAGGTAGTTACGGCCCGACGAGTGATATAGGTTGGCCTCACATTGTGACCTGAATGTCGGACATGTGCCGTGAGCTCCGGGATGTCACGTGGAAGCATCACGATCGGGCGACAAACATGAGTCACTGCACTCATGATACCCACACACAGAGAGAGAGAGAGAGACACGCAAATTGTCACAAGTGGTCAAGAAATGAAGATGATTTGTCGAATCAAGTTATGAGTGCTCATTTCCGTATGCGGCACCATACTGCCGGATAGGATTTCCTACGCAGCCCTACGTTATACGGATACTTTCGCATGACCACATGTCGCACCGCATTTTCCAACTCTTACACTGTTCAATATGATATGTTTCAATAGAATTCATGTATTGGCAGGCAACTACTTGCACCCGCCCTCCATCTCTCACCATATTCAGCGGCCAGTTCCGCTGAGAGTCCTCGAAACTATCAATCCACCTTCGTGCTACCCACAATAAACTTACGTGAGGGACGGGGCCAAGTCACGTGATAGTTAATGGATGAAAACTGGTAATAGAGTGCGTCAAAGCGACTTCTCGATCACAAATGGAGTAGATTCTGATCGATAAATCATTGAAACACAAAGGAAAATTCTCATTAGGACCAAATTTATACCTTGGAAGATACAGCACTGTTCAAAAACTCATATAAGCAGTAGACGAGAAATATGACACTGCGAATTCGTCGAGTTTTACGAGATCTACCCGTAACGGTGGTTTACGCATTAAGCGTCTGTTTGACATGCAATATACAATTCAGTGATGACGGCTTTTGCACGCAACCGGTAAGCGAATAGTGAAAGCGGATTATGCGTTCTTTTTGTTCCTAATTAAATCGCACAATTTCCAGGAGTTGCCTATTTTACCAGCATTATATTAGACGTGGATTTTCACTTAAGGATCAAACTTTAGCACCCATTGTCTAAGCTCCTCTGAGTTTGCTTCAGTGTATCTTACTTCGGTTTCATTATCATGTCTACAGGAAGGACACGCTCGATGAGGAAAAAATGTATTATGGGCCAGGATTCTTCCATTTCAGTTCAAATTCTGAGACAGTGAACTAAGGTCACTCGCACAAATAATGGAAGCAGTAGTAAAGAAAATACATAAAGCAGTGTAGGCGCTGTAGGAAATTCCCTTGGACTACATGCTGACCTGAGAAAGATATTTGAAAAATGTCCATCAGTAGCGGAAACTGCATCCGCTGAACTAGCATCAAATGTCGATGAGCTCACATTGATATTGTAACCTTTGCAGAGTCTAGCTGTCTTATTTGAATCGCCCCCAAATTTTGATCAAATGAACCTCATGAAGTGCAGTATACTGATAGACTCCATTTCGACCTAAGTACACAATCGAGTACGCTGTTCACGCAATGCGGTGGTTTTTAATGTGCCGGACAATTTATCATTAAAAACTGTTCAGAAAGTGCTTCGCACTGCATGCGGTATGCAATGTTGTTGGTCCAACTGCAGCAGACTACGAAAAAATGTACTGCGTTACGCGTGTCCCATACTTCTCCAGTTTCAAAATGAACTTATTGCTAAACAATTCATTCAAAAGCGCAATCTCATTGTGCTTAATACGACTTTCAAACGCTTAAAAATTATGGAGGACAAAACCCCGCTACAACGAGAGATAAGGAGGAGAAGGTCTGAGGCAAACCAGAATACCCAACAGCCATATGGCGCCCCGCATCCAGTTGATATGGCTCCACTTAGTGGCTAACACAAATCTGAGAATAATATCCCGCTTGCTGCAAACAGGGACGAAGCGGTGAGATAAAGTGATTTTTGAAATTAACAAGGAATCACATGAATATGCGAACCACTCTATTGCATTAGATGATGTGTCTGGTAGAACACCTAGTTCTCGCACCTCGGAGCTAAGATCAACGTCAGATGCAAAATTGGTTACTGGAGGACCTCCACTAGGCCACAGTTTCATCGCTAAGCATGATAAGCCGACTAAGCTCAAAAGCACTACAATCCACAAAACTAATGATGCGCATAGTGCCTCCTCTTGGATAATCAGTTCTGGCAGTCATATAGGGTTTCCTAATGCTCTTTCCTGTATGCGAAGTGACAACAATGAGAGTCAGCGAATAACAACTGCATTACCTGCTAAATCTCAGCTGCATGCAAAACCGTTACCTCAAGCCTCGAACTGTCATGTCCCGCCTAAAGTCTGCTCTGGCCAGTGTCCAAACTCATCAAGAATATTGATGGATCCGGTTAACTTGATCGACAGTAAAAGGACCGTTGACCTAGATTTATCGCAGGCATCATTGGCCGACTGTATCGTCATTTTGTTTGGATAGACGTACATCCATTGGTCATAAAGTTATGGGACACGTGCCGCCATCTTTGCAACTTACACACGGTGTAATTGGGTATCATGACTTCCCGATTCCATCAACGAACCACATGGATTATGCTGATGTTGGTGTATAGATTGACACCAGTGTGCCGCCATCGCGTATAGTGAAGCCTTGTATATCGAGCGCAATTAAGCGGATTTTACCCATAGATGGAAATGACAGCAACCCACTGACTCCTATCAATGCGTTACGTAATCAACAGCCTATTAGCGACAGGATGCAGAGGACACAACCTAACTCTCCAGCTCCCACAGTCTACTGCAGTAATCATGGACTCTTTCCCTCGAACCATTTTTTAGAGGGCCATAGTCTCAACCCCCTCCGCTGCGGCCACCTCCAAATCATTTCCCACCGCTGACAATACGCCCACTTTTTCAACAATTTCTAACCTAGGTCCAGGCACACGGTTTGAAATCCCAGTGTTTATAACAAAACCTAAAGAATCTTCCTCATATCTCACATCTATCTCAGTATTTCTGATAAACATTCGCTCTCTTTACTGTAAGATCCACATACTACGCTCGTTTGTTTTGGTGGATAATCCTGATATAATATTTATAACTGAATCTTGGTGCCATGATGGCCTGTCTGACACTGTTAACTATTTTCGGATATAACAAGTTTATGAGAAATCGGTCTGGTCGTCGAGGTGGTAGCCGTGTAATTTATCTGAAAGAGTCGCTCGCAACAGCAACATTCGATAACCCAGTGTTGAACAAGGTTCAGGAATCACTCTGGCTTACGATATCAGTTAATCAGCAACGCCTGCTTATGGGATGTATATATAGCGCGCCAAACGGCAGCCAAGAAGACGGAGTATACCCTACTCAATGGAAAACATCAGTCGCTATCCCGCGACATAATAATGGCACTGCCCATGAGGTTAAAAAGTTTCGTCCCATCAATCACACACCCATCGTACCTAGAATAATGGAAAGGACAGTGAAAGATGAACTATTTATATTTTTGAACAACGCTAACATTATCAGCAATTCGCAACACCGCTTCATGCAAGGTCGATCCTGCGCAACATGACATACTGACTTTTTAAACCACACAACGGCTGCCATCGACAACGGGAACAGTGTCGTAATCCTGTTCCTGGATATGCAAAAAGCCTTTGATAGAGTGCCTCACAGAAGGTTACTAAACAAATTGAAGGCTATAGGTATTGGAGAACCGATGTTCTCTTGGCTGTATTCATATCTAATTGGTAGACATCAGGTGGTGCGCATAGGCAACAATCTCTCTAAACCGAAAGCAATCACTAGTGGTGTGACTCAAGGGACTGTCCTTGGCCCTCTCCTTTTTAATTTATATTAACGATATATTCCAGTAAATAAGAAATGGTGTTGCATTTATCTTTGCTGATGACATTAAAGTTGTCTACTCACAACCAGGTGCAAATACTCAGGAAGCCATACGTCTCATTCAGGATGACTTATCTGCCCTTGACTCCTGGTGTCAATTGTGGCAGATGTCATTTGCCGTGGACAAGTGTAATATTTTGTCGTACAAATACCAAGTACCACCAGACAGCTTATTGCTACAAGGCGCATATATCTCGCAATGCAGGGTAGTTCGCGACTTGGGCCTGCAATATTCAGTCACGTTTAAATTTCTTGTACACAGTGACTTTCGGGTTTCGAAAGCCACGAAGACCATCCGTTACACCTGCCATCATTTTTACCTCACGGAATCTCGCATATCCCTTTACAAAATATATGTATTACCGTGTATGAAATACTGTTCGATAGTACAGTCTAATCTGCGGAAATCTGACCAGCACGCTCTTGAGAGGGTCCAGAGACGCTTCACGAAAAAGCTATGTGGATATTCCTCAAAGTTGACATACAGAGAGATGTGATAAACTTGGATTTGACCCAGTTTCGCTTCCGATAATGAAACTGAACCTTTGTTTTCTTTACAAAATCATAAATTGCCAAATTCGCAGTCTTGAAAACGGTGTTCATATATCTGTAAACAGCAGATATCCATTACGTAACAAAGAGATAAAGGTCCTAATCCCAAAATTTACTACGAGAATCAGAGAACGTTTCTTTCTAACCCAATACTCAAAGATTTGGAACAAACTTCCAAGTGTTATCCGAACATGCCATACAATTTGCAATTTTAAGCTTGCGATTAGTAAGCATTTTAACCGTCCAAAATTTGATTAATATGTTTGGGACATCACAGTCCCTAGACAACGCATTCGAAAACGGTATCCATGGTGCCTGAATAAATTTTCGACACACATACACAACATTTCGGACAACAGCCCCTTTCATTATACTATTTTTTCTCGGCCCAAGTATTTTTCATGTGATTATCAAGAATCCTGATTCAATGACAGGAAAAAATAGCAGAACGATTCTGACTACTCTGTTGCATAATTCGCAATTGCGCCCATGTTTATTTCTGAAAATGTATTAACGAAATGTCATGGAAAAGTTGTACCATTATTTGATCTGTTTGTTCCTTTTAGCGAACAGTTTCTCGCATCGTCGAGGAATATATAATTTATTTATTTAATATGATGGATCTTTCCATTTTCTGCGATTCCGGGTGAAATGACCACGTTCCGCGCAAGGCCTTAATCCCAATCAACTCGTGTTGGAGCACCAGCTACCTAGATGTCACAGTTTGAAAGTCAACGTATATTTACAGGCCAGCTCGATAGCATTTGGCCCCATAGAGTAGCCACTAAGAATATTAGGACAGAACCGCTCCGAGCGTAGAGAATGTAAGTTCGTGATTCGCGTGAAACGACTTGGTTTTTCTGGCGAACATTCGAAGCTGAACTTGTCTTTTTATGAGAAAAGTGGGTCTTCGGGAGGGGGAAGGTTTTATAGGACAAAATGCCTATTCAATGACAATTCCATCGCCCGCGGTTCCTGCAAAACAGCAGTCTGACCGGAAGTTAGATATGAAATGTGTAATATGAATGTCCGTAGTGCTTTACCTGTGTTTGACATAGTCCACCTACAAACAACCGCTTTGCTATCACAAGTTACAAAATCGCGCGAGGATCTAATGCATCGAATCTTACAAGGTGAGCCGTTTATTTTGATACACCATAACAGATTTCATGATGCGTCGCCGGAGAACGATGTCATTGAATGCCCTGGAAGGGAGTAGCTAGTAATACTAATTAAAAGAGCGTCTATATATTATCGATAACGTCAACTTCGGCAGAAGCGCTCCAATCTGGAGCCAAGTGCAGAATTGGTAAAGATATCTGAAAGGTAATATTTTTGATGAGGCCGAAAGCCGCTGCGCATTTTTCGTGAGACTACTCCACCTCAGCCGATGGAGAGAAACACACGGGAATAAGTGCCAATTTGTTCGTCAATGGCATGTTTTACTTCTCAAACCGATCCTTTCGAGTTTGGATAGTCTGGTCTCCAACTCACATCGTGTATAAAACGGAGGCACTTTTGCAGTCGATTGGTGTGTTCCGCGAAGATAGTGGGGGTAGCCCGTTGGTGCCATCGCCATCAAAATGGTGGTGTGATTATGCAATCATAGGAACGAAGCGGATTTTACATGACGAAGCAAGCGGCTAGTTTGCCGCAAGCGAACGAAGCAGATGATTGGGCGCCTAAGCATCATCGCCTATAGGCTAAGTGGTTCATATTTGGCAGCGCCGGGGTGAATTTGTTTGACTGAATCAAGGAATAATATCATGAATGCAATAACGTCGTTTGCTATGTATAGTAGTGAGCTAGTTATTTACATCGAGGCTTCTACAAGCGAATCAGGCTGTCATTTTCGCTGAGCTTGCATTGTCGAATAAACCGTTTGTCCCTGGAGGACCGAGTTTTGCGACAAAAGTGACATCGCGAAGTGAACATTATCATATAGTGCATTGGTCTTAGTCACCACCATGCGAATAGTGTCTTGAACAGGACTGGAGCGCCACATGGGACTGACCAATGGTGGGTTGCTGCACTTCGCTCCACCATGGAGCGACCGATGGTTGTTTTGCGCGAGAGTATCAGTGGCAATTCACGGCCGATTAAAATGGATCTAAGTAAATCCAAAATCTAAGGCTCCTGTGGTCTGTGATTGGCAACTGAAGGTTGAAGCGGTCAAGGTTCACGGTCCGCTTTGTTCAACTGTCAAAGAGCCCATCTAACTCACCAACCATTCATAGATATGCTTGACTCACATACATAGATAATTGCGCCAAGGGTTCGCTCTTACGAATACATGGAAATGTAGATAAGCATCGCCAAATACCGTCGTTTACTGCTGATCTTAAATGAACAGGATCCGATCGACATTTGCAATCCTAAGACGCCATTAGTATATCTATATCCAAGTCGACCTACTCACAACCATTGTCAGCAGTTTGTGCACGCGGGGCGGCGGCGACGACCTCAAATAAACTGAGAATGTGTGACCTCTGATGACACAAGGGGGCCACGACCGATCCGATGATCAGTGTTCCGTAAGTGCCTCGAGACTGTTGAGGCAGTTTTGCTCTTCGATTCGCCCAAGTCAGCAGTCACAGACTCCCATCTGTTTGCGTAGCCAAATGGGAATCTGTTCGTCGATCTATGCAACCAGACGTTGATCAGTGCGTCCAGTATCCCCGCATGCATAGGTACAGCTAGATTTACGTTGCATCATCGTCGGTGCCTTTGAAGAACACGTAATAAGGAGCCTTGTCGGCACGAGTAACTGAAGCCTCGCTATACGAAGTGCGTACCCATTTCTAACATGCGGCATTATTGAGTGTGTAGGCAGTGTTGAGCAATAAGTAGGGAGGTTGCGCACGGAAGACTCACAAAATTCATAGAAGAAACCACCTCCCTTTGGATTGCCGAGTCCGCTGTCTTAAATCAACTTTCCCGTCTACGTGGTCTGGGTGGCAAAAGTAATGAGAACTGAATGCAGTGATTAGACAACGGATCTAGTGCGTAGGCAAGACATGAGGAATACTTGTCCGAATCCTCATAAATCTCAACAGTACTACAAAATAACAAATAATACGCTCTTGCAAAGCATACGCATATCAGAGTGCCCCGGAGAGGATACACCAAAGTCATCAAGTAGAGAAGGCAATGTAAAGTATGGCATATTTGTAAGTAGTAGACAACAAGAGAATAATACAGTAAATGTGGAATCGTGGAATGCGTCGTGTTGGCATAGAGAAGAAACCAGATATCATCACAGTAAGTAACAAAAGTGAGGGCGACATGGGGAATTTAGAAGGTAAATTATGCTTAGTAGAAGAGTTCATCGAAGGGAGAGATTCCCTGTGGAATCGACGACAGCGAAAAGGGGAAAAGAGTTGGATGCAAGCTGAGAAATCTATAATATATTGATGTACGAATCGATTTTGGTGAGTTGTCGTTGCGAAACACACTCTGCGATCCACACAATGTTGCGCATCTCCTGCTCTTTCAGTTTCAGAAGGGAGTAGAATATGCCGAAGTGGAATTGCTTCAGGAAAGCGTCCACATTTAAGTGAACCTAGGTTAGAAAGGGAATTCGGTGGAATACATAATATGATAACAAGACACACAGTGTTTCTGGACGGCATAAAGTGTGTTAGATCTCGATAACTTCCATTAGCAAAGGGACGGAAATGCGCTGTGGTATCTGAACCCAAGCCACTGAACCGTTGGAGAAATAGGAGTGTGAAGGAAGCCAAGTAAGGTGCCTTGGACTTCTATAAAACGTCTAAAAAACAAGCCACCGATAGTTATGTATTCATGAAATATGTGTCTTACATTAACGATAGAATACCTACGCACGCTGCACTTTTCGCCGGATATGCGTTCGCATCTCATGCCAACGGAGGTTCCTTTGGACACAAAAGTGAATCTACAAAGCCACTGTCATCCTGTTGCAATGATTTGGCTCATGTACGCTGTTGAAACCAAAGTAGATCAATAAAATGGAAGAAAACCAACATGGATTCTTTCTGCATTAAAAACGGGGAAATGTATCACTGCTTGAGTTTGGAGGCCGTTGTCTAACCACAAAATGAAGGTGAAGTTAAGGAGATGCTAATCACTATCACCAAGCAACGAGGTGAAACAAAAAGTATACAGTCCCAGCAGGAGAATTAGATGTGCACATTACCGTTTTGACGCAGTGGATTGCAGTAACGGGGGTTATTAGGACCAGAGCAAGAAGAGAATACAAGACTATAGAGCTCGACAGTGATTGCTCAACTGCTGCAACAAGCATCGGCGCTGGAATCGAGCAGACCTGTAGTGAATGCATCTACTAGCAATCACGAGATCCAGAGTCGAGTTTTCAGCCAGACTTGCTCTGACCGAAGAGTGCAAGTAGGGATGTGGGATACAGAATTGGGAGCGAGCGACATGAGATTTTTCGGCTTCAGGCACGTTCCCTATGATGGAGGAACACTTTAAGGTAAGTTGCACTCCACATGGAGATTGTGTCGCCAGCCAAGTACACAGGGTACGCATACTACCTTGAACATATTCCTCAATGTTACCATTCAACTCATGACATCGGGGTGTGATCTGTTGTCGTATCACCATTATTCATGATAATTCTATAAGTCAGTGGCCACTGGAAGAGTAATCCAATCTAGGAGCATCCACAGATTTTGACTCGGGTAAATGACAAAAAACATGATACGTAGGGGACAATCTAGGCGGTTGATGAATGATGGGAAAAGCGCTCAAGCGGAACAACGAATGAAAAGTGGGACGTTAGTCAAAAACCTGTGAAACACACTAGCGAGCTTATGTAACCAACCGATGAGATGGGCAGCAAATGAATAACAGTTAGAGGAATTCATTCCCGGTAATAATTAAGTGGTATATTCTCTTAACAACGTGAGGCACATCTGGATAGGCATGATCATAGAAATACGAACACGAATGACCGGCAAATTTACAATAAGTTTGTAGGGGCAGCAGTATAATACTGCATCTAGGCAGTGTGTATAAGTAAGTGAGTAAGCATGAATGTTCACAGCGTGTTGCTTAGATTTGTAATGCAACTAGGCACACCAATCTAATGGATTATGTGCACGATGACGGAATACACGGGTCCAATCCGCCCGGATGAAGAATATGCTAAATCATTTCGTTATAGGCTTCTTCTACGTCGCAATAAACTCGCAATCCAAAGGATTTCTTTGCATATAGCTGGTGTACAAGTTCAGCATCAAAGTTAGAAAAGTTGCTGGTACTTGGCAAAGTTTGCCCACATGAGAGATTATGCACTGAAAAGGCCGGTAGTCGTGAAAGTACCTAGTGGAGAACTGGGAATCTTTCGAATCGAGTAAGGCTCACACAATGAACACAGCCCAACATGGATTCAAACGACACGCTCACTGGGGTGAAATGCGACAGTGGGTTGATGATGTTCAAGATAGAATCTCAACTGTAACAGGAATAGGCAGTGGTTCATTAGGTTGACGGATCGATCGGGGCTTTGAATCGTACCAAATATGCGGGTTGCCGATAAAATAGATGCAACTGGTTGTGCAGTAAGACCGACTTGGCACTCCCAATTTCGGAAGCCGAAGGTCTACATTAAATGGAACTCCCTAACTGGATAATTAAAAGACACCGCCCCAAATGAAGGACCTTCAGCTGCGACACATTTGAAATAAACGGCGCAGATGACCAACGATGGCAGTACCATGACGCACGTGGAGTGCTGGGATCAAGAATGGGGTACCAAAAGCATTGTGACTGGTCATACACTGTCGAGCGCTCTGTTCTGCATTAACAACTGTGAACAAGATAAAATGGTGGAAGGAACTTCCTGATGATAACTGGCTCCTGTATCAACCTTCCCACCGTGTGGCACTGCGGCACAAGGGTCGAGAAGCGGTCTGTGGTCTTGAAGCACTTCAATGATGAAAAGGGAAAGGCCGCCCGACAAATCTGGTGCGATGAGCGAGAGTTTCAGGCGACCCAATCGGCTGCAAGTGACGACGTATCGCAAGCTGCGCTAACCAGATCACATTGTCAAGTTCAATCAAGTAGATGCAGTATTCCTTCCGCATTTATGTAGTCAATGTCACTTGACTTGTCAGCAGTAAACCTTCAGTCGAAATATCGTACTTTGAGGGTTGCCAGTCCCCTCTGAACACAGGAACCGACCGTAGTCAGAGAAGCAGTCAGACTATCAGAGGAAACCAAAAGCATAAAGCGTCCGATCCAAATGGATATTGCCTCGGTTTTCTTGAGAATCCTCCCATCAGAAAGCGACAGATACCGTAAATTTGAGCTAATGAAACTGGAAGGTTTATTTAAGAGTTCAAATGAGTGATCTGGTGAAACTGTAACCAGAAAGAGTTTAGGAGATGGTCATACTAGTCTGTTAGCTATAGTCTGGCTATTTCTGATTATTGTTTTTCTGTTAGATGATACAATATGTGCTCGTGCGGGTGCATCGCAATGATTCCCATTTTTTGTGTCCACTGTAGGCGCTGAACTAAAACTTGAGATTCGATGTCCGGACAAGAGATGAAATAAGCAATGAGGTTAAGGAGTAGAGGCATAACTGGAAAAGCAATGAATGAAACACGTGAATGTGAGAGACCCAGAAAAAATAGACGAGGATGAGGGTAATACCATGGAATGAAGTGCGGATAAGATGAATTGATGTTGTATAGCCTATGCGGAGGTAGTTTAAAGTTCGGAAAGGCCAGTCAGACGGAAGACCTCGGGGAACGCAAACAATCAGACACCACCAGTATATCCATCAATGATGCTAACAAGAACACACGGTCGACCGGATTGAAACAACTTACGCACGAATGGTCCAACGCGTAACCATTTCCGGAGCACAGAGGAATTACAGTGACTTGTACGGTAACACAGATAGAACAGTATGCAGCCGATGAAATTTGACCCGCGGGGCAACGGTGAACGGAAAGGAAGAACTGATCTCAACCGCGTCAACACCGAGACAGTGAATAAATGTGTGCTAAAAATAATAGATCGCACAGCGTCCAACATTACTGCAAATGTTTGACTAAACAGACATAGTTCGCCCTATTGGCGCTCGTCAGTGGTGCGCATTCCCTCGATCCTCCAAGGAGGATCGAACCCATGACCGCTAGAGGCAGATACCCAACTAGCCAGCAGCTTAAGCCACTGAGCCATGGAGGATGTTGGCTGGGCTACGTAATCTGCAACTATTGTAATTACAACTAAAATCCTGCTACTCGCAAGTAATATTAAATAAAAATAGCTTTTCCTAGTTTCAAATGCTATGGATATAGCATCTAGCGAGAGGACGTCATCACCTCGCAGGCTAACCACTGTGACAGTGGAAGATGGGTGGTGCTATATCCCAGTTAGTTTGCAAATTATGTAGCCCAGCTAACATCCCCCATGGCTCAGTGGTTTAAGCTGCTGGCTAGTTGAGTATCTGCCTCTAGCGGTCATGGGTTCGATCCTCCTTGGAGGACCGAGGGAATGCGCACCACTGACGAACCCTAATAGGGCGAAACACGTCTGGTGCTTTTCCGGACTAGGCTCTGCTATGTAGCTTGTGAACTACTGGGATGGAAGCCTTATCAGAATTCCAACTAAAATCCTGCTACTCGTGAGTAATACAACCAGACATAACCGAAGGCTTATGATTCCTTTCATCAATTGTGCACATAATTTCAAGGGTTGATAACTGTAAAGCTTACTTCGTATTCAAAAAGCTTATCCTCCAGTGTTTTATCCCCAAAGTTTTCGCCTGTTTCATCGAAAAGAGTTGAGTACTCCTGAAACAGCAAGAGAAGACCAAGACTAAGAGTTAATAAGCACGGGACTATTAGAAGAGTAACCGGCGGCAGCAAAAGTGTCCGGACTTCCTTGACAAACTCATTTGGAAGTGTGGAGGTGGCAGTGCAGTTAAAAAGCCGTCATGGAGGGAAATTGCCAGAAGAAACATTCAACGATACACGCAGTCGGCATATACGGCTGGCAACAAAGAGTTAGGGACAAGCCTAAAGAGATCACAAGAGCAACAGAGATGATCTGGCAAATCAACCCGATAAATACTCCGCGTTGATCGAAGTGAAGAGTGCAGATCGTCATGGGTTGCAGGTGGGGTTTAAAATAGAAATGCTGAGGGTGAAATTGCCACACGCCCTAACCTTGAAATCGCAAAACGATTAACATTACATGGATAAACACACACTAGTCAGTTATGAGGGGTAAGATGAGTTTTCCGAAGGTGTGGTGATGAAGATGTCTCACTCCGCATGATGCAAATGAGACAAAAGTATACATGGAAATCTAGCCATTTCAAAAATGCTAGTTCGTATCGGTTTTTGGATCAGAATTCGAATATCAAAAGATATACACAAGGACTTCGAGTTCAGCACATAGTTGTAAATATCTGCACGTTCTACCGGTTGCTGGAAGAATCGAAAAAGACCTCAAGGAAACCAGAAATTCGGTTATCCGGGGGACGTTGATAACTGGTCCATACAGCGGCGGAAAATAAGTACTCCGCACAAATGCTTCGTTGGCACACAACCATAATGGTCATACGAGTAGCAAGGATAAGAAGAGGGAAGCTAGTGCGAATCCTAAAGGAAATAAGTATACATTTGACTCACATCTCGTGGGAACACCGAGTAAGCAACGAGCGTGTTCGACGCCTTGTTTACAGCACAGAAAAAGGAAATGAATCGCTCAGCACCGTCATTTCACGTACCAGGCTCCGATGGCTGCGCCACGTGTTGCGAAGGCCATCCCACCGACTTTCGCGATGTGTGTTGTTTGCTCACCGGGGGTGTGGATGGAAGAAGAGGAGGGGTGGCCAAGCGATGACTTGGTTGGGAGGAATGAAGAACCTCACTTCGGAGCTGGCCTCGGTTGGAGCGTCACGGCTCCCTGTTTGGGGTCCATAAGATGATGAACACGTTTGGCTAAATGCACTTGCTGACATGGCAAGGAACCGACCTCAGTGGCGTTGCTGCTGTGAGTTTCTCTGTCCCTCCCCATCCCCTTCCAACCACGATCCCATTTCGTATCGTAATATAATTTTACATAATTTTTTTGCCTTGTAGCCGGCTGGTAGCTTACCGGAACGATGCCTACTCATTGCTGGTAGCTCAGCTGGCATGCGATTGTCGTAGTTATTTTTTATGTATTGCGGCAGAGTAGCTGAAGTATTTCCCAACTCTAGCTAACGTGTATAATGACGATGATACATTTGATGGAGAACCGCATATCTTCTCAACACCAAACGATGACAAACAACTCCATACCGAATACAGACAAGGCGGTATGGATAGAACAGCTTTATTCTGATTTTCGTTATCCTGCATCATAAGCAAATTTTAAATATAACTCAGTAACACAGACCCATTAAAAAGTCCAACTAGCAGAGCACCACAAACACGCCACAGCTGCAGCTTGCGGAGCATAATTTGCACGGTTTCGGAACAAGCACAGGGTAGATCACGTCGATTTGAACAGTACTTAATATAGTGGCCAGACTTCATTTCCAGCGGTAAATCAAGATATTATGGAAGGTATTCACACGTGCGATTGCACAGTTTTAACGCTCAGGCTAATCGTACGTTCGCTTATTGTCATTTCAAGGCATACAGCTGTGTTTGTATTCATTCGACTGGGATTCACGATCCCTATCCAACGGATTTAGAATCACGGCTTTATCTTCCATACATCAATGTTTACCGTGCACAAGCGCACCTCAGACGCTCATATTTCTCACAAGTACACCAATCGTGTCGACAACGATGTGGACTTTGAAAGATGACCAACACCGTCCCTATCCAAAGAGACTCACCAGCACTGAGTCCACCAACCTACCCATGAGGTATCAACCCACGAGAATGCTGACCCGGTCTGGCCAAAAGATAGTGGGCACAGGTACAACGTACATACCATTATAACTCCAGATAAGACACTGCCATCTCATAAAAAACCGTGAAATATGAGGCACCAACCAAAAACCAAACTAAAAAATTTAAAGTTATGAATGTTTTAAAACTCAAGTGAACCACATCATAATGAATATCACGGCGAACACCCATGGTCCTAACTAGAAATAGATAGAAACGCGGAGCACCACATTCTTAGAGTACCACATGCGAATGCCAAACAGCCTATAACACCTAAACATCCAACACCGGAATATGAGAAACGTTCATTAAATTACCCGATAAAAAGTGTACGCCGCCGCACTTTTGCATATGACATCGCAACCGATTCTGCGGTCAATAATAACAAGCGGACTTACTATCCATCCTGACAATGGATCCTGCTACCTACTACCTCGTCAACTCAGAGATTTCAACATTCTAATTGGAATAATGTGACATTTTATGACAAATCTGGAAAAACGTATGGGGACTTACACCCTCAAATGCACACAGCCACAGTTTCTAGCCTGCTCTCAACCGCCACTACACCCTACGGAACAATCCCTCCCTCTGCCAAGTGTTTCTAGTTTCGGCCAGCATCTGCTCCATCACATGAGAGTACACAGAACCGCAAAATCCATTTTGTTCGAGCACTTCCTTCGCCGGGGCCAGTATAAGATAATACATAACACAGACCAGTTATTTCACTGCGCCACACCACCGACGTCTGTGAAGACAGAGGATTGGATATAATCAAGTCAGTGCATCCTACCTTACTATTTTCTCTTAATTTCGCCATTATAAATGCTTGCTCGCTATTATGCAGATTGGATCTTAAAACTCTTCACATTGTTTGTATCAACGAAACATGGCGCACATCAACTATAGGTAACTTTCAACTGGATGTTCTGGGTTACCAAGTGTTTCGAAAGGATCGTCTGCGCAAACGCGGGGATGGATATGCCTTCTATATACCATGGCATAACAGCAATCTCAGCTGACCAGTTAGACTTCAGTGCTTTTGAAGACTCATTATGACTGATAATTCCGACTATGAGCTGTTGGGCTACATTAGACCTCCTGATGCCACCTTCCATGAATCACAACAGTTACTATCCATCAGCAATGCTGCTTCTAGCACTCCACACAAGTAGGAATTCCCATGTGGAGATTTCAATCTGCCAAATCTGAAAAATATGTCGCATAGATCTAAAACAATTGGTGGACTGGCGGAAATAATCAAAAGTGTCTGTATCAATGGTTGGAAGCAACACGTCAGACAGCCTACCAGATTAGATAACATATTAGATCTGGTATTCACCATGGGTATTCCACTTGTTTGTGTAGTTGTTATAATTGAGAGACGCCTCTGATAAGAATGTGAGTCTGACACGATTGTCACTGGCACGGTTTGAGCACGCCTACGATAACGGCTTAGAACGCTGGCCGATCTAACAGATTTGCGCTGACGTGATGGCGTTAGCTTAGCCCAGGGTACGCGCTGGTGAGGCGGAAAATCGCGCTAGATTGAGAACGTTCCTAGCCACATGTATTCGGGTAGACGCTGAGCCCTGGTAACGGACGAGGCTACGTAGACGAGACGGGGTGACAGTAGACGCGCTCTAGTGGCTTAGACGCGAACGCTGTCTGCTATCGACGCATACAAAAACCATGTGACCGAACCGACTCCCAACTAACGGCGAAGAGAAAGCAAGACAAGTGTTCCCCTCAAGGCTCTTTTACGACCAACAAATAGTGAGTCACAGCCAATACTATGCGTCATTAAGTTAGTGAAAATAGTTAGCGCGACGGGGTGGTAATTTGTAAAAGAACACTGTCAACATGCGCGCAGTTGTGTCGCGTCTCGGAGAGGCTAAAATCTACTACGTTGGGGGGAGGAACTGAACTCCGCTTTCCACAGCCATTACGCTTGAGTTTGTGGCGCTTTTGTAAGGGGATATTTGACGGGTCTGCAACACCTCCCTTTGAAGAGAAAGCGCACCGCTTCTGACGAGAATTGACCTAGAGGGATTTCGGCGAACTCCAGATTCTTCCTGTTCGTCGGCAAGGCGGGTTCTCCAGACGCGGCGGCGATTGAGCGGCTTCGACCGTGCTCTGTCGTTGTGTGGCCAGTCCAAAGATATCCAACAGGATGTGCAGCGGCAGGCGCACAGGAAGGCTGGCTGGCGTGGAGGGTCCTCCGTGGTGCGGTCGAAGTTGATTGCGATGGCGAACCCCCGTGTCATCACCCACACAGACATCATGCAGCATGTCACCTCGCCTGGCCGTCACTGTTGCTTTGATCCAGCGAGGATGACCGGCTCGATAATCGCGAGCGTAGACCCGAGCGCCAACGACAAATTCTTTGTGCTTAGTGCAGACACTAGAGTGAATAGGTAGCTTATCAGTCGGAATGAGCGCTTCGTTGGTGGTGCGTAGCTTGCAGCCCATCAATGCTTCAACTGGTGACTGGCATTCTGGCGTAACTGGATTCGGTGTAGTTTGGTACAAGAGCAGGAAGGCTTGAAGACACTCATCTACGGTCCCCTCCCCGAGAGATTTCAAGAGCGCCCTCTTGAAGGTGTCGACAAATCTCTCCGCTTGACCATTGGACTGGGGATGGTAAGGCGGTGAGCGGTGGTGTTGGATGCAGTGTCAGCGACAAAAGTCTTCGAAGATGGGAGCCGTTGTCGGACACCAAAACCTCGAGAAGGCCATGCGTTGTAGACAACCCAGTGGCGGATGCGGTTGGTGTGTTGATGGCGACCACGTTTGGCCATTTGGAATAGGCGTCGATCACGATCAGATAGGAAATGCCATCGATGGGACCAGCGTAGTCAATGTGCACTCGGGATGGCGGATTTGTTGGTGGATGCCAAAAACCCGGTGATTGGTGTGGTGGCCTCT